>CM040190.1:12904545-13264545 GCA_022606455.1 Callitettix versicolor
TTTTTAAAAAAACAGTAACTATTAATTTACAGATACGTAAAAACATTATAACAGCTTTAATTGGCGGCCGCCTCGGTGGCCTAGTTGATAGCGTACTGGGCTTTCACCCCAAGGACCTGGGTTCGATTCCCGGCCAGGGCTTGGCATTTTCATACGCTATAAATCATCCCATCATCTGCACAATAGTTGGACGTTAAACACCATAAAAATGCTTTAATTGGCGCTACAAATTGAAATTTTTCTGTGATTTCTTCGAGACGGAGTAATAACTTAGAGGTTTGTTAACATCGAGGTTCGCATTTCTTTCGAAGGAACCGTGTTATAAGTTAGAGAGCGACCTGTTTAATAAGATAGAGGTTCCGTACTGTGTATTAACACCGAGAATACAGTGCATCAAGTGTGTTGCACCGTGTATATGTTGCCGACACCGTTTCTTGCAGGCGCAATGTTCCCAAATAAAATTAAAATTTGAGTTACATCATACTAACAATTTCACTATGACCAAATTCAGAGAATTATTGCAGTTCTGAAAAAACGGTTTTTAAAATTTGATAAAATCTGAGTTAAAAATTTTATCCTCCGCCCCTTATAATTCATCCTTATAATGAAAAAGGCATTGGACATAAGCATTTAAGAACAAAACCTATCCAAATCAACTTTATATTTTAATAATATATCTTTCTTTAATTAAGCGAGTTCTACTTGTTAGATAAAAGATACTGAAGCGCCTGCAATCAGCGGCGTCGGCAACATATACACACGGTGCAACACACTTGACAGCACTGTAGTATCGATGTTAATACACACACAAAGCACTCCGACTCATGTTTTGCTCCTTCTAATCCTCCACACCTCCCTCATCCTGTCCCCATGGATCCTCTTCCGCTCCTCCGTCCATTTTACTCCTGCTCTGTTTGGGATTTCATTCTCTGGGAACTTCCAAACGAGCATCTTTCTCCTGTATGAGTTCCTGTCTTCAATGTCTGTTGAGTCTATTTCTGCGTCATGTAGGTCTATTCTGACTTGTTCGATCCACGACGTTGTTGATTTGACACCTTGTATATACTTAAGGATTCTGTTGGCAAGTCTCGTAGTTGGGAGTCTACTGATGTGTCTATAGAACCGAAGGCTCCTTCTTCTGATATCTGCTACCAGGTTCGATATCTTCTCTGTGGTCTTACGGGAGTGCAACCTGTATCCCTCTTCTGTTAATCTCGGACCAAGGATCTTCCTCAAGATTTTGCGTTCTTCCTTCAAAATATCCTCCATGGTAGCTTTTGTGTAGAGTGCTAGCGTCTCGCTTGCATAAAATACCTCCGGTTTTATGACTGTGTTGTAGTGTCTGATTTTTGTGTGCGTCGACATACATCTCTATATATATATATATATATATATATATATATATATATATATATATATATATATATTTTTTAACGTCCGACTATTGTGCACACTTGTGCTAATGCAGACGATGGGATGATTTATAGCGTATGAAAATGCTAAGCCCTGGCCGGGAATCGAACCCGCGTCCTCGGGATGAAAGCCCAATACGCTATCAACTAGGCAACCGAAGCGGTTCTCTAACTTATAACACGGTTTCTTCGAAGGAAATGCGAATCTCGATGTTAATAAATCTTAAAGTTATTACACACTCGCATTTCTTAAAAGTGGTTCATTAAATTGATGAAAGAGAACGCTTTCAAAAAGTAGTTTAGGCTCCGCTTGAATTTTTTAGCGAATTTTGCACTGACCATAATCACAGAACCAAAAACTTTAAAGGAACTGCAGATCACTTTCTAAGTGACTGTTAAAAAGGTATCAAATTAAAATCCGCTTTTATTTGTTCAGTATATGTGAAAACGCTTCGTGAAAACGTTAACATCTTAAAATGTTTATTTACAGTAAACAGACATGCTTCTATCACGTCAGGGAGACAGCCATGTGCTACGATTGCATCCTATTGTACTAGGCTAACTGTTGTAGGTGGAGGGATTTTATTTTGTCCCTTTTGTATTCTCAGAACAGAGTAAGCAAGGCGTTTCACTCACACAGCATGACATTCTTTCAATCAAAAAGCTTAGCGGGGATCTTCCGGTCTTTGTTAGAAGAACTTATTATTGAAAACATTTTGCGAGTTATTGAAGTTCGGCGGAGTATTTTCTCGCTTATTTATGTTATGTTAAAAAAAAATAATTATACTTCACCTCTAGACGTAGTATAGAGAAAACATAATGATAAAGAAAAAATTTAAATTTTGTATAGATCTGTATGTTTTATGTCAAGTGTGGAAAACGTGGATTTAAATCGTTTGTCTGTTCGTTTGTGTTTATCTGAATATCTATTCGACACATCACACCACTGGAGACTAAAAAAAATTGTTCAAGTTTGAAGTTTCAAGGTTTTTTATTGATTAAAACAGTCCGTAAAACAAATTTTTTCGTTACCGATTTTGATGAAAATAAATATTAGTTAATCAATGTCGAAAGTATACGTATATAGTTACATTTGTCAAAAACCTATACACACGCACACGTACGCACACACACGCGCGCGCGCACGCACACACACACACACGCACGCACGCACACACACACGCACACACACACACACACACACACACACACACACACACACACACACACACACACACACACACACACACACACACACACACACACACACACACACACACACACACACACACACACACACACACACACACACACACACACACACACACACACACACATACACTTACATAGCATGTGTTTTTCCGGTGTCGGAGATTCGACGTAGAAAGGATGAAGCTGCAAACATATCTGCAAGACAGCATTGCACCGGAAAATCTGGTTGCAACAATAATGGTTTCAGAGGCCAACTTGAGGGCCATTGCGGGATTCGCTGAAGTGGTTATGACGAGGTTAAGGGCTGAGGATCGAGAAAGGAGAGCCAACTCTGTATACAAGTAAGCGGTCAGCCAGTCCACCTTCCCACGAAGTAATGCCTGGCGGCGGTTCCGTGGGGAGATTTAAAGAAGAGGAATGCTTTTGGTGGTTTTTTTAGTGGTTCACATTATATCTTAACTTGAGTGTGAGCTTGAGTTTGAAATTAATTTGAGTCCCACACTCTGTGGTAGTGCGTACCCTAATCCAGGTAGTCTATAAAAGATTTTTTTCTACCTTTTTTTTGACATCGCAAAAACACACACATACACACACACACACACACACACACACACACACACACACACACACACACACACACACATACATATATATATATATATATATATATATATATATAATATATATATAATTATATGTATATATATATATAATTTGTGTGGTGTATGTTTTTGTTGAGGTGGTCAATGTGCCTAAGGCACCAATCAGTCTGCTGCGTCCCTGAACTGCCTGCACACATATCAAGTATGTCATTGGTTCGGGACACGTTACTGCCGTTCTGTTAACGTTGAACCGTCATCCTTATTAGTCTAACTGGAATAAACTAAGGACATAAGAACTAAAGACGTGTTCACACACACACACACACACACACACACACACACACACACACACACACACACACACACACACACAACATCACACACACACACACACACACACACACACACACATAAAACCACAGGTATTACACACAAGCGAGACGCTAGCAGTCTCACTTCAAATATCTGGGAGAAAGCTGAACCATCTACAATAAGAGATGTATGTCGACGCACACAAAAATCAGACACTACAACACAGTCATAAAAGGATATTTTGCAAGGAGAGAACAAAAGCATGGAGGAATCTTGAGGAAGACGCAAAATCTTGAGGAAGATCCTTGGCCGAGATTAACAGAAGAAGGATACAGGTTGCACTCCCGTAACACCACAGAGAAGATATCGAACCTGGCAGCAGATATCAGAAGAAGGAGGCTTCGGTTCTATGGACACATCAGTAGACTCCCAACAACGAGACTTGCCAACAGAATCCTTAAGTATATACAAGGTGTCAAATCAACAACGTCGTGGACCGCACAAGTCAGAATAGACCTACATGACGCAGAAATAGACTCAACAGACGTTGAAGGCAGGAACGCATACAGGAGAAAGATGTTCGGGTGGAAAATACCAGAGAATGAAATCCCAAAGAGAGCAGGAGTAAAATGGACGGAGGAGCGGAAGAGGATCCATGGGGATAGGATGAGGGAGGTGTGGAAGATTAGAAGGAGCAAGACATGAGTCGGAGTGCTTTGCGTGATCCAACAGGGTCTATACGCAGATAATAATAAATAATATATATAGTATGAACATATATAATACATGATCCATGTAGCACTTATTTACAAACCTTCAAAATAGTACGACTTTTTAGACAGGCCTGTTAAACAAAAATTCAACAACAGGTATTAGGAATATTTGTTTTCATATAAAGTGATCTAAAGGTTAGGATCTCTTTTTAAGTTTCCAAATTTGGATCTTACCACGATAGCTCCAATAGCTCATTTTCCAATTGAAAATTTGTTAAAAATTACGAAAATCCACGGCGGTAGGATTTCGTTTTCTCATTTTCATTTTGAAAAACAAAAATGTTCGCATTGTATAACCCCGGCGTAAACCTTTGTGAATTCATTAGATTGAGTTATTTTTCAAAATTAGCTTCCATAACGACAGCAAGTTGACAGCAATGGTTATTTATTACTTGAATAAAACATTTTTTTAATATTAAATTAACTAACTTTTGTATAAATCTGTACATTTGCTTCGCTCGCACCTTCGTGTTATGAAAAAAATGTAAAAACATTTAATTATTTAAATATATTCACTTGGATCTCTACAACGAACTGTACAAAGAAGTAACTTATTGAAATGAGCGTTAATCTGCAAGAGGTACATTTACATGCTTTATTAGCAAAGTGCCGTTGGAAAATTAGCTATTTGAGTGACAAATACGGTAAGACGCAGACTCGGAACTTTGAAATGAGCGCCGGTTCTGATCAGCAGATACGTTTAAGTGGTGGTTAAAGTTTATATGTTGCTCATATTCGCAATTTTACTTGTGACTAACCAATCTGCAATGCTACCGTATGACTTCTTGGTGTAAAATGTAATTTTTTGACTGAATGTCAGGAGTCGTGGTAGGTTTTGAGAGTTTTAACCCCCAAAACTGACTTAATTTGATGAAAAAAAATTACCAAAATATTTTTCCTAACACATCACGTTAATACAGTTTACAATTAAACAATTGTTTTCAACTTTCACATTGATCAAACGTTATTTTTATTCTGTGAAAAAAACCGTAGCGAAGCACGAGTACACAGCCAGTAATCTGTAAGTGTTTGTTCAAAAGTAAGGTATTAAAAATTTTTAATTTAAATAAAATGTGTGTGAATTTATAAAACCAAACACATTAACAATTATTGTATTACATTAATTATTTATATAATAGATACTTTGTAAGGAGCCTAACAAGCTCATTTTGGTCTTTTCTAATTAAAATAGGCTCCTATCAGAATGCAGAAACATTGTAGATATCACGTAGACGATGACAAGGTAGATCTTAGTTTTGAAAATTTGACCAACCCTGATACAGGACAATGAAGCAGAAACATGGTAGATTATAAGTAGATGATGGCAACGTAAGATAGATTTTGGTTCGTGAAAATTTGGCCAATCCTGAAACAGGCCAAGGCAAGGTAGATCTTGGTTTGACAAATGGCAACTGATACAAGGTAGAATCTTGGTTTGACAACGTAAGATAGATTTGGTAGGTCAGTAAAAGCAGAAAAGTATATTACAAAGATGATGTAAGATAGATTTTGGATTCTTGGTTCGAAAATTTGGCCAATCCTGAAACAGGCCAATCAAGCAGAAACAGTAGGTCTT
The DNA here is from genome assembly GCA_022606455.1 of Callitettix versicolor. Lineage (NCBI taxonomy): Eukaryota > Metazoa > Arthropoda > Insecta > Hemiptera > Cercopidae > Callitettix > Callitettix versicolor. The sequence goes on from CM040190.1 coordinate 12,910,433, forward strand.
ACAGATCTTGGTTTGACAACATTTGGCAACCCTGATACAGATCAGTCAAGCAGAAACATGGTATATTACAAGTAGATGGTGGCAACGTAAGATAGATTTTGGTTCGTGAAAATTTGGCCAATCCTGAAACAGGCCAATCAAGCAGAAACATGGTACGTCGCAAGTAAATGATGGCAACGCAAAGTAGGTCTTGGTTTAACAACATTTGGCAACCCCGATACAGACCAGTCAAGCAGAAACATGGTATATTACAAGTAGTAAAAGGCAACGTAAGATAGATCTTGGTTCGTGAAAATTTGGGCAACCCTGATACAGGCCAATCAAGCAAAAACATGGTACATCGCAAGTAGATGATGGCAACGTAAGGTAGATCTTGGTTTGACAACATTTGGGCAACCCTGATACAGGACAATCATGCACAAACATGGTACATTAGAAGTAGATGATGACAACGTAAGGTATATTTTGGTTCGTCAAAAATTGGGCAATTCTAATACAGGGCATAAGCATGGTAGATTGCATGTAGATGATGGCAGTGTAAGGTAGATCTTGGTTCGTGACAATTTGGGCAACCGTGTTACAGACCAATCAAGCATAAACATGGTACATTGCAAGCAGGTGATGGAAACGTAAGGTAGATCTTGGTTCGTTAAAATTTGGGCAACCCTGATACAGGACAATCAAGCAGAAACATAGTACATTGCAAGCAGGTGATGGAAACGTAAGGTAGATCTTGGTTCGTTAAAATTTGGGCAACCCTGATACAGGACAATCAAGCAGAAACATAGTACATTGCAAGCAGGTGATGGAAACGTAAGGTAGATCTTGGTTCGTTAAAATTTGGGCAACCCTGATACAGGACAATCAAGCAGAAACATAGTACATTGCAAGCAGGTGATGGAAACGTAAGGTAGATCTTGGTTCGTTAAAATTTGGGCAACCCTGATACAGGACAATCAAGCAGAAACATAGTACATTGCAAGCAGGTGATGGAAACGTAAGGTAGATCTTGGTTCGTTAAAATTTGGGCAACCCTGATACAGGACAATCAAGCAGAAACATAGTACATTGCAAGCAGGTGATGGAAACGTAAGGTAGATCTTGGTTCGTTAAAATTTGGGCAACCCTGATACAGGACAATCAAGCAGAAACATAGTACATTGCAAGCAGGTGATGGAAACGTAAGGTAGATCTTGGTTCGTTAAAATTTGGGCAAACCTGATACAGGACAATCAAGCAGAAACATAGTACATTGCAAGCAGGTGATGGAAACGTAAGGTAGATCTTGGTTCGTTAAAATTTGGGCAACCCTGATACAGGACAATCAAGCAGAAACATAGTACATTGCAAGCAGGTGATGGAAACGTAAGGTAGATCTTGGTTCGTTAAAATTTGGGCAACCCTGATACAGGACAATCAAGCAGAAACATAGTACATTGCAAGCAGGTGATGGAAACGTAAGGTAGATCTTGGTTCGTTAAAATTTGGGCAACCCTGATACAGGACAATCAAGCAGAAACATAGTACATTGCAAGCAGATGATGGAAACGTAAGGTAGATCTTGGTTCGTTAAAATTTGGGCAACCCTGATACAGGACAATCAAGCAGAAACATAGTACATTGCAAGCAGGTGATGGAAACGTAAGGTATAACTTGGTTCGTTAAAATTTGGGCAAACCTGATACAGGACAATCAAGCAGAAACATAGTACATTGCAAGCAGGTGATGGAAACGTAAGGTAGATCTTGGTTTGTTAAAATTTGGGCAACCCTGATACAGGACAATCAAGCAGAAACATAGTACATTGCAAGCAGGTGATGAAAACGTAAGGTAGATCTTGGTTCGTTAAAATTTGGGCAACCCTGATACAAGACAATCAAGCAGAAACATAGTACATTGCAAGCAGGTGATGGAAACGTAAGGTAGATCTTGGTTCGTTAAAATTTGGGCAACCCTGATACAGGACAATCAAGCAGAAACATAGTACATTGCAAGCAGGTGATGAAAACGTAAGGTAGATCTTGGTTCGTTAAAATTTGGGCAACCCTGATACAAGACAATCAAGCAGAAACATAGTACATTGCAAGCAGGTGATGGAAACGTAAGGTAGATCTTGGTTCGTTAAAATTTGGGCAACCCTGATATAGGACAATCAAGCAGAAACATGGTACATTGCAAGCAGGTGATGGAAACGTAAGGTAGATCTTGGTTCGTTAAAATTTGGGCAACCCTGATACAGGACAATCAAGCAGAAACATGGTACATTGCAAGCAGGTGATGGAAACGTAAGGTAGATCTTGGTTCGTTAAAATTTGGCCAATCCTGAAACATGCCAATCAAGCAGAAACATGGTACATCGCAAGTAAATGATGGCAACGTAAAGTTTGACAACATTTGGGCAACCCTAATACAGACCAGTCAAGCAGGAACATGGTACATCGCAAGTCGATGATGGCAACGTAAAGTTTGACAACATTTGGGCAACCCTAATACAGACCAGTCAAGCAGAAACATGGTACATCGCAAGTAAATGATGGCAACGTAAAGTTTGACAACATTTGGGCAACCCTAATACAGACCAGTCAAGCAGGAACATGGTACATCGCAAGTCGATGATGGCAGTATAAGGTAGATCTTGGTTTGTTAAAATCTGGGCAATCTCTGACATAGACCAATCAAGCAGAATCATGGTATATCGCAAGTAGAAGATAGCAAAGTAAGGTAGATCTTGGTTCGTCAAAATTTGGGCAACCCTGATACAGGTCAATCAAGCAGAAACAAGCAAGTAGTAGATGGTAGTGTAAGATAGATCTAGGTTCGTGAAATTGTGGTCACCTCTGGTACAGGCCAAGATCGTAATCCCAAGATCGATTTTTTCATGTTACCAAATCATCCATAAAGTGAAATAATTGATAACTGAAATATATTTTCCTAAATATTTAATGTAGACGGGCCTCAAAACGGATACCAATTGTAAAACAATTCAAATTGACTTTTCCATCTTTTGCAAACGTTTTCTATAAATCACTTATAGCTGGATTAATCAAATTCAGTTTAATAAATCTTTGTGCCTCAATATATTTCAATGACCAGGAAAACATGTTCAATAATAAGCCATTTCAGTAACAAAGCCGAGTCCTTGCCGAGGCCCTTGATCGGAAGGTTGTGCAACGTAAGTGTGAAGAGCGCAATATTGCTTTGTTGTCGGAATACAAAAGGGACAAAATAAAAATCCCTCTTCCCACAATAGTTCCCCCCGCACAATGGAATATAACGAGTGAAGCTTTATCTCGGGCTTAAAACGATTTGTGAAATATTTTAGAAAATTGCCGATGTTAGACCAAACAACACTATCGGTAAAGGCCGATTAAAGAGCCGAATATACGTTGCGTAAATAGCGCCAAGCGGAAAAGGTATTTTGGTTTTCAATTTTCCTAAACATATTAACGAGCTCTAAAAATATGTTCTACTGTCCGTTCTCAATTTAGTTAATAGCGTTAGTCTTATGGAGAGTTGTCATGTTACTACCTTTCCTAAAAATATCGACTACTTTTTTAAAAACATTTATATTTATCAAATGAATAAAGATGTTTTATACACTGACATTCAGAGAATATAATACCGGCACGAAACTGTTTCGAAACTTGATATAAACGAATTTTTAAAAAAAAGCATCACTCTTTTTTTAATTCTGATTTAACCACCATAATCAGCATTTAAATCTGCAAATACTGTATTAGCATTTCAAACTTTAAATCACATTAAAAATAAGATAATGAAATCCGACCGCCTTCTAATTTGTAATGCTAAAAACGCTTTCGTTACGACTAACGCCGGATAGCCGTCCGAAATTCATAGCCTTCGTCCAGGGTTCAACTTTATGTCAGGTTTTTGGCTCAGTTATAAATTAGGCTCATTAACAAAAATCAGTATTTCATGATTTTGCTCACACATGTTTAAAGTCACCATCGCCAAAAGGGACTTTGAGTTTTAAAATTGAATAGCTGTGCAAATTTATGGGAGTAAGGATTCGGGTGGTGAATATTCTCGAGCGTAAGGAAGTTTTAGGTGCTCAATATTCTCGAGCGTAAGGAAGTTTTAGGAGCTTAATATTCTCGAGCGTAAGGAAGTTTTAGGTGCTCAATATTCTCGAGCGTAAGGAAGTTTTAGGAGCTTAATATTCTCGAGCGTAAGGAAGTTTTAGCTGCTCAATATTCTCGATCGTAAGGAAGTTTTAGCTGCTCAATATTCTCGAGCGTAAGGAAGTTTTAGGTGCTCAATATTCTCGAGCGTAAGGAAGTTTTAGGTGCTCAATATTCTCGAGCGTAAGGAAGTTTTAGGTGCTCAATATTCTCGAGCGTAAGGAAGTTTTTAGGTTTCCAGGTGTTTGCTATTCTCGAGCTCTCGGAATCCTAAATACTCGAAGGATTCGGAATGCCCGATTTCTAAGATTTATGAATGCTTCTACGGTAAATCCTACCTCGGTATACGACATCTGTTTCCTGCCAGTATGCTTTTTTGTTCGATGATTTGTCGTAGACTGCCCAAAGTTATCGAGTGGTCAGCGAAAGACTGAACCAGTTATCGGGGGCGGTCGACGAAAGACTGCTCCAAGGTTATCGAGTGGTCGGCGAAAGACTGATCCCTTTGCAGTCACAGCGGCTTCCTTTTATATTGTTGAGCGCCGCGCATGCGCAGAAACCCGTTCTTAGTCAGTCGGGTCCTAGAGCTCGGAGCGAGCGGTTCTTCCCAGCGTAGCTAATGGGAGCCCTCGCAAACTAACCTTTGCACTGTACCCTTGCACCATCTCCCTCTGATGTTCGTACGGTTTACTACCTGATCACAGGTTACGTAGGACTAGAAGTGCGTTTTAGTAACAGAGTTAATTTTTAACCCGTTACAAATTCAATTTCCTAACTTCAACGGATTTCGAAAATTCAAAACTGCCAATGTGCTGTTTCTCCCAATTTCCGCACTTCAAGATCGTGTGTTCAAGATCTCGTTAGTCGCGTAAAGTGATAAATCTAACATCTATTTTAAAAGTCTGCATCATTCAATGCATGGAATCTCCAATATTTCAAGTGTTACTGCTGACTCCATCAATATTATTGGAAGACAGCTGGCGATAAGTTAAAGTTTCGTAAAATTGCAATAAATCATTGTGTGCAGCAGCAATAAAAGTGTCAGCACTCGTGGTGTCAATGTAAAGTCGTTTTTCGTTCCACAATGCAGGCAATCCCTTCTTGCTAGGGGTCAGTGCGCACTCTATACATGTCTCTTTTCAGTTGCATCATGCAAGCCAACACGTAAAAATATTTTCAATTTTGTGAACATTATAAAAAAAAGAAATGTAAGCAACTTTTTTATATCAAAAACAAAATCAATTTTGACCCTTTTCACTTCCATTTTGAAAACAATGTTTTTGTCACCGCTGAGACTCGTTGTAACAAACAAATAACGTACGGTGCAAAAACGTTACACAAACTTTCTCACATACGAGAAACAAGATTCTGAATCGACCGATAAGAATCTCATTGATCACCTAATTCTGTAAAATTGTTAACTTAATGATGGCGTAATTATGTTTATTTGGATAATTGTGTAAAGGAGAACAATACACGACGTTTCAAGTGCAAGTCTCATTCTCTAATTCCTGACTTAAAACCTTGCCTAAACGATAGACAATACAATAGACGAGAGAAAAAGACCCTTAATTGTAAGCATAAATTAGTGCAAAAAGAACATGCTGTTTGCCTTACTAGACTAGTTGAAGATATTTTGGCCAGAAAATCATAAATTCATTTGAGAAGAGGCGAGAAAATCAAACCGGGAGATTAACGTACATAAACACTGCACCACAGCTAAACCAGTGTAGAAATAAAGTTCTGTGACTACGTCTTATTAAAAATTGAACTTTAATTTGAAACAAACATAATTTTTGTATTTAAGAAGGTTGTTGAAGTTTTAACTGTTTAAAAATATAGAGTCATTACTAGATCTCAAGCTAGGAAATTGAGTGATAGAAGTAATGGTAACTTCGAAGAGGTAGGCCCTCTCCACCCAAGGCTAGTATACAGAAGGTTGTCTCAGTCAAGCGCGCATGCCTCTTGCGCATGACGTCACGCTACGACCTACCACCGCTGTTTGTAATGTGCGAAGCTAGGTATTCACCTAGCTGTGCTCTGTTTGAAGTGTTTGAAGCTGATCAAAGTTTTATTTTTCAGTTTAGATCAAGTGATTTCATTATTTACAGTTAGATGAAGTGTTGCAGTACTCCAGTTTGATGAAATAAAAGTAAAACAAATATTTAAGTATGACCAGAAGAATGATAAAATTGTAGGTCCACACTCAAACATGCACGTTATTTCTGCTCGTGGATTGTTTTCGAAGTGAAAACAGCCACTTTATGTAAACTTTGACACCCAAGTAATGAAGAAAACCCTTGTAAAAATTATTGGAAAACTGAAGGAAACGGGTTACACATTAAAAGCTTGTGTAAGTGATATGGGTGGAGGAAATGGTTTGTAGAAGAAGCTTGAAATAAGCACTCAAAAACATTTTTTATTACCTCTACTAAGGATAAGGTGTATATGTTCGCTGACGCACCACACGTACTGAAGCAAATTCGTAACTGGTTTTTAGACCTTGTTTTTACGTTGTCTTGAGATAAACAGTGATGAGTATTTCACACATTACTTTCTCAGTTCAATATACCTTTCAAAAGATCTAGGCCTAAGAACAAAGTATTTCGTCTTGCAGGTGTTGTTGAAAAACTAACCATGGCAATAGTAAAAAAATATACTGAAGTGCCGAAAGAGGTTGTAAGATCTCTTGTTAAACAAAGCACTTTTATCAGGATGAAATTCCTCAACGAAGACCTTGTCAACAAAAGGAAAAACGCCGAAACTGTTTATAGAAAAAGTGTCAACGTATAAGAAGATTGTGAATTAAATTTTATTTTTAAACTTCAAATTATAGTAAAAATAAAATGTTCATACAAAAAAATATTTAAATTAAATGTATTGTAAAACGTGATGTTTAGTTAAAAATTCTAATTCCATTAAATGCGATTTCATTGTATTGTAATGCGATTTTTGTATTGTAGCTTGGATGTTTATTTATTTATTCTGTATGCTTTGCTCTCCACCCGATGTTGGCATGAACGGTGTTCAGTCAGTTGTTTACTATGGCCTTGAACACACCTTTCCCTAATCAGATATTTGTCAACTGTTACGTGATGGCTTCCTGAGCGCATGTAAATTTTGATTTTATTTTTGTTACACCGCTCAGGGATTTTTCCTCAGTTTTTTCTAATTTTTAAAGTATTTTAACTTAGATCTAGGTATGGTTTTCATGTTTAGGATTTAGGTTAGGCACTTGACAACGAGGTGATGTATTGTTTTCATGTTTAGGATTTAGGTTAGGCACTTGACAACGAGGTGATGTATTGTTTTCATGTTTAGGATTTAGGTTAGGCACTTGACAACGAGGTGATGTATTGTTTTCATGTTTAGGATTTAGGTTAGGCACTTGACAACGAGGTGATGTATTGTTTTCATGTTTAGGATTTAGGTTAGGCACTTGACAACGAGGTGATGTATTGTTTTCATGTTTAGGATTTAGGTTAGGCACTTGACAACGAGGTGATGTATTGTTTTCATGTTTAGGATTTAGGTTAGGCACTTGACAACGAGGTGATGTATTGTTTTCATGTTTAGGATTTAGGTTAGGCACTTGACAACGAGGTGATGTATTGTTTTCATGTTTAGGATTTAGGTTAGGCACTTGACAACGAGGTGATGTATTGTTTTCATGTTTAGGATTTAGGTTAGGCACTTGACAACGAGGTGATGTATTGTTTTCATGTTTAGGATTTAGGTTAGGCACTTGACAACGAGGTGATGTATTGTTTTCATGTTTAGGATTTAGGTTAGGCACTTGACAACGAGGTGATGTATTGTTTTCATGTTTAGGATTTAGGTTAGGCACTTGACAACGAGGTGATGTATTGTTTTCATGTTTAGGATTTAGGTTAGGCACTTGACAACGAGGTGATGTATTGTTTTCATGTTTAGGATTTAGGTTAGGCACTTGACAACGAGGTGATGTATTGTTTTCATGTTTAGGATTTAGGTTAGGCACTTGACAACGAGGTGATGTATTGTTTTCATGTTTAGGATTTAGGTTAGGCACTTGACAACGAGGTGATGTATTGTTTTCATGTTTAGGATTTAGGTTAGGCACTTGACAACGAGGTGATGTATTGTTTTCATGTTTAGGATTTAGGTTAGGCACTTGACAACGAGGTGATGTATTGTTTTCATGTTTAGGATTTAGGTTAGGCACTTGACAACGAGGTGATGTATTGTTTTCATGTTTAGGATTTAGGTTAGGCACTTGACAACGAGGTGATGTATTGTTTTCATGTTTAGGATTTAGGTTAGGCACTTGACAACGAGGTGATGTATTGTTTTCATGTTTAGGATTTAGGTTAGGCACTTGACAACGAGGTGATGTATTGTTTTCATGTTTAGGATTTAGGTTAGGCACTTGACAACGAGGTGATGTATTGTTTTCATGTTTAGGATTTAGGTTAGGCACTTGACAACGAGGTGATGTATTGTTTTCATGTTTAGGATTTAGGTTAGGCACTTGACAACGAGGTGATGTATTGTTTTCATGTTTAGGATTTAGGTTAGGCACTTGACAACGAGGTGATGTATTGTTTTCATGTTTAGGATTTAGGTTAGGCACTTGACAACGAGGTGATGTATTGTTTTCATGTTTAGGATTTAGGTTAGGCACTTGACAACGAGGTGATGTATTGTTTTCATGTTTAGGATTTAGGTTAGGCACTTGACAACGAGGTGATGTATTGTTTTCATGTTTAGGATTTAGGTTAGGCACTTGACAACGAGGTGATGTATTGTTTTTATACACACAAATAACGGTCATGTCCGAATAACATAGATATCAGCTGACTAGATTGTTAATTAGTTCACCAGATTTCCACTGAATTCAGTTCTTTAAGATTATATTTCCTAAGTTTTTTTAAATGGTCGCCATTTTTAAACTGTTGAACTGATTTGACTAGCAATTAACAAAATCGATTTTTTTTGCCGATATTTATACAAAAATTGTGTACATTCATGTTTGCAAAATTTAACGACCAAAAACGTGCTCTAAAGGTGCTTATTTTAAGCGGGTCTGCGTCTTACCGCGATGGCCGCTTTGGAAATTCGCTAACACATGATGCAAAGACAAACACAAGCAGCTCACATTCAATTATATTTTCGGGAAAACGGTTTATCTCAAAATCGGTTGATCAGATTTTTTTACCCATGCAGCAGTCACACAGACCTAGTAGGTCCTAAGGCGTCAGTAATTATACTCAGCAAATTAATCCTTGATTCCCTTAATCCCTCAAACCGTGCCCTGGAAAGCATTACTGTACTTAGATTCTAATACAGAACGGCCAATGTGATGTAAGGTTTACCGGATGTAACGTTTCGCCGTGCACAACAAAGCTTACTTCCTGTCTAATCTTACGTCTTCAATTTAATTAGTTAATTTGTATTATTTTGGTAAAATGTATGATGGCTACATTGGACACGACTGCATTTGTGTGTTCGTTCCTTCAGAAGTAAAGTTTAATTTAATTTAGTTTATGATTAGAAACGATTCGGTTTCTTTAATAAGATTAGGTAGTAAAACAATCGATCTTGAGATTTTAATTAATCCTGATAAAAAAAACTGTTTTACTTGGATGCATGTTCAATCGAACGATTTTGATAAAGTATGGCATGAATTTGTGTATGTGTGTAAAGTTTGATTAGATATAGTATACTTTTTTCTTCCCTTTCTCTTTCTTCCTCTTCCTCTTCTTTCTCTTCTTCTTCCTCTTTTTCTTCTTCCGCCTCCTCTTTTCTTCTTCTCCTTCTTTCTCTTTTCTTCTACTTCCTCCTCTTCTCTTCCTCTTCTTCTATTTCTTCCTCTTTTTCTCCTTCCTTCTGCTCTTCTTCTTCTTCTACTTCTTTTTCTTCGTCCTTACCTTTTCGTCTTCTTTCTTTTTTCTTCTTCCCCTTCTCTTCTCTTCCTCTTTTTCTTCTTTTTCTTCATCCTTCCCTTTTCGTCTTCTTTCTCTTTTCTTCTTCCTTATGCTCTTCTTTTTCCTCTTTTTCTAATGCCTTCTGCTCTACTTCTTCTTCTTTTCATCCTTTCCTTTTCTTCTTCTTTCTCTTTTTCTTCTTCCCCTTCTCTTCTCTTCCTCTTTGTCTTCTTCTTCCTCCCCTTTTTTTCTTCATCCTTCTCTTTTCTTCTTTCTCTTTTCTTCTTCCTCCTCCTCTTCTATTCCTCCTCTTCTTCTTCTTCCCCTTTTTCTCCTTCCTTCTGCTCTTCCATTTCCTCTTTTTCTCCTTCCTTCTGCTCTTTTTTTCTTCTTTTTTTTCATCCTTCCCTTTTCTTCTTCTTTCTTTTTTCTTTTTCCTTCTTCTCTTCTCTTCCTCTTTGTCTTCGTCTTCCCCTTCTTCTTCTTCTTTTTCTTCATCCTTCCCTTTTCTTCTTCTTACCCTTTTTCTTCTTTCTTCTCCACTTCTTCTTCTTCTTTTTCTTCTTCTTTTTATTATTATTATTTTCCTTTTTCGTCTCCTCGTCCTTCTTCTCTTTTTTTTCTTCTTCATTTACTTCTTCTTCTTTTTTCTTTTTCCTTTTCCTTCTTCTTTTCTTCTTCTTCACCTTTTCGTCTTCCCCTTCTCCTCCTGCTACTATTACTACTTCATATCGGGCGGTCCATTTGCCATAGCCGTGTCCCATCATCATGCTACTGCTTGCCTTAGTAAACTAGGTGCAATGTGTTCAGAGGATCCTTCAAGAGTCGCCTACTGATTTTCAGCCTCGCCATGCTCTTCCTTCTCCTCTCATGCTAACATTGAACCCACGTACAAACACCCTGTACAGCCATCTTCCTCGATACATCATAGAATATCAAGTCCTGTGAATTTCGATGCTGATGCTCGGTCAGCCAATCAATCAGCTCGCTCATTTCCATGAATCCCAGCATTCCCTGGCACCCAACACAACGTTTCTTATCCGTACCACGAGGTTCATGCGCACCCAGAATAGCTTGTCTTGAACTCACTTGCGTCGAACGTCACTGTAAATTCGTATATCCTTGTTCCAATACCTTGTTCTTGTCTTAAGATCTCTCGTGCACACTCCGTTAGGACTGTTACTTCAGGCTAGAATTATGCAGGATACTTCTCCATGCACAGAGTATGTATATAACTGTTCGAAATATAATTAGGGGGTCTACAATTGCAAGTAAAGGAAGATAAGGGCAGGGTTAGGCCGATTGGGAGCCTATCTAATACGTATATAAAAAAAGATCATCAATTTTTCAAGACAAAATAAAATTAACATTAATTTTTGACTTACCGGTTATAATTTCTTGTTCACTTTGTACTAAGTGGTATTTACCGGGGTCACCAATGTTCTTGTTCAATTCAAAATTTCGTGGAACGTCCGTCACGCTTGAACAAATTCCGAGTATTATTATCAAAGGTAATAAGGAAGTTCTCGTCTTATTGTCAGAACCAACTATCTCACCAAATTCGTCTATTGGAGTAAAGTTGGGCGTAGGAGTTATTTAAACGCGACTGCCTTTTAATAAAGTTTAATTACCGCCACCTCCACACCCCCCACACCCCCCACACCCCCACACCCCGGCCACAGTGAAGTCCTGCAAACATTTCCAAATCAAAGGCGTTTTATTACTTTCCGGTGACTAATAATTTAACTTAGTGAGGCAACCGCAGAGCATTCTGATTAATAAAATTTAAATTTCGATCCATTTTCTTATTTACAAAAAAAATAATAATAGCGGCACGCAGCTGTTTCGCGCTGACGTGGTGGCAACGAATTCTTAATCACTAATAACCTCAAAAAGCAAACATTTCAGTAGCCCACATTAATACGTTAGAAACATTATTTTAGAATGTACACTGTCCGCTGTAGCATATATTTTCGTATTTTCAATGCAATCTGTTAGTTTTAAATGGTAATGTATGGAGATTTTAACGCTGATTACGGTGGCGACGTAAGAATTTGAACAAAGTTATAATAAAATTCAGGTTTTTAAATTTAATTTGCTTGGTAAAAATGATGTCCAATATACATAATGAAAACTGTGAATGTTAAATTTCTTAAGACTCACTCAAATCTAATGAATATTAATAAAGAAAATAAATTATTATTATAAAAATAACATATATTCAGAGACGCTGGGTTTACAACTTAATCACAAAGTTTATTACTTTCTAAAATAGATTTGTAAAACAACAAATTGAAAACAACCTCTATAAGAAATAAATACACACACACACACACACACACACACACACACACACACACACACACACATATATATATATATATATATATATATATATATATATATATATATATATATATATATATATATATATATATATATATATATATATATATGTACACACACACACACACACACACACACACACACACACACACACACACACACACACACACACACACACATACAGAGAGAGGGGGGAGAGAGAGAATTTAATTTAATTTTTGTGTTTATTAAAACGTAAGACCCATCAGATCCTCTTTCCACTTAACCCTATAAAAACTAAAACAGAAAATATAATATTATAAAACAAAATAATTATACAGTAGGCTAATTATAAAAAAATAATATAGACTAATACATAATAATAATAATATATATATATATATATATATATATATATATATATATATATACAGAAAATATAATATTATAAAACAAAATAATTATACAGTAGGCTAATTATAAAAAAATAATATAGACTAATACATAAAAAATATCAATAATAATATATATATATATATATATATATATATATATATACACTTTATATAGGTATATAACAATCACTAAATGGAAGCGAGGTTTGTCCGTGAATGCTACTATATTGCCCTAATTCCGTAATCAACCCTCACAGCCCCTTAAGAGATATATGGCAATGTGGCACTCCATTCCGCATCAATGAAGACTATTGCGGTTTGGAACTGTTGGGTTTTGTTCAGAGATATTGGTGTCAAAACAGAGTATCGCTCTAATGGACTTCTTATGGGAAGACGTTGAACAGCTGGTAATCGAGTGCGAAGTGGCCGAGGCTTACCAGAAAGTTCCTGAATGTTCTACAATATCCCAGAAGTTTCTGGTCTTTCGAAGAGATTTCCTGTTCCGAAATGTTTGATAACGTTCTAGAATGTCTGGAATGTTTCATAAACGGGAAACGGAAGTCCCGAATCTCCCGGAAGTCTCGAATGTTCCATTATTCTGTTATGGTGGCGATACTTTGAAGCTGCGAAGGGCATATATAGGCGATGACGACACACATATGTCAGTACACTTTTGGAAATCGTTTAGAAATGCTCTAGAATGTTCTACAGTTTTCCACAATGTTCCAGGACGGAAGTAGCTGGAAATCGGTGAAGTGGCCAAGACTGGCCAGTATATCCTAGAACATTCTAGAATGTACAGTAGAAGTTTCTAGAATATTCCAGAATGTTTTAGAATGTTCAAGAATGCTCTAGAATGTTCGATAATGCTTTAGAGTTTTCCAGAATATCATAGAATTTTCCATAATCTTTGAAAATATTCTACAATGTTTCAAAATATTTGAGAATGCTCTAGAATATAGAATGTGCTATACTTTTTCCAGAATGTTCTACAATAATAACATTTTAAGAACATTTTCAACTTACTACCCGTGTGTAGCCGGGATATACAGCTAGTAACAAAAAAAAACAAAAATATCTTAAAAGAAAACTAAATAAAAAAATTCGAATCGAGAATTGTTTACTACACTCAGTCACATTCAAAAAAAACAATGAAAAATGCTTCAATCTTACCTTGAAGCGAGGACAGCTCATTCAATAGTTATAAATAGAAATTTTAAAAACCTGACACGGTCGTCATTGAGTTTAACATAAATAACGTTTAACTATTCGGCATATGGAAATCATAAGTGAAGAGGAACTGCTTCAACGCTTATAACAGAGGTACAAAGAAACCTTTCTCCCGCCAGTCTGCAAGACAGAATCTAAAATAATCAAAATATGGCAGGAATGCAAGACATTAAGACCTAAAAGGCTGAACTTTTTAATATTTTTTTTAATGTTTAAATTCCGACTATTGTGCACGTTTGGGCTAATGCAGACGGTGGGATGATTTATAGCGTATGAAAATGCCAAACCCTGGCTGGAAATCGAACCCGGGTCCTCGGGGTGAAAGCCCCGTACGCTATCAACTAGGCCACCGAGGCGGCTACTTTTTAAATAAATACGGCGATGATAACCTTAACGGTTTTTCGCCGAAAAAAAAAATTTTAATAAAGCCTGACGTGAGCTTTCGGTTTTAAAACAAAAATGAAAAACGTGTACAATAATTACATGCCAGCAGCAGTCACGGTGTCACAGAGCACCTCAGCAGCCAGCACCTCAGGTCACGGTGTCACAGAGCACCTCAGCAGCCAGCACCTCAGGTCACGGTGTCACAGAGTCAGCAGCCAGTCAGGTCACGGTGCAGAGCACCTCAGCAGCCAGCACCTCAGGTCACGGTGTCACAGAGCACCTCAGCAGCCAGCACCTCAGGTCACGGTGTCACAGAGCACCTCAGCAGCCAGCACCTCAGGTCACGGTGTCACAGAGCACCTCAGCAGCCAGCACCTCAGGTCACGGTGTCACAGGGAATATTTCAAAAGTGTTTGCTCAAAGAGAATTTACTCTAAAAGGAGAAAATAAAGAGAGAGAGAGAGAGTAGTTGCTTATCTTTATTAAGAGGTGGGTGGACTTATCAGGTCCGCTCTTCCACTGAACCCCATTATAACAAGAAACAAAATTATAAAATATATTATTACAAATAGAAAATTAATATAAACATATAAGTTTAATTAAAATACAATTATACAATTGTTATTATTGTAGACTTCATGCTATAGATATAGTTTTTACTCAAAGAGACTTTACTCTAAGAGGAGAGATGAAAGAAGAGAGTAGAGAGAGAGAGAGAGAGAGAGAGAGAGAGAGAGAGAGAGAGAGAGAGAGAGAGAGAGAGAGAGAGAGAGAGAGACAGAGAGAGAGAGACAGAGAGAGAGAGAGAGAGAGAGAGAGAGAATGAATTATCTTTATTAAAGGGTGGTTGGAGTTATCAGGTCCTCTCTTCCCCATTATAACAAGAAACAAAATTATAAAATATAATATTACAAATACAAAGTAAATATAGACATATAAGTTTAATTAAAATGTATTATACGCTTGTTATTATTATTATAGACTTCATGCTTTTTTTTATTATAATTTTATTTTAGGGCGAAAAGCACATTGAGGTTATTATCACCGCCCTAAATGTAAGTGTGAGTGTAACGTGTTAAAGTCGTAAGTTTAGTGTTAGTGTAAGTGTTTGTTAGACTCGGGTACCGCGAGGGACGTCTAAATCCTCTCATTTGGTGCAGCTAGTCTGCGCCCCCTGCAGACTTCATGCTATAAATACACTGTATGTGTGTGTGTGTGTATATATATATATATATATATATATATGTGTGTGTGTGTGTGTGTGTGTGCGTGCGTGCGCGCGCGTTTACACGTATTTCTTCATGGATGAAGGAATGTGAAGCACATTAAAAACCGGTGAACGGCACAATTTTTCCGATCTTCCGCAAAAATCGTATCTGGCGAAGTTATTCTCGCTCCAAGTCTGAAATCGAATTTTTAAGAGTTCGATACAGTTTTGGCGTAAAGTCGAAACAATTTTTCTTCTAAAAACAATTGTGTCGAACGGATGTACCGCGGTTTCGAATAAAAATTGCGATTAAGAATATATCAAGGAATATATATTTTCCCTTTAGAAATATACTGGGTTCATTAAGTGAGCTCATAATGACGAACGACTTTTAAACCCAGTCATAAGTGCTGTGGGTTCAAAGGGGTCCGAGTACCTACGAAATTGCAGAGTTTTAGACTCACCTAATGAACCCAGCAGTGGGTCTACACTGTTGCGAAGAATCATATACTGGATCCAAACTATTTTGTATACATCCTTTTAGGCCGCCTCGGTGGCGTAGTTGATAGCGTACTTGGCTTTCACCCCGAGAACCCGGGTTCGATTCCCGGCCAGGGCTTGGCATTTTCATACGCTATAAATCATCCCATCATTTGCATTAGCCCAAGAGTGCATAATAGTCGGACGTTAAACACAAAAAAAAAAAAAATACATCTATATATATATATATATATATATATATATATATATATATATATATTATTATTATTATTATCTGCGTATAGACCCTGTTGGATCACGCAAAGCACTCCGACTCATGTCTTGTTCCTTCTAATCCTCCACACCTCCCACATCCTGTCCCAATGGATCCTCTTCCGCTCCTCCGTCCATTTTACCCCTGCTCTCTTTAGGATTTCATTCTCTGGGACCTTCCAACCGAGCATCTTTCTCCTGTATGCGTGCCAGTCTTCAACATCTGTTGAGTCTATTCCTGCGTCATGTAGGTCTATTCTGACTTGTGCGATCCACGACGTTGTTGATTTGACACCTCGTATATACTTAAGGATTCTGTTGGCAAGTCTCGTTGTTGGGAGTCTACTGATGTGTCCATAGAACCGAAGCCTCCTTCTTCTGATATCTGCTGCCAGGTTCGATATCTTCTCTGTGGTCTTCCAAGAGTGCAACCTGTATCCATCTTCTGTTAATCTCTGACCAAGGATCTTCCTCAAGATTTTGCGTTCTTTCTTCAAAATACCCTCCATGGTAGCTTTTGTGTGGAGTGCTAGAGTCTCGCTTGCATATAATACCTTCGGTTTTATGACTGTGTTGTAGTGTCTGATTTTTGTGTGCGTTATATATATATATATATATATATATATATATATATATATATATATGTGTGTGTGTGTGTGTGTGTGTGTGTGTGCGTGCGTGCGTGCGCGCGCGCGTATTACAATGTTTTAACGAACCTCGGGAAGTGATCTAGATGAATGTCGGGATGCATCAAGGTTCCCTAGCAGCCGATTTCCCAATAAGAATTCACAAATAAAGCGGTTTTTATAGTTTTAATTTAACCGTTCTCTGTGCGCTCCGAATATCAACAAAATGGATATAACGCTTCTGTACACAGCACCTTAACTTAACAACACCAACGTTTGGATGGTATCTTAATAAATATCAGTTAGGAGTTTAATTACCCAGTCGTAAGGCGTCTTTGTATAGTTAAATCAAGCGACGCTAATCTAATTACCTTTAATTGCCTTTTATTGCTTTCAGGTGAGTAATTAAAACGAGCGACGGGATCTTTGATTTGGAAACGGAATCTGGAGAAAGAAATTTAAAAGAACTTCGGATTTAAGCGACTCGATTGTATAGCAGTCGATAACGTAATTGCCGCCAAACAATTACCTCGACACGCAGCTGTCTCGATCATGTCCCGAAATTGAAGCTAACTTCATGTCAAAATTAGTTTGTGCATTAAAAAAAATCACCACTTAAGTAACGTCTGAACGTTTAACTACGCGTGACAGATAAAATAATGTTACACTTTGTACGATTCTGAGAGTTGATATTCTTTTTATATTCTTCTTCTTTTCTGCTAGGATTATTGTCACTATGTTCAGTATAATGATCTGCCTTCCCTAGCTTCGTCAATTCTACTTTCGTTGACGCGTTTCGGAGAACCTCCATCTTCAAAAAACAATATCTATACTCCACAGCTACATTAAGTGATATACAGAACGCTCCACTATAACACTCGTAACTTTTCCGCCAACTTAACCGGTAACGGTAATATTTACGAAAAATGTTACTGCACCAAAATTGTGATAGGTCTTGCCGTTCAGCCAGTATTACAGGAAATAGCCAGCAACTACGCTCTCAACGTTGAATCACAGCCCTCCATTTTGAAACGGAAGTTTATGAGAAAAAATCTTACACGTTTGCGCTTTATACTAGGTGCCTTCTTAACAAATTTCAAAATAATCGTTTAGTGTGTTCGGATAAAACTTGTTATTTTAAGTTAGAAGCCGCCATTTTGAAACGGAAGTTTATGGGAAAAAACGTACACGTTTGCGCTTTATACAAGGTGCCTTCTTAACAAATTTCAAAATAATCGTTTAGTGTGTTCGGATAAAACTCGTTATTTTAAGTTAGAAGCCGCCATTTTGAAACAGAAGTTTATGGGGAAAAACGTACACGTTTGCGCTTTGTACAAGGTGCCTTCTTAAAAAATTTCAAAATAATCGTTTAGTGTGTTCGGATAAAACTCGTTATTTTAAGTTAGAAGCCGCCATTTTGAAACAGAAGTTTATGGGGAAAAACGTACACGTTTGCGCTTTATACAAGGTGCCTTCTTAACAAATTTCAAAATAATCGTTTAGTGTGTTCGGATAAAACTCGTTATTTTAAGTTAGAAGCCGCCATTTTGAAACGGAAGTTTATGGGGGAAAAACGTACACGTTTGCGCTTTATACATGGTGCCTTCTTAACAAATTTCAAAATAATCGTTTAGTGTGTTCGGATAAAACTCGTTAAGTCAGAGGCGGCCATATTGAAACGGACGTAAATGGGAAAAAATCTTGCATATACTTCTTTATACGTCCGTACCAAATTTCAAAACAATCGGCCGATCCGTTTGATATTGTGTACACTCCTCATAGTTGAATCAGAGGCCGCCATTTTCAAACGGAAGTAAACAGGAAAACATGTTACGCATGTTAAATCATTTGGGCTTTACGCAAGGCACCTTTGTAGAAAATTTCAAAATAATCGGTCAACACGTTTGGCTGCCTATATTCTGCAAATCAGAGGCCGCCATCTTGAAACTGAAGTGAATGAGAAAAAATCTTACGCATATGTCATTCGGGCTTTACACAAGGTAACTCCATATCGAATTTCAAAACGTTCGATCAATGCGTTTGGCCAAAATTGCGTAACAAATAAACGCACAAACGAAATGCAAACACACACGGTCTAGGTGAAATAGAGGCCTTGCTTTGATATGTCAATTGTGTTATCTCATTTATATTTTTGCTTTTTATATATAAAATCTAAAATAAAGAGTAGAATACATTTCCACACACAAAACCATTAAAATGGCATATAGCAAATAGCGGAGTAATTTATGTCATTAAATAAAATTATTCTTAAGGGAAATACATTCATTATGACCGACCAGGGTCCACGTGACCCAAAAACTGTGTCACAAGCTTAGATAGCATTTTAACCATAGTAATAGAGATTAAAACACCCACTAGCTGGGATTTTAAAACTCATTCAACACAAAAACGAACTCCGATCAAGATTGAATCGATAAACGCTGGAAGATACGGTATTTAACTACCGTAGAGTTCATTTGCAATGCAATTTGGGAAGTGAAAACTGTGTAAAATAAAATAACAGTTATGCACGTACCGTTTCGAAACATCGTCCATTCCAAACCTTAATTAAATCAAAACATTTTTTGTGTCGCCAACGTTTTTAATATGGTTTCCAGCCGCCTCGTTGGCCCAGTTGATAGCGTACTAGCTTTCACCCCGAGGACCAGGTTCGATTCCCGGCCAGGGCTTGGCATTTTCATACGCTATAAACCATCCTATCGTCAGCATTAGCTCAAGTGTACCAATAGTCGGACATTAAACACAAAAAAAATGGTTTCCGTCATCACAATCAACGTTAGAATCCATGAACGTAAATTTGAAATTCCATTTAAAATACAAAAAACGACCTGGCGGTGATCAGGGTTTATTTTCGTGTTTTCAATGTATTTTTTCAAAAAATTATGTTAATTTATGCAGACTTTAACGCTGATGAAATCGGGTTTTGGAAATAATGTAAAATAAAAAGATTATTATAATACTGTTACTTTTTGGCAATCAGCTTCCATCATATCCGTAAACCCATGTTTCGTCACCTGTTTATAATACGCTTCAGTAATTCTGTATCGTCGCTGACTTTATTTAGTGACTCCTGAGCGGCTTCCATTCGCCGCTGTTTTTGTTCAAAATTCAACAATTTTGGAACGAATTTTGCTGCCACGCGTTTCATACACAAAACATTGAAAACAATGTCATGACATGATCCAATCGATATGCCAATATCATCAGCGACCTCTCTAATTGTGATTCAGCGATTGTTCATAACCATTTCTTTCACTTTTTCCACGTTTTCATCGGTTGTTGATGTGCTGGGGCGTCCAGGACGTTCGTCATCTTCAACGTCTTCACGGCCTTCTTGGAAACGCTTATACCACTCGTAAATTCTTGCTTTACTCATAACAGACTCACCATAGGTCTTTGTTAACATTTCACACACTTTATTCCATTTTTTACTCAAAATTTGACACAAATTCTTTGATCCATTTCTTTTAACAAACGAAAATCGCCGAGCTCATAAAAACACGTTTAACCTTAATGGCTGTCACAAAGTTAAAATGAAAATAGCTGAAAGTTTTGTCATACTTCAAGGGCATGTATACCAACATAACTAAAAAAATGTTTGACAATCGGACTCTCCAAGCCCGCGAAATTTAAAAATTCTCCTTACTTTCTGAACACACCTCGTATGAAGGTCCCGAGAGACGTTCATTGCTAAATATAATCGGTGACCAGATACATAGACAACAAAGTGAAAACAACTTAAAGTAACTCTTAAAACAGATATTTCCGTCAATATTAAATTTCGGGACTGATTATTGCCGTACTTTATATACAGAGAAAAGTCAAGTTCATTATAAAATCTAATTATTATGAACTAATTAGTTTGGCGTTCTGATATTAATTCCAGTTCAGTGCTCGAACACTGTTTAATTGTATATCTCGTCAAGCCAAGTTGAGGCAACAGGTGATCCAATGATCAATTAGGTACGGGTGCGCGCGCATACAATTTCAATTTTGAACATTTTCAAATTAACATTGCAGTTAAAAATACACATTACGGAGAAATTTCAAGAAATTAAAATTACGGGGGAAAATACTAAACGTTAAGTTTAATAGAATGTAAACATGTTTAATTTTCCTCTTCAATTGATTAAACGAAATTTGTGAAACTGTAATAATCCCTACACGCAGCAGTCTCGCTTAAGTAATAGAAATTAATTTCTAATATTTTTGTTTACCTTAGAATCGTTTGAAAACACAATTCAACATCGTAATCAACATTGCATATATTAGCATTTTAAATTTCCATTTAAAGTGTCATTGAAATATACGAAAATGAACCCTGACCGCCGTCAAAATTCGTTCTCTTAACTTGAAAATAGAGCAGCGTATTTTGAGAATTTAAAATGTTGATCAAGGTTTTACAAAAGCCTACAAATAGATATTACGTAGTTACATAAATCAGCTGTTGAAAAACGTCTCGCCGACATGATGGAAATGAATTTCAAAAAGTAATTTTATCTATCCAACTCTTTTTTCCAATCTCTGATTTCGCTACATATACAGTATTAAAATGTGCATGTATCGGCATTTTAAACTTTGAAACTTTGAGATCGCATTGAAAATACGAAAATGATCCCTGACCGCCGTCAAATAGATTATCTTAATTTCAATAGATTTTTGAAAATTCAAACTTACAAAAACCTATGCGGTTTTCAACGTTTAATACGATCGTGAAATCGGATTTTAAAATATATTCAAAACAAAATGGTTACGAATCGTTAATGGTTTGAAAATGGCAGACATTTTGAAACTTGTGAACTAATTTTACTGAATAACGAACTTGTCGGAACTATTAACAACTATTCGTGTGCCTTGTCTTAATTAAATCTGATTAAACTTGTGAGCGTGCTAAAACACACGCACGCACATACTCACACAGACCCCCGCCGTCCCCGCCGCATACGCACGAGCGCACACACACACACACACACACACACACACACACACACACACGCACACATGCACACATACAGACACAAACCACACACACACACACACACACACACACACACACACACACACACACACACACACACACACACACACACACACACACACACACACACACACACACACACACACACACACACACACACACACACACACACACACACACACACACACACACACACACACACACACACACACACACACACACGCACGCACGCACGCACGCACGCACGCACATACACACACACGAACACGCGCGCACACACTCACACCACACACACGCAAACGCGCGCACACACATATATATATATATATATATATATATATATATATATATATATATATATATATATATATATATATATATATATATATATATATATATATATATGTGTGTGTGTGTGTGTGTGTGTGTGTGTGTGTGTGTGTATAGATCGGCACTCATTTCAAGATCCTGAGTCTGGACTTTACCATGATGGCCGCTGCGGTAGCTCATTTTTCCAACGGAAATTCGTTGGCATTAAGAATCCAACAAGAAGGGGCAAAGATCCAATAACCTTGTCTACACAAAGGGCACTACGACAATAAATAAACTGTCAAAAACATCTGTACGTCCAAAACGGAGGGTAGAATTAAATACATTGTGTAATACTGAATCCAGGATTGCTGTTTTTTGTTGTGCTTCCTTAAGCTAAACATTGATTTCATTAACAACAAACTCTACTCGAGACAATATTGTACACGATTTAAATAAATTTTACAGAAACATTAAACAAACTCTTTTACTCTCAATTATTTAAACAAAAAAACTAATCCCTTGTAGACAAAAAACCGGAAAAACGGTGTATTTCGTCAGAATCGGTTCATCGGATTTCGTTCAAATTTTGATCTTTTACGAAGAATCATAACTCAAATAAGTGTATAAAATTTAAAATGAAAGAAAGTTACAATTCGAATGTAAATAAAAATAATAAATTAAACATTAAAGAACAATTTATTTCCTAAACGTAAGTTCTTTTATTAAAAAATTGCTGCATTGACTGTTGTCATCAACTTCCTTAAATTACCAAAATTTAGAAGTAAAATCCAAACAATGTTGAGGAAAAAAACACTTTACTTTTTTCCGAAAGTTTTTAACGCCATACTTATAGTCTCCTACACGCCTTTGTGTTATACTTTTAAGAAATAAATCTTATCAAAATCGTTAGAGTTAATTTTTAGTGGAATTTATATATATAAATTTCGGAAGACATTTTGAAGGAAGAACCCAAAATCTTGAGGAAGATTCTTGGCCCGAGATTAACAGAGGACGGATACTGGTTGCACTCCGGAAGACCACAGAGAAGATATCGAACCTGGCAGCAGATATCAGAAGAAGGAGGCTTCAATTCTATGGACACATCAGTGGACTCCCAACAACGAGACTTGCCAACAGAATCCTTAAGTATATACAAAGAGTCAAATCAACAACGTCGTGGATCACACAAGTCAGAATAGACCTACATGACGCAGAAATAGACTCAACAGACATTGAAGACAGGCACGCATACAGGAGAAAGATGCTCGGTTGAAGATCCCAGAGAATGAAATCCCAAAGAGAGCAGGGATAAAATGGACGGAGGAGCGGAAGAGGATCCATGGGGACAGGATGTGGGAGGTATGGAGGATTAGAAGGAACAAGACATGAGTCGTAATGCTTTGCGTGATCCAACAGGGTCTAAACGCAAATGATAATAATAATAATTATATATATATATATATATATATATATATATATATATATATATATATATATAGTATTTTAAGGCGAAAAGCACATTTACTCTATTATCGCCTCCTTAAATGTAAGTGTGAGTGTAAAGTGTTAAAGTCGTAAGTGTATTGTTATAAGTGTAAGTGTATGTTAGACTCTGGTACCGCAAGGGACGTCTAAATCCTCTATAGGTGCAGCTAGTCTGCACCCCCTGCGGGGCGTAGTAGAATTTAAATTTTGTACAGTTCTTTCTTGACTAAAAAATAAACTAAAAAGTTGTTTTTTAGTAAAATTAATTTACGCTAAAGAGATATGGTCAAACCAGACGTACTTACCAAAGTTTACCGTTTGACGTCATGGTTTTTTTTCTAACGACTTCCGAAAGGAATATTTTAGGTATATAGAAACCAACGGGCACCTGTAATATATTTGAAGAAAATGTAATCAAAATTGTTAGTAATTTTTCAGAAAATCGCAAGAGCGCGCACACACCACCAACTTTTACTGAGAAACGAACCAATTCGATACCGAAACGAAAACACCAAACAACCCACACGAAGTCAAGTAGTGAGGGAATTTCGCCACACCATGTATGTCAGATAATGCCGAGAGATTACGTCAATTCGAAAACGGCACTAAAGAATGGGCCGCTGCAATAAATCGTTTCGAAATTCAGCAATAAAACTGCAAGCACTTCAGCGTGTGAAAGCAAAACCTTTGTTCGCTCTTGGACGCTTTAAATCTCTATTCACTGTAGTCGATGCACATTTCATACCTATTATAATCAGAACTACACAGCCAAGTGTTGTATTCAAGTTAAATCGCTTTCCTGACAATAAAAATCTGAACGTTCAGGAAGTACCTGCTTACAGTACTTACATTTCAGGCAGTTAGGAAGGATTCCCAACAAGCTGACAGAACGGAAATAAATTTACAAAATACGAGGGTTGTCCGTAAAATAAGGTTCCCAATAATTTTTCACAATGAAAAATATGTTTATTTCCAATAAATAATACATTTTTTGGAAATCTTACACTTTTTTCTATTTTTCGACATAATCGCCGTTGAGATCGATGCATTTTTGCATACGGAGAACAATCTTTTGTATGCCTGAGTCGATAAACTCTCCCGCCGCGCCGCGAAGGTAGCTTAAAACGTCTTCTTTCAGCCCTTTCCGGTACTGAAATGCGCCCCACCTAAGTGTTTATTCAAATTAGGGAAGAGATGGTAGTCACTTGGGGCTAAGCCCGGGCTGTAGGGCGGATGTGTGACAGCATCCCATCCAAATTGGTTGATGAGATCGGTTGTTACACGGGCTCTTACAGCGAACAAAGCGCAAACAATTGCAGTAGTTTTGAGGAATCTGTCGATAAGAGAAGTCCGTATTGCCAGTTATTTTTAAGTGTTGTATGTTTATAGAGTGTATTGTGAGATTTGATTAGTGTGTTTTTGAGGTACAGTAAAAATGAGCAATGAATTTTGGACCCAAGAACGACTTGTGCAGTTAATTCAGGCATTACGTCCGTTACTATGGAATAGAAGTGAAAAACTGTATAAAGACAAGTATAAACGAGAGATGCATATTCAGACATTTCTAAAGAGTTAGACGTTAATAATGTCGAAGAAGTGGAGAAAAAATTTAATCTCTACTTTCTCAGAGAGAAAAAGATTATTGTAACAAAATCAGGAATGGGTACTAAGTGAAAAAACCTTGGTGGGGTTTGAAATATTTAGATTTTTTTGGCTGACAAAAATAGAGCCAGGGAAACATTTTCTTGTGTGTCTGGACAGAATCAGAGCCACAGTAACGGGGAAGACAGCACCACGGGCGAAACTACAAACGACACTTCCGAACCATTGACTTCTACTCACACTTCCCGCAACAGTACGTCAGTGTCATTTACAGTAGGCCTACCTAAATATACAAAACGCAAGAAACGAACACGAGCAGAAGCTGCTGACAAAGCATTCAATATAATGAAGGAATGTTATGATGGGATCAAAGAAGCACCTGGGGATGAGCACGCTGTATATGCTCAGCATATTGCCAATAGGCTAAGAAAAATAAAAAATGAAAAGACTCTGCATACTGAAAAATAAAATTTACAATCTAATGTTTGAAGCCGAAATGCAATCCTACGACGAAAAATGTTTCCTTCCACAGTTCAAGCAGCTGGCCAAACGTCCAGCAGTGCAGTTCTTGAAGAGAACTTGTCGAATATATTCTGACCCTCTCCCATGTTTATCCACCATTTATAAAATAAATTGAAACAGCAATATTTCTTACAGTTGCGTTCGGACAATAAACAAAACTGCCAAGTTTCATAATATTCTAATTTAACGTTAAGCCGCTAGAGATATGATATTCAGTCTCGCAATAAAAAGTAAGGTTAATTGGTGTCATGTATGAGTTATTAAAAACTGTTAATGCTAAAAAGTATTGTATGACTTAACTACAAACATAATTCGCTTATTTTGAAAACAATTTTGTCTGCAGGGGGTGCAGATTAGTTGCACCTATTTAGAGGATTTAGACTTCCCTCGCGGGACCCGAGTCTAACACACACTTACAATACTACACTTACGAATTCAACACTTTACACTCACACTTACATTTAGGGAGGCGATAATAGCCTCAATGTACTTTTCGCCTTAAAATAACAAAAAAAAACAGTTTTGTCAAAAATGAATAACCTACAATACGGTAAAAACCATTTTTCCGCCAACCACAGAAAACACAATTGTAATTTTTAATTAAAATATAAACTTAGGATGTTAATCAATGACTAAATGTAGATTTTTGAAGTTGAAAATAAAAATAGGCTACACAATAATTAATTCACAGAAAAAACATTTACCTCGTAAAACTGAGTAATTTTTTTAAAATCATAGGCCTGAAACTACTATACTAATAAATACAATGTCCAACAAATACGACAATCTAGCTTGAATATGCACTTAAAAATCCCCGATAACCTATTTTGAAGGAACTTATGCCTAGGCTGGTCTGATTATTTTAAAATGCCCATTATTGTTATTAAAAAGAGAGGTTAGGACTATTACGATTGCAATTGACTAAATAAAAAGTGAATATGTTAATAATCTTTTAAATAAATTACTAACCAATAATTAATCATGTATAACCTAGGCCTATTAGAACTAAAACTAATTTACTAGACTACTTACATAAAATCGGCAGGCTACTTCTGAACACATTTTTTATAAAACAAACTATTCACAAGCACTCAAAAACTTAACGCATTTTAACACAACAATTACGGCACACTCTACACTCGAAATATACAAATCTAAACACTCAAATCACGATTCACCTAAATGAAACACAACATAACCTCAAAATTCGACCGGACAACAGCGGTGAACTAATCCGTGTAGACAATAATGAAGTCAGTTGAAGTGATATTTGGTAATCACGTGACCTAGGTATAGGCTGATAACTTGCATAGACACAGATATTTGTTTAAAACGTTTCTTTTTATAGTTCTGCTTTTACTTAGAGTACAGATTTTTTTACAAATATTCTACTATATTTCAATATTATTTTCATATAAACAATTTTAAAATATTTATAAATTTTTATTTAGTTATTAATGCAGAAAATGTTGAACAGGATAATTAAATGTTTCAATGATCTAAATAACACATTCTAAATCTTTCAAAAATTCATAACCTTACCTTTTTTTTGTTGTAGAAAGGATTTATTTTTTAGAACAAACTGTAAAATATAATTTCCAAAACAAATACACGGAGCATAATAATAAGTATAATTTCCTGTAGATGTTGCCCAATATAATCCGTACTGCCGGGTTGCGAGTGTGCTAGGGTATATACCGCATTGCAAAAATCAATTTTTGTGGAAAATTGGAATAAAAACAAATGGAAACCGTAAACACCAAAGTGCTCTACTGGTCGGGATCGGGGCTCATTTCATGATACCCGTAATGGCTTCACTAATACCTTATTTAGGCTACCAATTGAATCTTTTATAAAAACTTTAAATAACTTATTTGTTATCTGGTTCTAGAATATTCAAATATAAATGGGTCGGTAACTTAACGTTTTAAAAGAACTCTTTTAAAGGCAATCTTTCAAAACGAAACCCTGAAAGTGACATTTTCTAAAGTCACTTTGTTTAAAACTTAAGAATTGGCTTCTTATTTAGTCAAAGGATTCGATATTGTAGCTTTTATACGACAACGTATACATGTTATCAAGAAAAATAAGGTAGAAATTTTAATATCTTAAAATATCAAAACTTTTTTATCTTCGCACTTTTAAATTAGCGTTTTGAGTTTTGAAATAAATTCGAAAATTTAAAATGCTGGGATAATTTATGCAGATTTGTAACGCTGATTACGATGGTGTAAAAAAAGTGTAGTATATGTAAGTTTTGAGTTTTATAAAAATTTTTAATGACATCATTTTAAACTTAGCCAAAAACCAAAAATATCGAAACTGGATATCTGGTACCTTGTAGAGTTTAATTGTTTTTAGATGTTTTTATTAAAATCAATACAATTAAAACAATTAATTAAATTAATATATTTATTAATTTGTACCATAAATAGCCTACATGATTTTTTCTAAATTAATGACTAGCCTACAGTTTAATAATTTAATATACATAGGCCTTAATTTTAAATGTGTGTTTCTTCAGTTTAACGTAATTTTTATAACATTACAAAAATACTTCCTTAAAAAAGACACTTTCGACATTGTAAAACTTAATATTCTAATTATTAATTATGAAAATCTTCAAAATAAACCACAATATCCATATTCTAGTAATCTTAATATATAAAAGAAGTCCTGACTGACTGACTGATTCATAATCAATGCAGAGCCAAAACTATTTTAGCTAGCGACTTGAACTTTTCATGGTACATTTATGTTACCATATAGGCGTGCACTAAGAAAGGATTTTGTAAAAATTTGATTTTAACGCCATTAAACTATTTACCCAGTCCAAATTTAATAAACAACGTACAGCCAGTACTGTTATAACTAGAGAGTTGAAATTTTCAGGGTACCTTTTTACAACAATGTCAAGGTACACTAAGGAAGGATTTTGCAAAAATTTCGTTTTAATTCCGTTAAACTACTTACCCAGTCCAAATTTATTAACCAACTTACAGCGAATTCTATTATAGCTAGAGACTTGAAATATTCAGGGTATATTCTTACAACAATGTAGATTATACACAAATTTGATTTTAACGCCATTAAACTACTTACCCAGTCCAAATTTAATAAGCAATGTACAGCCAATACTATTATAGCTGGCGACTTGAAATTTTCAGGGTACATTTATGTTACCATATAGGCGTACAGTAAGAAAGGATTTTGCAAAAATTTTGTTTTAATTTCATTAAACTACTTACCCAGTCCAAATTTAATAATCAACGTACAGCCGAACTATTATAGCTAGAGACTTGAAATTTTCAGGGTACCTTCTTACAACAATGTAGAGATGCACTAAGAAAGGATTATACACAAATTTTATTTTAACGCCATTGAACTACTTACCCAGTCCAAATTTCATAATCGACGTATATCTAAGACTATTATAGCTAGAGACTTGAAATTTTCAGGGTACTTTCTTACAACAATGCACTAAGAGGCTTTTGCAAAAATTTGATTTGAACGCCATTAAACTACTTACCCAGTTCAACTTTAATAATCAACATATAGCCGAGATTATAATAGCTAAAGATTTGAAATTTTCAAGGTTACCACCACATGTAGGTTTCAGTGAAAAACGATTTTTCAGTATTCAATCCCTGAAGAGGTAAAAATGAGGTACAACAATTTTTACTATTCGTCTGACCTTCTTAAAATGTAACATAGTCACTCTTAAATATAAGTCATGAAATATATATTTGACTTATTCCCAAAAATCATCCCCTTAAGAGAATGAAAGGGGGTAGAAAATGTAAAAAAGGGGTATACAATTTTGAATTGAAAAATTTTTCTTTTGGATCGTATATTCTAGAAATATGCTATGAAACACAAATAATAAAACATATTTCAAAATTTTTCCGAATTCATTCCCTAAAAAAATAAAAATGTAAAATAGAGGTATAATTAGAGAAAAAAGAGTGTTTTCATTTTAGAAAAATATTTTTATTGGATTTTGTTTAAAGTTAACAAAATATTCTAAAACACAAAATATGATACATGTAATTCAGCATTTTTCTCCCGAATTCATCC
Organism: Callitettix versicolor; assembly: GCA_022606455.1. Taxonomy (NCBI): domain Eukaryota; kingdom Metazoa; phylum Arthropoda; class Insecta; order Hemiptera; family Cercopidae; genus Callitettix; species Callitettix versicolor. Next base: position 12,940,398 of record CM040190.1, read on the forward strand.
CTAAAAGGTCAAAAATATAAAAGAGGTATAAATGTTTGTATTGGAGAAAAATATTTTTTATCAGATTTTCTTAAATTCGAATGGAACACGTTTGAAGATATTAAAACGACATATTCAGGTTATAATATTTTTTCATATCCACTGTAAAATAATCATGAGTTTATATGATCACGCTTTTATTAATATATTTTTTATGTTTATAAATTATTACATTACCGAAACAGTGTAAGTTTCGTGGGCGAAACCGTGACGGGTAATGCTAGTACATTTTATAATATTAAAATAATTTCATTGAATAGTTGTTCATAGAAGATAGCAGCACTGTACAATTACTGATCTACAAGTTCTACGAATTTATTGCAGGTAGCAGCACTAACTAACGTAACAGTATTTGTATAACTACAGCACTAGAAGTTCAATAAAACGCGTAAAGGTAGCAGCACGTTAGGGAAAAATCAATTAGCACAGCTTTAATATCACATTATAATAAATCACCAGTTACACCCAACAAGAAAATAAAGTTAGATAAACACTCCCGAGTTTTTCTTAGGTTTTTTTATTATAAAAAGGTTTATATTTTTATCACTATTAATAGCACTCGCTTAATCGTTTTCACTATGAACAACACGTTGTCTACTTTTGTTCAAGAAATTTTGAGGTTCTGTTTATCACTTTTATTTTTATTCTTTTCTAACTTCCCTTTGTTTCCAGGAAAAATTTTCCGTGAATATCCCTAAATTCAATTATAAAATACGTAATAGAAAAAAAAGTTTTAAATATCATAACTTTAGGGAAAAAATTCACACTTTTATTATAGCAAGCCATCTTTAATAAGGTCTGTAGCAGTTAAGTGACATTGTGAATAAGATATTGTTTTATTAGAAATATGGCTATAATTATTTCCCATATACGTCTATGTAATGCATAGATTAGGGTTACTGATTTTCAAAAATCGCCTAAAACTTGTGTCCATCAATATACAATAGTTCATAATAATTTTTATATATAAATTTATAAATACAGTATAATAAATAAATAAACCTCAGTTATCATCACCGTTTTATTAGGGAAACTTATATTTACACTGAACTGGAAATGAGATTTAAGACACAAAACTCTTTCCTGATTAATTAAGGATGTGGGACTATTATCAACTAAAGATAATTAAAACAAAAGTACCAAAAGATAATATAAACAAGCACTGACAACTGAACTTAGACAAGTACGGATGTTCCAATACTTTCAATATTACCAGTACTGGTAATACTGACATTGTTTCCAGTGTTTTGTGTATGAAACGCATGGCAGCAAAATTTGTTCCAAAATTGTTGAATTTTGAACAAAAACAGCGGCGAATGGAAGTTGCTCAGGAGTCACTAAATGAAGTCAACGACGATGCAGAATTACTGAAACGTATTATAACAGGTGACGAAACGGTTTACGGATATGACGTCGAAACTAAGCCTCAATCATCCCAGTGGAGGCATTCTGACTCGCCAAGACCGAAAAAGGCTCGACAAGTGCGGTCGAACGTGAAGGTTATGCTTACTGCGTTCTTCGATATTAATGGCAGAGTGCATCATGAATTCCTGCCACCAGGTGAAACGATCAATAAGGAGTACTACCTACAAGTTCAACGCCGTTTGCGTGAAGCAATCCGAAAAAAACGCTCGCATCTGTGGAAAAACAATTCATGGCTTTTGCACCGCGATAATGCACCAGCTCACACACTTCATTGCTTGTTCGTGAATTTTTGGCCAAAAACAGTACTGTAACAATGCCCCAGCCTCCATATTCGCCAGACATGGCTCCGTGTGACTTTTTCCTATTTCCAAAAATAAAGAGAACCTTAAAGGGCCGTCGTTTTACAGCCGTAGATGGCATTAAAAGCGCATCACTGAAAGAACTAAAGGTTATGTCAAAGATCGAGTTTGAGAAGAGTTTCGAGGATTGGAAGAAGCGCTGGCACAAGTGCATTCGACAACATCAATGTAGAAGAATAAATAAATATTTTGTTCAAAAATTAAAATTCTCGTTATTTTCTGAACACACCTAGTATATATTGACATATATAGACATCAACCTGTCTATATATATTCTGGCGTACAGACTGAGGAATCATACTTTTTTACATCCCTGGAACTTATGAAAATAATTAAGCAACAATAGGCCTAAATAAATTTAAACACTGAATAATGACAAATATTTAAATTTTAATAATAATATAGGGTATTTTACGAAGTTCTTTTGGCATAAGTTCTCATAGTTCATTCTTCTAGTTAAAATAAAAAACAGTTTATTAAACACAGTACGGAAATTTTCCGTTTAATAGCCATTAGCCAGGTTTTTTTTAACATTATACAGGCCATAAAATTCATATTTTGTATACACATTAGTAAAGACATTATTTTAAATATTTTAAAAATACCAATCATTTTAATTTTTTAACAACAAGTATCTCCGAAAAGTATTACGCGACTGTTTGATGACATTATAAAATCAAAAAGCCGCCTCGGTGGTCTAGTTCATAGCGTACTAGGCTTTCACCCCGAGGACCCGGGTTCGATTCCCGGCGAGGGCTTGGCATTTTCATACGCTATAAATCATCCCATCGTCTGCATTAGCCCAAGTGTGCACAATAGTCGGACGTTATACACAAAAAAAAAAAATATAAAATCAAAAAGTATATTCGAACGTCTTTCATATCACCTGAACTACAGTGACAACTATTTTGTATTTATCAAACTATATTAAGAACTGTTTAAGGTAATTTCCATCTCTAATGCTTAATTCCACTTGACATGTTTAATACAGAATTTCTAAATAGCATAAATAATTTTATTAAACTTTTAAACTAAATAAATAAAATCTCAACAAATAAATAACAATTAAAATAATAAATACTGTGCACAATTCTGAAGGCAATAACTATCACACTTTTATGTTCCGTTCTTTCTATTTATGTTTAGCATTGCCCTGATTTATCTTTGGTATTTTAGTTTGCATTTGTGTTTGTTTATTAGTGCTGGTCATATTATGTTCCTGAACACTTTGTTTGCAGTATATATTAGTATTTGCCAGCTTCTTCGATGGTTCAGGTTTTATCACCAGATGACTTTTATTATCATTCCTCATAGGTTGGTGTCTATTTGTATTACCGTCAACTAATTGTAGTTTATTTTCGGGCGATTTTTTTGTACCTTTATTCAACAAAGTAACTCTTCTCTTTGCTTCTGCCGGTGTAAAAGTGTTTACTTCTGTTGGTGCATTGCCGACTGGTAACACCAACCTTCTTGTTGCAACGCTTCTTTTCTTCTCTGAAAGTAATTTTGTCTCCGTAACTGGTAACTTTAATCTTCTTTTTAAATTATCCGAATTTTTATTGCTATTTTCAAACGGAACTTTACACTCAGTGTTCATACTGGACACGGTGTCGCAGTATTTACCGCGTAGTCGTTCTATATTTTTTATGTTTTGAATAAAAGAATTGTCAGGCTTGAATGATTTAGACTTTCGTTTTAAATATGGAAATGTGCATAGTTTATTTTTACTCGATACTGTTTCAGTCGCTTGATTTTCTTCATGTTTTAAAATAGGTAAAGGTGTTTTAAGTATGATAGGATCATTTTGTCTGACAAAAGAAGTATTTTTACTATTCTACCAACATTGCCTAAAGTTCTTGCAGTACTTGGTAGAAAATTACTGTCGTTATCAGTAAATTTAACATTTCTTAGGTTATCAATACTCTGAGAATTATTTGTTAACTTTCTTTCTACATTGTTTACAGTCAAATTAATTTTATTTTTTAAATTATCTTTGTTAATTATTGTTCCATTATTCACGTTTACGTTTAAATTTTTCTCATTGTTTTCTCCTAGTTCTAAATTATTATTTAAACAAATTTCATTGTGTAACATTTTGTTTGAGTCGGGCGTTACATTTTTGTTATTTTTTAAAATTGTAGTCAAAGTTTTACTCTTCCTGCCTAATGGTCTGCATACGTTCACCTTTGCTTCATTTGTACGTTGGTTTAACCCTTCATTCTGAGCGGACTCTGAGGTCATATAGTCAGACGAACTCTGTGTAACTTCTCCACTACCGCTACATTCTTGCACAGTGTCTGATGACGTTTGTGTATCACATTTAGTTACATAACTATTTTTGTTTTCCGATATGCTCGTACATGCCGGCTTTATTACGTTCTTTACTGAAGATTGTTTGACGTAACTTGCTTCCTTCTTTACTGAAATTTGCTTGGGGATGTACGACCGATTTGATGTATTACGTTGTTTTATTGGCATATATTCTCTGTCTACTGAAATTCCTCGGTGATAAGTTGTTGTAGAATCCTTCATTACGTTTTCAGTAAAACATATTTCATCTTTCTCGTGTTCATTATGTTTCCATTGTGTGTTAGTTCTTTTCATGTGTGCACTAATCTTTTCTCCAGCTTTCCTGAACGTTTTATTAATTACATTATTGCTATTATTATTAGACGTAATACCTGTACACGTCTTACTATGGTTTCCATTGTGAATAATATCAGACCTTTCACGTATTATTGTGTAATTATTGAAATAGTCTCTTTTTGGAGAAGAAGACTTACACCGTACGTTCTGATGGAAACATTTTACATTATCGTTCTGATTTTTACCGAGTGGCTTTAAATAATTGGGTTTTTTAGGTGAATTGTTTTGTAGCCTTAAACTATCAGCTTTAGAGTTATTTAAACATTTAACTTCTGTAATTTTCTCGTTGCTGGTGGATTTTTTTATTGGTTCTGAACTTGAGTGATTTTTTCTACTTTCTTTCGTAACATTTGTAAGTTGTGATGAATTGTGTTGAACTGCTTCAGGTAAACTTACAGTATTTATATATATCTGGTCTAGCTCAGGTTTAAGTCTATATTCTGTATCCACTTGGTCTACGTTGCGGTTACACGTGTCCATATTATCTTTTTTAGTAATATTGCTTCCTATTAAGTTATCATTCAAGCCTTTCAAAACAGTTTTATTTTCAACAAATTTTGAATCAACATTTAAAGAATTACTGCAGAAGTGTTTCACGTACTCATTACTATACAGTGCTTTGCCTAATAATTTTGAATTCACAGTTTCCTTATTATTTAATAATTTATTAACGTGTTCTTGTTTCTCAACTGTCAAATTACATCGTACTGAGTTTGATACTGTCTGTAGTTTTTTATCAATACCTACTTCTATTTTACTTTTCTTGTCATTTTCTCCAGTATTACCGAAATCGTCCGTTTTACAAATCTTCTCTTCATAATTTATTTTTAAATCAACCGCGTTTTCATTGTTACATTTTACCAGCACGTCTTCAACATTTAACGAGTGATTGTTTGTTTCAATTATATTTGCTATTAACGAATTTAACAATTGAGACTGATCAGTATTTTGTTGAATTATTACTACACTATTGTTCAAAGCTCTTGTTTCAGCATTGAAGTTTGACGTTTCTTTTAACGATTCATTCACACTGTTATTTACCGCTGATTGGGTTACATTCTTGTCTTTATCTCCTACGAAAACCACTTCGATAACCTTGATACATTTAACACTATCTTTGTCGTTTGTCATTTTTGTATCCAACTCTTTGTTTATTTTTGATTTTTCGCATTCATTATGGACGCTTTTGACAGTCTTCACTTCATTAACAAATTGTAAGGCACCATTTTTTCCTTCCCCGTTTTTATTTTCGCTTTTACTACTTCCTTCTTCAAATCCCGTTTTGTTTGACGAGCTACATTGTGTTGCAGAATTCTGTTCAGGTTCAGTATTACCTGTTTTCAATTCTTCGTTGTAAATTTCCGCTTTATTTATAACAGGTTTATCCACCGAATTATATCTTCGGACAGCGGAACTGGACGAACTGTCACTGGCGCATTTTTTGTTCCTGAACAAAGTTCCACTTCCGTTACGTCTTATTGGAGATTTAGGAGTACTATCCTCTAAAATAGAGTCTTCTTTGTGTCTTTTCTTTTTATTTACTGGCAACGCTTTCTTTGTTGAATCACTACTATTGTCACTACTATTGGTAACATTTTTGTCACTTTTTATCAAAGGTTTTCTCTTCTCATTTTTTGACGACACTTTCTCTTCAATGGGTTTACGTTTTTTCGAAGAATTTCTTCTATTACTTTCTTCATATTCCTCATTACATTTTATCTGAAAGTCGGATACACTTTCATTACAAACAGAGTGTTCCATACATACAGAGTGTCTCTTTTTTCTGAATATGCATGTAACCAGGGAACTGGATCTACCGTTATTATCTCTTACAAGTAATCCCTTATCACTGTTTTTGTTAGATTTTATTGGAGAAATATACGCGTTCTTTTTTGTAAAATTGTATTTGACAGGAGAACTAGATCTACTATTATTATCACTTGAACATTTGTTTTTATTTCTGGTGTGTCTTATTGGAGAATTCTGGTATGCATAATTCTCTCTGTACGTTTTCTTCTCCTTTTCAGACATCTTCAATTTAGTGCGATTAAATTTCACGGGACAGCTAGATCTACTATCATTATCACTTGTACACATTTCCTTATCATTATTTCTGTCATATCGTATTGGAACATTAAACGTACTTTTCTTACATACAGAACAATCTCTGTATTTTGTCTTCTCTTTTACAGGCATATTCTCTCTGGAGAAATTATATTTCATAGAACTGGACCTGCTATTATTATCACTTGTATGCAGTTCCATCATATTATTTTTTTTAGAGCTATCTCCTTTGTAACACGTCTGTTCAAAATTTAACATTTTCTTTTCATTACAAATACAAATAGGAGAAGAGGATACCCTATAATCGCTGTTACTTTTTTGACATACTTTGTTTTTGTTTAAAACCGCACTTTTTTTCGTATTAAATTTTATCGGCGAACTAAACCTACCCTTGTCAAATGTATCTCTGCAATCTTTCTTTGCATTACTAAGCAACATATCACGTGTAATGGATTTACGAACTACTTTTTCAGAACAATTAGTTTGTTTGTGATCACTAACTTCTTCCCATTTTGTTTCTACTGCAACCCCTTCGTTTTTTCTGCTATTAGTTACATTCTTATGATGCGACACTTTCAAATCATTTCTCTCACTTTCAACTGCTTTCTCTTTCTCTCTAACCGCGCTACAAAACGGTTCAGATTTTTTCTTAGTTGTATTTATATTTTCTTCGCTCGCTTTTACATTTGTAATCGTTTTGTTAACTTTTAACGGAGAATTCGATCTACTCCGTCTGCATTTGCATGCACTGTTGCAATCTCGTTTTACGTTTACCGATGACGACCGTTTTTTAGTTGTATTATAATCTACTTTGCAAGAAGAACTAAGTTGATTAACGGTTGCGTAATTTTTTCTGTCACTTTTTTCATTTGTAATAACGCCCACTCCCTTTCTCACATTAACTTTCGACGTCCTTGTGAAGTTTTCTATTTCTTCACAATGTTTGTCAATACTTTGAATTAATTCCAATCGGTTATTCTCGTTGTACTTCTTTAGTAAAGTAGTTGTATGTTTTAGTTCGTCAACATTTGAACTATCTTCACGACAAGTATCTACATTTACACTCTTCGTATTGAGAGCCTCAGAAGAGTCGTGTTTGTCTTTTAAAGCGGAACAATTTAAACTGATATTTGTGATATTTTCTTTGCTTTGCACCGCGTTTCTTGTCTGCACCTGACTGTCACACAAATCTTCTTCAACTGTTTGCTTTTCATTAGCATTTTTCCTCGAATTTCTAAGAACACCGTTACACTGAGTTCCAGTGGATATTAAATTTCTGTTAGTTTGTGTATTATTTGCAATTTTGTTTCTAATATTCATTTCGTATCCTGCACAATTTTTTTTCAAACATTTATTCGGACTATCCAAAAGTACGGAAAGACCTTTAGTATTATTTCCGACATTCTTTCCTTTGAATTTTCGGTTTTTGTAAAACGCTTCATAAAAGTTGATAAGCCTCAGCCTCTTTTCTTCCATCTGTATTACTCTTCTTTTCTTCTCAAAGAGTTTTCTGTTTCGAACCAATTCTATTCGTTTGGATCTCGTTTTATAAATTGTCTGATAATTTTTTTTATATTTACTTGGTCTAATATAATAAGTATTAGCTGACATCTCACAATTAGAATACAGTGTAATTAATTCAGTTTTCTCTTTTTTGACCACCTTGTCTTGAACCTGATCCCAATCACTACACACTACGTTTAAGTCTTTTGTTTTGCCATTTTCTTCGATTGGTTCTTCCTTTCTATCACATTCTACTGACACTGTATTGTTGTTCATATTCATTCCTATATTATTGTCACCTTTATCGCTCAGTTTGATTTTACTGTTAAAATTTTTTATCGCCTGTTTTAATTTCATCAAGTTAGTTTCGTGAACACTCTTTTTCTGAACGCCCAGAGAACATTTAATTTTTTTATTTCTCTTATTCTCTCCCACTTGTTCCACTCCTCTGCTAACGAAATTCTTGTCCACGTGTTCAAAATCCTGCAGTATTTTATTTTGGTTTTCCATGTGTGTCAGTATTTTCAAAATATACTTCTGTACCGTCCTTTCCAAGTCCGTTGTGTCCATTAAAACTAGCTTATCGTTGTAAAATGAATCATCGACACGCATCTGTATATCTGGATGTTCTGCATTCAGTTTGTCTTTTTTTGATTTTTTTGTACAAAATTTGTACACATTGGAGTAGTTATAGTTTACCACGACTGGAGGTATAAGTTGTTCATTGTGGCTGATTCCGGGCAACAGAACTTGTGACACGTTTAAAGAAGGGTTTGCGTGAAAAATTGAGCGTGAGTCTATTGGAAAAGGGTTTCGAAAGTTTCTTGTGATTTTCACACCCCTAGAATCTTGTAATTGTCTAAATGCATCCAACTGCAACAATAACACCCAACTATATTTGTTTATTGTTTTGTATGTTTGCTATTGTATAAAAACTACCCTTAAATTTAAATAATTTCTATGATTTCAATGAAAATAATGTGTGATTACCTTCAAGTATTGAATCCCAGGCTCATTGCAATATGACTTACTTGACTTGGCATATATCCCGCATGGGGGGCGCAGACTGGCTGCATCTATTGAGAGGATTTAGACGTCCCTCGCGGTACCCAAGTCTAACACACACTTACGACTTTAATACTTTACACTCATTATTGCAACATAGCTACCAGACCACATTTTTAAGTAATTAGGATTGTGACCCATTCTTCCCGTCAGTGGTCTATCCACTCACCTCGTAAAGGCTACCGCGGTTTCGAAACTCTATCGTTTCATCTTCAGGCCGTGATACAAAATGTTAAATCCCTCTGTCGTCCCAAAGTCAAACAAAACATTAAAAACATACGTCACAAACACTGAACACAATTACACGATTAAAACAATGTACGATAAAATTTGGTTTGGCCAAACGATACGTGCGACTTGTATTCGTTACATTCCGGACTCTTGACGGACTTAATGTCGTTATATATATATATATATATATATATAATATATGTCAAATATATAAAATATTTGATAGATATGTCAATATATATATATATATATATATATATATATATATATATATATATATATATAAAACGACATTAAGTCCGTCAAGAGTCCGGAATTATATATATATATATATATGTGTGTATATATGTGTGTGTGTGTGTGTGTGTGTGTGTATTGTATCACGGTCTGAAGATGAAACAATAGAGTTTCGAAACCGCGGTAGCCTTTACGAGGTGAGTAGATAGACCACTGAAGGGAAGAATAGGTCATAATCCTAATTACTTTACACTCACACTAACATTTACGGAAGCGATAATAGCCTCAATGTACTTTTCGCCTTAAAATAACAAAAAAAAACGTATCTCCTGTATTCCTTATCAAGACCCTGAGCTGCCCCCCAAGTCCTTCTAATGACCCTCTTCCGACCAGTTTTCTCTTCTTTCTGGTTCTGTGATAATGAAATTTCAAGAGTGCAGAATCAGCGTACTCTTCCCTGATGTTCTGGTGGGGCTGCCACCTCTTGGCCTAAGCACATGGAAATGGTTTTATTTTATTTCATCTGTCTTCAGCCTGTCTTCACCACAACTAAGAGCTCTATCTACCTCTTCAATATGCCCAGATACCGTGTGATATGTTTCAGGAAAACTCTGTATATCTTTGGCGTTATATGTAACAGCAAATTAAGATCTGTCTGGTTCAATTTGAATGGATCTTCTCATTTTAAATTTAAATAATGTTAACTACTCGTTTAAGTTGTAAATTTAATAAATATGGGGAAACTTTAAATAAATTGAAACAAAATATTTAAAAAATATTCAAAATTTAAAAAATTCAAAATAAATGTCTAATTGAAATATATATATATGGTTTTTGACTTAAATGTGTGTGTGTGTGTGTGTGTGTGTGTGTGTGTGTGCACGCACGAGGGATGTACTAGGAACTTAATTAATTTCGGCCTATATCTTGGAACCATTTCTTTAATTTTTCCAAAAAAAAGTATTTTAAGCCCTTTGTATATAAAAAATGGTTAAGAATCAAAATTTCTCAAAATTGGCTCAAACGATTTTGATACAAATTTGCCCTAATATAGTCAATAAGTGCTCAAACAAAATTGTGAATTGCTATATCCCCAAAAATCAGATACAGGAGCTATAAAATAAAAGTAAAAAATCGGTTTAGTTTCTGAAAATTAGTTCGTCAGATTTTACTCAAACTTTGTCCACATATAAACATTCATTACACAAATTAATGTAGTGAATTTTATATACATAAATTCACAGTTCATGTTTAAATTAATAAAACTAAAAACACTAAGGAAAATTCTTTTATTTCTCACTATAAACAGTATAAAGTATAGTGTTTATGAAAAAATTTGTTTTGAGACTTTCATTGATCTTTATCATTGCAGGACTTCTGAGTCTAAAAAAAGTGGTTTTCAATTATATAGCTACCTGTATACGTAGCTGCAAACTAAAATAACTGGTCAATTTAGATGAAATTTTAGATGACCATTTTTTAATTTTCAAAAAAAAGTTTTAAAATATTGATTAAATTAAAAAAACTATTCAAAAATTGTATTTTCTAAAAATCAGCACAAACGATTTTAATCAAATTTTACTAGACATTATTATCTAGTAGTCTAGGCATTTTCAAACGGTGCAATAAAAAAACTTTTTAATTTATTCTATAATAAGTTTTATATACAAAAAAGGCATCGAATTTTTGTTTTTTTAAGTCTTTAAATTACACAATTTCCCCTCCTTTTTGCTGGAGGGACCCCTCTCTTGTGTAAATTCTAGATCCATTGCTGACCACAATTAAATAATACCCAAATTGTACATTTTAAGATTTTACCAAGTAGCTGCCGAATTTACTGTTTACCTGCTCCTTATGTATTCCGAAGGTCAGTCGACAAACAATCCAGAGCACTGTGTACGTACAGCTGTGTGTCATAATGCCTCCCCAATACAGCAAATAATCATCTGTAAAATCAGCAAAAATATACGACAGAGGGATTGGCTGTATGTTAGCAGAGGTCCTAGGCTCAATTACTTGATTTAGAGCTTTCATAATGACTTCTAAGAACGGATTGAATGTGTCGTCAATCTAAAACATAACAGTATAGTAATCATTAATTATTTGGCAAAACTGAAATATTTACTTTAAGTCAATCTTTTTTCAGTGTGTATACAGCATACTCCCTCTAGTCTTAATCTCAGTATACATTGAATGCTGAATGTTTTAGCCAGGTACTAAGGCTGCTGGATGTTTCAACTAACCACCAAGGTACAAGTTATACAGATAGCACCAAGTTGCCAGCAGCAGGCGAGTCCAGTCTCAGAAGAGATTGGCCACTGAATGTTTCAACTAACCACCAAGGTGTAAGTCATACAGCTCTACCAATCTGTCACCAGCAGGTGAGTCTAATCTCTGGAGAGATTAGCTGCTGGATGCTTCAGTCAGCCACCAAGGTGCAAGTCATACAGTTCTACCAATCTGTCACCAGCAGGCGAGTCTAATCTCAGGCAGGATTGGCTGCTGGATGCTTCAGTCAGCCACCAAGGTACAAGTTATACAGATAGCACCAAGTTGCCAGCAGAAGAGATTGGCCACTGAATGTTTCAACTAACCACCAAGGTGTAAGTCATACAGCTCTACCAATCTGTCACCAGCAGGTGAGTCTAATCTCTGGAGAGATTAGCTGCTGGATGCTTCAGTCAGCCACCAAGGTGCAAGTCATACAGTTCTACCAATCTGTCACCAGCAGGCGAGTCTAATCTCAGGCAGGATTGGCTGCTGGATGCTTCAGTCAGCCACCAAGGTACAAGTTATACAGATAGCACCAAGTTGCCAGCAGAAGAGATTGGCCACTGAATGTTTCAACTAACCATCAAGGTGTAAGTCATACAGCTCTACCAATCTGTCACCAGCAGGTGAGTCTAATCTCAGGAGAGATTGGCTGCTGGATGCTTCAGTCAGCCACCAAGGTGCACGTCATAAAGTTCTACCAAGCTGCCAGTACCAGACATTCCTACTTATCTATTCAGCTTCATAAATGGTATTTTATAAACTTAATATCAACAAAAATATCAAAATACAAAACAGCCTTGTATAGAGCTGTTGTTTTTCAACCTCTGATTGTGCCCGTAAACAGACAATAAAGGGGGGGAAGTGGAGATATACAGCTCTTCCACCATAATCACTGTCATTCCTAATGTCGTTACACCACATAAAGCTAAGTTACAGGCACACAAACACAGTTACCACAAATAAATCTCCTGCTAAGTGCAAGGTTCATACTTGCTAACCACCCTCACAGGTTCATAGTGCTAATCAACCTCATAGGTTCACCACCATTAGTTATAGGTAGGTAGGGTTCATACGTTCTGTTTCTTCAAACAAAAGAATGTAACAAAGATTTATTCAGAATTAGTTAAGTAAATAATGAAATCTTTATATTGGTGCTAAAAATTTAAAGGCCAATCTGGGGACAAGGACACAAATCAGTTCAAACAGAAGACATTGTTCAACAAGTTGACCAAGTTATTTGAGAAAGCCAGTCATTTACAATAAGTTGCGTGAAATACCCTGAAGTTCCAAAATCATTTGTTTACCTGGACTACAAAAAAATGTACGCTTGTTCATTCCAAAAGTTGTTGTCTGTAAGCACAAAGACCACAGTAGCATCACCTCACCCATTGTATACTGAAGGTGAAAATCTCTTAAATAAATAAAGTGGAGACTTGGATTCAATATGTCATTCCAAAAACAGAATAATCACGAAAATTAATGCACTCATACTCACAGAACAAACAAAAAAGTTTCAACATTCAACAACAGGAAGGATGAGTAAATGAAATATTTTCTTGGATTGTAGGCATATCCAAACAACAGCTCAATAAAACGACTGCTGTATTTTTCTAGCTTTGACAAAAATAACAAAAATTTGATTTTCACGAAAATTGGTTCTAAGGGTTTTGATAAAATTTTGTTCAAATATAATGCTTCAATTCCAAAACAAAACAAATGGGTCACTGTTTCCCCAAAAAACCTGGTAGGGGAAAACCCAAAAAGTACGCCTACTTTCATTGATTCTTTAGAATTTGCTCAATTTTTTTTTCAGATGTGAAGTGTTATAATTAAAATCAGTGTAGCAAACGTTACAAAAAAAAATTATGCTTCAGTATTAAATGGATAAAACAAAAGTAAAACCCAACCATTATAAGGGCAGATTAATTTTTCACTTTATAATCTACTTTTGTATTTCAATTCTAGTGCACATATCTAAAATGTGAATCTTAATACAAAAATTTGAACAAAATCAGATGAATCGATTCTCAAAAATCATATTAATTTTGTTAAGCCTTTGAACCAGATTTTCAGAGAAAAAGCAACATAACTTATGATTGGTTTATGTGCCTAATAGCTCTTTTAACTGCTTTTTAAAATAATTTTACCTAACGTGTGTTTTTATTAATTTAAACAACATAAGAAAATCTATGAAATATTTTCGCACAAATTATTTTTATAAATAAACTTGATTTTTAAAATTATTATCGAACTTAATTATTTACTTTAAACATAAAGTTCAGTTATACACATACCTTAAACAAATAAACCAACACAACAACACCATCGCTGTTTTTTAAAGCAGCCTCCTGAGTTAGATAAACACTCTTAAAGAACACAACATGCATCTCCATAGGATATCTAAAATATTAGAATGTTTGTCAAATTGTGTTTATTTAAAAACAGCTGTAGTTGACATCAAGGTTGGAATAAACCGACCATAATTGAAATTTAATTAGAGTGTCAGTAACCTTATTAAAAGCACATATTATTAAAGAAATGTGTCATTTAATGTGCACTTTTAACTTAAAAGGTGTGTGACTAAAAACCAAACTAAGGCTGAAAAAGATTTCTTTTAATTATTATTTACAATTTTTATATCCCCCAAAATATTTATATATTCTTCCTTGATTCCTACACCGCTCCATGAGGATTTTCACCTCAGCAAAGCAAACTGCACGTCATTTCCTGTAAGCTTCTTCGTTACCTCTGTTACTGTTGCTTATACAGGTTTAAAAGACTCAAATCTCATTCCATTCAAGGCTGTAGACTTTAAGGAGCAAAATAAAGTCTTATGGGGGCTAATTCAGGTGGTACAAGACAGGGATGTTGTGCTTGGCCAAAAACGTTTTTGTGAGTTTGGTTCACCAAAGTCTTGGTAAAGGATCCATGACTTGTTTTCCACATTTTGACTCATATATGCTCATGTAGAGTAGATGCTAATGTAATAATATTAATTTACTGTTTGCCCTCAGGTACCCAATTAATTTACACAAACACTTTGAGTAAAAAAAAAATCATCATGACTACGAATTTTTACTTTGTCATCCATACTTTCTCTGCCTTGATGAGTTGGGAGATTTCCAATGCATTGATTGGTGTTTTGGTTCTATATTTTAAGTGAAAACCCATAATTCATCACAAGTAATTACGTTTTATAAAAGCCTGTTCGATGTTTTCCAAGATGTCAGAACAAATGCTTCTTCGACATTCCATCTGTTCAGGAGGGAGGCACTTTGAAACAAACCTTGAACACACTTTGTTTATGTTGAAACTTTCATGAAGAATTTATATTACTTTTTTATCAATTCCCATAAACTCTAAAATAATTTTCTAATTATTTCTACATTATTTTCTAAAATAATTTTATGAATTCAATTTTTTTTACATCCAAATATCACAAAGATTTAAATTTTAACGTCCTCAAGAGCTACTCAATAACTACTTCTTTGAATTTATTTGTATGTTTTGTAGATACTCAAAGGTCGGTTCGTATAAAATATATACCAGTCATAAATCAAAAAAACATTCTTTATGATAAAAATCAAAAGGGATTAATGTTTTAAGTTTTGTATGAGATCAGTAATAAAATTAATATATTTTTTTATACATCAAACCCATGAGGGTATACCACAGATTACTAAACCTGAGAACTTCAGATATGCGTCAAATGTAGGTATAACCAATTTCTTAAACCTGTATCACATTAAGTAAATTCAATTTTTTTTCTTTGTTCATATGTTCATATTAAATATGTATATTTGATTTATTACACTTTTTAAATACATGCATCACATACTTTTTACATCACATTTTTATAATGACAGTCAGACTTATAACATCATTTTTCCTAACTTTAGCAACGTTATAACAAGTTCCATTGTATCTAAAAAAATACTGACACTAAATCAGCAAACAATAAAAGAATGTAATAACAGAAGTATTTTATCCTGTAATAATCAACAATATATATATATATATATATATATATATATATATATATATATATAAGAGCCACTTATTAAGTGCATCTAGTGGCAGAGTAACCAATTCTGCCAATAAGAATCCACTTTCAATATACATAAACAAATATTTTAAGATCAGACTTTGGATCTAACTGTTTACTATATTGACTTAAAAGGACAAATTCTTGTAATTTAAATTTTGATATTTTTATTTCTATATACCAAAAATGTATTTACCTGTCTGGGTTTCCTCGTCTTGTCTTAGGTAAAGTACATCTTTAGTCCTTACGAAAAGTGAAGTTTTCAATTAGGCTTATTTTTAGTGACATTTATATGTGATTTTCTCTGTATAAAAATATAGTTTACAGATTTTACGATAAGGAGTAGATAAAAAGATAGATAATGAGGAGGTCTCTGTATGAGGTGCTAACTGAACCTGTAGATCCGTAATTTTATAGGAAGGTACTAAAACTGTAACTACATTCTGCACAGGTTAGAATCATACCTTTACCACTTCCACTTAAAACACTTGTCAATTAGTGAAATCTGCCGAATGGAGAATAAAATAATCAAATAGATACTACCTAGATGCCCACACTCAAACTGTAATTTGAAACCAATGAGAGTATTAGTTAGCAGAGTGATATAGCTTGACGGTAGAGCGAAGTACACTTGCTGCAGGACATAGAGTTATTGGTGTCACTTGACCCAAGAAATAACAATTAAGTAAAACTTACGATGTACCATTTGATGTGTGCTCACTGCCTTCCTGTTCATCTGCTCCCCAGTGGAAGTGGATCTGTGAGAACACGTAGTTGGTTAACAGCGGGCCTCCAGTGATGTGAGGACGCGTTTGATTCCATTTTCCACTTAATATAACTGAAACAATAGACAATTCAGTGTATACAAACTGATCTCCAAATACAATAAGTGTTTCAACAATAGCATACCCCCAGGGGTGCAGGCTAGCTGCACCTATTGAGAGGATTTAGACATCCTTCACGGTACCCGAATCTAACACACACTTACACTTACAACTTTACACTCACACTTACATTTAGGGAGGCAATGATAGCCTCAATGTGCTTTTCGCCTTAAACAAAAACAAACAAACCAAATCAACAATAGCAGAAAAATAGTTTAAAGTATATTTTTGGTTTAAAAATATTTTAACAAAATACAAACAATGTACAAAAATATGTAGGTCACTTAATTTTTTTTTCTTTTTTTTTTAACATCTGACTATTGTGTACACTTGGGCTAATGCAGACAATTGGATGATTTATAGCATATAAAAATGCCAAGCCCTGGCTGGGAATCAAACCTGGGTCCTCGGGGTGGAAGCCTAGTACGCTATCAACTAGGCCACCAAAGCGGCTGTAGGTCACTTAAATTTGTATCACTAACATAATCTTATCTCAGTTAAACATGTACCTGTATGACCAGAGTTTGTCACTTTCATCTTGGATGGTAGCAAGGCCAAACTCCTCCATCGCAATTTCGGCAGTTTCAGTGGCTTTACAATGTCCATCGTTAAATCTACAGGAGATAAGAATTTTCCATCTGTTTCTGATAAACTCTGGAACATTTCTACATTTCTTTGGTTTCCTGGAAATTTAGGCAAAAGTTACATACGTAAAACAGTAAAAATTCATTTTTATTTTTGAAATTTACGGTTTTGTCCTAATTGCCTTCCAATCTGCGCAAAAATCTGCTTTATATAATACCAGCTTATTTTACTATTGAAAATATATGATAAAAACACCAGCACAATATTATAAATAGAAAGAAAACACAGTAATTACCATAAAACAGTATTAGTAAAATAACTGGCATTATATTATTGTTATTCATATGCGACGAGGTTGAAAGTAGGACAAACAAGCACCATAAACAAAATGTATGTTACAAGCTCGTCCACATGCGTTGTCATATTTTGCATAATCATCATATTTTGCCTTCAGTAAAATAAAAATAGTGCAAAAACATTACACAAACTGTTATCACATTTAGTTAAACTATTTAAACGATGCTCAAATGTAACTATACTGTTAACCGTTTTAGAGCCATGTACTTTTTTTACATGAACAAAAATTTAATATTGTATTGCTTTTGAACTTGTTTTTTGGACCTTTTTTTACTTTTGCAACGAAATGAACATATTTTACGAAAATTATCTTTTCAAGCAGGGACACACAGTAAGAAAAAAGTTTTAAAAATTCTTGTTCAGCTATCCAAGTTACAAAGAAGTCACCTATCCCATTCGGCTTCCACGTAAACCATCCTCTGTTTACTTAAGTTGTGCCTCGCCCCTTCCTATACCACAGACAGAGCAAACTCCAAGTAAGTTGCACAGAAAAATCAATGGATGATGCGGGAATCGAATCCGCTTATATCCAACTTACTACATTGGCCAGGTTTAGCCCCTTAGACCACTTTGCCTTTTGACCAGTCTGACATTGTTTAATTCAACAAGTGTCACAAATTGTTGGTTATTGTATTATTATTGTTTAATCTCTGTTTACTGCTTGATATTTGTCTAAAATGTAATTTTGTAAAAACACTGTCAGAGTTAAAGAATGCTGAGATTAGACTTATATAAAACAGATGTCTGGTAAAATTGGATGTTAGCTCAAAAAGCATTAAGCATCAAGATAAATTGCATATCAGAGTTCATGTATTCTAGTTTGTTGGTATTGATTTTTTTAACCCTGTTATAAATGTTTTCAAATAAATAGTAATTTATTTAAAGCCCAATTTGATAAACTAGGTCAATTTTTTGAGCTTTTTACTATACAAAATTGTTTGCGGAGACAGTAACTCATGTTTGTTTTCAGTTCTTACAGACTATATTTGAGTGAAAACTAACCAATAAATTGAATCCGATTTAGGTAAATCTTTATTTTTGTTTAATTTTTAAAAATTGTTAGACCGAACAGAAATAATTACTGTATACATTAATTTATTTTTTATATTATTATTTTAAGGCTAAAAACACATTAAGGCTATTATCACCTCCCTAAATGTAAGTGTGAATGTAAAGTCATAAGTGTAGTATTTTAAGTGTAAGTGTGTGTTAGACTCGGGTACCGTGAGTGACGTCTAAATCCTCTCAGTAGGTGCAGCTAGTCTGCACCCATTGCGGGGCTGTATAGATTCAATGTATAGTAATTATGATCTACTGATAATTAAACTACTGGTATTGAAATAATAACTATTTTGAAGTTGAGACAACATAGTATCATCCACTAATAATTCTAAAAAAATTAACTAATTCAGTGCATTAACTTAATTTAATAAATCAAATTAAGTTAATCCATTTATTTGTATGCATATTTTATCTTTACATTTAATACAAAGTTTTCATAAATACATAAAAGAAAATAAATTTAATACAAAGTTTTCATGAATACGAAATTTCCTCAAATATAAAATCAATTTGCAATTTTTAACGCATAATTTATTTAATCCATAAAAGCAACAAAATGCAATAAACTTGCGATTGTATATTGTATAGTTGAAATTTATGTCTAAATAACATTGTATTTTTAGATTAACTACAGCCTGCTATAAGTATTTTATTAGGGCTGGGAGAACGATACACTATCTATATTATATCACCTTCTGAAAAGATGTTTTTTATTATCATCAAGAATGGCCCACATCCAAAAATTATTTTAGAAAAATTGAAATGCGGATTATATAACAGAGCATACTGTTACTTACAATGTTACAAATTTGTACCATAAACTCATTGATGAAATATATATATATATATATATATATATATATATATATATATATATATATATACATATATATAATAAGGCCTTTTGCTGTTAGTGAGAAATATTTTATTAGTTTTACGTTAGCGTTTTTCCACTGCTATGCTACTCATTTTATAACAATATTTCACTCAAATAGCTTACTGTTAACTTAACCTTAAAATTTATTATATTAAACAATATAAGCCTTATAAATATGATGAAGGTGTTTTAACTACAGTATCTACCTTCATTAACATGATGTGTTTCTTCCATGGCGAACATTATTTTATTACCTTCAGAATCTGATTTTTAGAATATTCTGTAACAAAATAAATATTGCCATATAAGATGAAAAAAATAGGCAACAATTTTTTGTTACTGTTAGTTCATACACCTTTTACTGTACATACAGGTAGTTAGTTATTCAAATATATTGTATATATACAATTTGAACAAATAATAATAATTAGATCTTTAAAACAAGCCTCAACTTTGTGCATTTGTTCAGTTAATATTAATTACATACTTTTTCATTTAAAACAAAAAAATTGTGTCCTATATTTTGTGTAGCAAAAAGTAGTAAGTACAACTCAGACAGTGATAATAACTGATATTTGTAAAGAAAATGGATTCTATAACTATATTATATCAACCTACTTCAGAATTTTTACACATTTTCATTTCATTCTTATTTTGAAGAGCTTCAAAATTATTACTTACTAAATTTTAAAAATTATAATCTTTTCCTGATGAAGCACATTTTTATTTCTTACATTTATTTAATATCAGTTCGCCACTAATTTTGCAAGCATTGTCCTTCACAAAGTTTTATTGCTTTACTAAAACTATCAATTTTGTAAAATAAAAATAGCTAGGTAGACACAACCTAAAACTGTGTTATTTTAAAATGTCGCCTAATATTGTTGTTCACCACGTGACACGGAATCAGCTGATGAATGGTTCTGAATTTCAATTTTCAATTTTTTTTTTTTTGTGGTGTTTAACGTCCGACTATTGTGCACGTTCAAATTTTTAAAATTATACTTATTTAGACTAGATAAAAGTTACATATAATGACATTTATTTTATTTTACACAAAGCGTTATATTAAAACTTCTTGATTTCTTTAATTATAATATTAATTTAAACTCAATATTTTATATTAATAAAAAAATATTAAAATGAGTTATTATATTTGTTTAAAAATTGAACTAATAATATCGATAATATGAACTATTATTGTTCCTGTATGATATTATTTTTACAATGTTGGCTAACCTTACAAAACAGAAAGTCCGCCAACCACAAAAAACTTCGAGTCTTTTTCTATAAAAATACGTTAGTGTGCGAGTTACGCGAGTCATAGTTCGATCAGCTGTGAGTTGTGGTAGGAAGTAAACAGCAGAGCACACGGAAAAAAATACTTTTATTTTTGACGGTTTGTTATTATTTCATCATCCAGAATGTCTGGAAAAAAAGTGTGTTGTAAAATTGGACCATCAATATTGAACGCCGATCTTTCGGAATTATATAAACAATCGCAAATGTTACTAGACTGTGGAGCAGATTATTTACATCTAGATGTCATGGACGGTCATTTCGTTCCTAACCTAACATTTGGTCATCCTGTTGTAAAGTGTTTACGCAATAAAATTAAGGATGCTTTTTTTGAAACTCATATGATGGTTTCTAATCCAGAACAAGTAAGTATTAGTATCAAGTCGTTATAAAGTCTGCTTGTTTTAATTTCCATTTTACATAAGTTTGTTGTTTTCTCAGAAAAGTGTAATTTATCTATGTAAAACAAAACCTGCCATTTTAGGAGGTTCTTCGTTTTTAGCACAGGTTATTAAATTATTCTGGTGTTAGTTAAGGTCTGATTTTTTTTCACTGAAAGAATGATGTTTTCTGAGTTCATACTTTACCATCATACTTTTACCAAACTTGCCGCCTAGGTGGCCTAGTTGATAGCATACTGGGCTTTCACCACGAGGACCCAGGTTCTATTCCCGGCCAGGGCTTGGCATTTTCATACGCTTTAAATCATCCCATCGTCTGCATTAGGCCCAAGTATGCACAATAGTCGGACGTTAAACACAAAAAAAAATACCAAACTTTTCATTTGGACCAAATTCGATGGCACAGAGATTTTTTTCTAATCTCAAAATTCCAAGTATGATAGTTAACATATTTGTTAATTTTTTTTTCATTTATAAACATAGATTTTTTTTAGTATTATAACAAGAGAAGTTATAGAAAAACTAGTAAAATTATATCATTTATCTCTTTTATTTGATAAACTTACCCATTGTTTCTTGCTGTAATGTGTGTGTCTCACTAAATCGAGCAACGGCTACAGATCATTCCATTCTGCTGATGATTTGAAAATCATTTTTTTTATAACCAACCTGATGATATAACTGAGGACTTCATTTCGTCCGTGCCCACTGCATTGAAAGTTATACTGCAAGAGTTAAACACTAAAGTCTTCTGTTTCTACTAGCATAGGGGCGTGGTGGTTGATGGATAAAACACTGGTCTGTTTGCTGTGTCTCTGAACGATATACCTAAAAGTTCTTAGTTCGAGCAGCTGTCACACCTGTTGCTTTTCCCTTACTACCATTAACGCTGATCCTTCGTCCTCATTTATCTAACTGGCATATATGGACATTAACAAAAAAATCTACTATCCTATACTCCTTATAGCAGAATACAATTATAGTTCATTATTTTAGTACCCTATTCTATAATAATAATAATACATTTTGAATAATATAAAACTATTTAAATTATAAATATTTTTACAATATTCCATTTTTATATCATTTTATTTATCGCTTAGGCAATAAAAATTACATCACCTACTTCATAATTACAAATAATTATTATAATCATTCTCAATTAGTAAAAAGTACAAATTAATTATTACAAAATATTCTACAAATTTAGTAATAGATATTTATTTATTTTAGTAATAGTAAGATCATTTAATAGATATTATACCACTAACAGCTGATGAACTCCACAGAAGGGCATGAGATGGACAATAAAAGTTGTTTCAATTTGTTTTAAAAACCGTTATAATCTTGAATTTTTATTTTGTTCATTCAAACCACCCCAGTTTAAGATGGTATTTTTTTTGTTTAGTTAAGGTTTGACAGTAGGTTGCAGAATTTAATCTGTCACTACAAGGTAAAAATCCATAAGTAACACACCTTTCCTATCCCAAAACACAGTACACATGTTTTTTTAAACTGAAATTGTTTGCTTGAACTTCATTTGCTTGAGTGATATTGAATACCACCATTCCATGGATTATTGATTCAATTCTGGTGCAACATAAGCCACCCGTGTTTCAATGCTTGTGATAGTGTTGCTTAAAAAATCATTACCAACAGTGTGTCATTCAAGGAAAGTCAACACTGGCCAAACATTTAGTTTTGTGCATCTTAGTCAACATTTTCAGTACCAGCGTGAACCAAACTGACGATAATTTATGCTTTTTGCCACACTATCATAAAGAACTATCATATAGTTCTTGAAACTAGAGGAAACTAATTAGATAAAGGTGAAATCATAAAGTGTCTGTTCTCTTGAAATTGTTCCATCATCTTTCCTCATCAAGTCCTCAATAATGACAGACGGTCATCCACTTAGTTCCTTATCATAAACATTTGTGAGGCCATTTTCAAAATCTCTGATCCATTTTCTGACCATTCCACCACTCATAGTGCTTTCTTCATACAATTCAATGATCTACCGATGATTTTCAGTCACATTTACGTACTTTGCACTAAGAAAATGTATTACAGTTGGCGAGATTTTCAATTGACTAGGGCAATTTAAATACAAACAGACAAACATTATTATATGATTTCGTAATGGAGTCTATAGCTAACCAAAAAATGTAGGTATTTATAAAGTTTTACAAGCTTTAATTTTATGAAACTTCTTTTAATCATACAAGACTTGATTTTAATTAAAACCTGTGTTTCAGTGGATTGAACCAATGGCAGATGCTAATGTTGACCAATATACATTCCACATAGAACCTGTACGAGATATTCCATTAACTTGTCGCAAAATTAAAGAAGCAGGAATGAAGGTAAAACAGTATAAACATATTGTAAAAATATAACCTATAATGTTACATGGGTATTAGTATAAAATATCATGGCCATCAGTATCTTTTTTTTTGTAATTTTGTTCACAAAAAGTCTCGTTTTTCTGAGTAACAGTGAAAAAATGTCTTCACACTCTCAAAAAATGTCAGAGTAAAGGGCCAAGTGATTTTTTTTTAAATCAGTCATGTATGGTAAAATAGGCGCAACGATAATTGCTTTGTTAGCATAAAATAAAAGTTTTATTTCA
The DNA here is from genome assembly GCA_022606455.1 of Callitettix versicolor. Lineage (NCBI taxonomy): Eukaryota > Metazoa > Arthropoda > Insecta > Hemiptera > Cercopidae > Callitettix > Callitettix versicolor. Next base: position 12,964,383 of record CM040190.1, read on the forward strand.
AATAAAACATAATTTATATTGTTATTTGTGTAAAAGTATAGATGTAATTCAAGTCCAAAATAGATAGGAATTAATAGATAGGAATCATGGAACAATATGGCTGTTATAAAGTAAGAAAATTAGGTTACACAAAGTGAAAATTAGGTTACCTATAAAACATTTAGTTAAAAGAAAATAATAATAATTTTTGAGAGCAACAAGGAATCTTTTCACCATTAAATTATATTAGAAAATGTATATTTTCAATAAAAAAATTAATTGTTGGATATTGGTTTTTCTCTTCACTGTTAAAATTATATGTTATCAGTACCAGACAGCAAGAGGCATTGAAAGATTTCATAAATAGAAAATATAACTGTTATCAAGCACATAAATTATATATTAATTAAAAAGGAAAAAAACTTTGTCATATTTTATACTATACATATTTCTACTTGTAGCATGATAACCTTATAAGTTGTTTTTCCTTTTTTAAAAAAAGGGGTAAAAGACCTTTTTTTTCTTAACTAATTCTTGCAAAATTAGACATTTTTTGTTGTTTTTATATGTTTGATAAACTAGGCTATCTAAAATAAAAGATAAAAATATGATTTGTGCAAACTCAAATGTAAGCTATTAATATTTGTAGTTAATCACTATACTTAGCAAACTAATTACACAGGTCTACAAAAATAATCTTTCTGAAATTTGATTTGATGATTTTGGTCAATCTTTATGTTTTTTGGTGTGCTGAAGCCGAACATGAGGTCAGTTTTTTTCTATCACGTAAGGAAATTGTTCAATCTCAAGTAAGGGCAGAGGTACTACCATTAAAAGAAAACAGAATTGGCGAATAAGAGTTTTCATGATCTTTTATTTATTTCAATATTGTTTACTGTACAAAATACATAAATGAGTAGAAATAACAGCTTCAGAATTAACAGTGGCATATTTAGTTATTATTTTTATGAAAATGTTTTTTTCCCTTGAAAATTTCTCCGTGTTCGTTTCCGGGTGTAGGACTCTTCAGATGATTCACGCTGCAGCATCCAACAATAGTCAGCCATCATGTTTACGTTCCATTTGCCCTGATACCTACGTTCCATTTCCTTGATGTCCTGATGGAACCTTCCCCTTGTTCTTCACTTACTTCCCTAAGTTTTCCGGAAAATAGTCCACATGCGAATGTAAGAAGTGAACCTTCAAACTCATGTTGCAACCTTGTAATTGAAATGCCTTCAACATGTGTTCCACGATACTTCTGTAGTTGGGATCCTTCACGTTACCAAGGAACTTCTCAACAACATCTTTAAAAGAATTCCAAGCTTCCTTCTCCTTCTCATTCATGGTCTGAGTGAAATGTGGATCTGTGGAAAGTTTCCGGATATCTGGGCCTACAAAGATCCCCTCTTTTAGCTTTGCATCACTTAATCCTGGGAACTTGGAGCATAAGTACTTAAAACATTCACCTTCTTTATTGAGAGACTTTACGAATTGTTTTATCAGCCTCTAGCTTTATGTGTAGAGGAGGTAGCAAGATTTTGTCAGAAGGAACCAAACTTCTCCTAATTACATTTTTTTGGCCTGGCGACAGAGCTCCTCGTGATGGCCAGTCTTTGTTGTTCCAATGGGAATTTCTGTCTCGGCTATCCCATAAACATAAAAAACAAGGGAACTTGGTGTACCCTGATTGCTGACCTAAGAGCATAGTGAGTACTTTCAAGTCTCCACATATCAACCAGTTATGCTCATTATAATGAATTCGTTCGAGAACTAATGACAAATTTTCGTATGTTTCTTTTAAATGTACCGAATGGCCAACTGGAACTGAAGCATAAGTATTGCCATTGTGCAACAAAACAGCCTTTAGACTTCGCTTTGATGAGTCTATGAATAGACGCCAATGAATCGGGTCATATTGTACACCAAATTGACTCATCAGACCAAGAATGTCTTTGCAATAAACAAGATTCTCATCCAGAGCAAAGTGAGGAACAAAAACTGCTTCACGGTGTCGATACCATGAAAAAGAAGTGCCTGGCTGTAATAAATTTTTGTTTTTAAGACAGGAGCCAAGTAACTGAGCTGCATCTTTTGGAAGTCCAAGATCTCTCACTAAGTCGTTCAACTCCTGTTGAGAAATAAGCTCAGGTTCATCCTCTGAACTGCTTGCTTTGAACTCACTGTGTACTTCATCGCTCTCCGACATACAGGCTTCTCTATTAGCTTCCCTATCTATACTGTCCAAGTCACGATGGGGCTGAGGAACTGTCAATCCAGGACCGTGTGGTACCGGACGACTAGCAGATTCCAGATTAGGGTAGTTAATGAGCTTATGGTTTTGGAATTATAGCCTTGAACATGACAAGTAAAAAGTAACAGTCATTAACGTGGTTTTTGCTCCTCCACATCATTGGGATAGCAAATCCGAAAGATTGTAACTCTCCTTTTTACCATAAGCGAAGTTTTTCTACGCAGCTATGACATACTTTGTGAGGAGCCCACACTTTATCTTGATCTCCTATTCTCAAGCCAAAATATGCATAATATACATTTTTGACAAAACCTGTTATATTTCGTTGGTATTTCTTAACTGTGTACTCACCACAGATAAAACAGAAGTAGTCTGGACTGGTAACACAACGACGATGAGACATTTTGTCAAAATGCACTTTCAAACCTTAAAATACGTTCTTAATCACTTTGACACAACTAAGAGACCTCAGTGAATGTGTTCACTTCAGTTGATACTACTGAACTGAGAGAATGAACAGAAATTTAGCTCCAAGTTCCTGATACAACAAGTTCAATCTCGTTTAGCTTTAGACGGTGACTACTGAGACCAAACAAGTACGTTCCTGTCTGAACAGGTCGTGCCTAGACACCCTCAGGCCTACAACATCTACTGAGGGAGTCATTGCCTACACCACCTAGTGAAAGATGTGTTTATAAAAAGAGAAATCGTTTGGAAAAAAAACCTACTTCTTACCAAATTTAAGTGTATAGCAGGTATATTATGTTCTATGGATTTGAAAAAAATCTGTACGTGATAGAGAAAAACGGACTTCATTTTCGGTTTCAGCACACCAAAAAACATAAAGATTAGCTAAATTTATCAAATCAAATTTTTGGTTGTAGACCTGTGTTATTAGTAAATTAATAATTGCACACAGATCTCATTCAGTCAGCAGTGATTTTTAAATTTATGTGATTCTTTTATTAATCAAACAATATAATATATAAGATTAATATAATAAGGTAATATATAATATGTATGATAAATAATGCAAGTTTTTTTGTAATTTTAAATTTAATATTAACATATACAAAAGAAAATGGAGAACAAGATATTACATTGGTATATAAAAAGGATGTCACTCAAAAAAGCACATAATAAATAGAATTTAGTGAATAAGACGATTATTTTGAGCAGATGATGATCTAATTTGTTTTTAGTGGTGGGAATCCAAGAGCAATTGAAAATAGAAGATATAGAAGAAGTTAGGAGAATAGATAGCAATGGATAAAGCTGTATTCTATTGGCCCAAAAACCAGGTGTGAGTGGATTTGGAAGACAGAGGAGTTAAAAAAAATAGCTGGAAAGAAATGCAGTAGAAATGATTGGTTCCCAGATAAGATCATATTATTGCCTAAAGTTATAGGTAACCACTGTAATAGTCAGAGGGGAAATTGTAAGACATGTACTGCCGCTGTTTAGTAGGAGGGGAAGCTTGCATTGTTCTTGACATCCTGAATGGATCCCCGAGATACCTATATTCAGTAGAGAGTGGCTTACTGGAGAGTGAAGATGAGTTTTCAGTTTTCGACGGATTATTGATTTCATAAAATAAATGAAAATTAAATGTGTTGTCAAACGTATTAAAACTAGGAAAATAAGTCTTGGAGACATGATTTCTTAAAAACAGCTTTTAGAGAAACAGTGTCTAAGCCAGTCAGATAGTTTTACCTGGTTCATGGATATCAAAAAGAGCTGCCAAACTGTAGTCAATGACCTGTGTCTGGCAAGCCTTCCTTTTGAAAAACCAATTAAAAAGTTTGAAAGCTCACGATTGAGTGCATTTTAACTATAGATTTTCAATTAGGAAGATATCAGATAAACTGAATTTAAGTTTCTACACAGTTCAGTCTATTTTAATAGAAGATTTCATTTTAAAATTCTTGTCAATCCAGCAGAAACAACACTTAAGTGATCTGCCCATCAGATTATGAATGCCAAGCGGAATGCAGGCAAGAGTAGAATGATCCAGTTCATTGTAATTGATCGTGTGAATTGGTTTGATGTGAATCAGTTCAGATGAAGAAGCATGTGTCTATAGAATGCAAAAACGTTTAATTATTTAATTTAATGTTAATAACTACGCCTTTTGATATTTACATCTGTTATTTTATTTCGTCTTTTATTTGTTATTTATTTCATTTAGATAATGTCTACAAGTTAGAGGTAAAGTTGCCGATTTAAAGGCATACATTTAGTAACACATACTATTAGAAGGAAGTAAGAAAATACATTTTTGTAGTATTTACTCAAATAGAAACAAATGAATATTGTTAAGGCATTCGTTTGTGAGGTAAATCCTGAACATTTTGAGATGCATTTTCATAAAAATTAGGGAATGTCTCCATTTACATGTAGGGGAGCTACATCAGGAAATGTGTCCATTTTTGTTGTTTTCACTGCAAGCTTTGTGGAAAATTATAACGTCAAACCTGACTGCCGTGATACAGATGGTCATGTCAAGCCTGTTCGTGTACTATTTGGCTGGGTTGATGTAATATTATAGTGTTTGCTAGAGGTGATGTGAGTCAAAAATTGGGTTCTTCACCACAGCATTGCACTAGCTAATCATGTGTCGTCCATCACCAAACTTTTGGCGAAATTCCTGTTCAGCACAAACCCCTATTCCCCTCATATAGTCTCTGCTAATATCTATCCATTCACTAAATTAAACCAACCGTTCATTATAACGGAACTGATTTGACTCAGCTGAAAATATCCAGGCAAATTGAGAGTTGATTTTCTTTAACACTTTTAAGAAAGAAAATTTCCAGGAATTCTTCCAAAAGTGGAAGTGTATACAATTTGAGTTGGTATATCCGTCAGCAGAGATCCATAAATATTGAAAATCTATGAAAGTAACCTATAATTACTGCCATTTTGAATTAAAGTCCTATTATTAAAACTTTCCAATCACACCTTTTATTTTGTCTTTATTGTAATGTTTTTATATTTTGTAAGTTAAAATATGGTTGTCACTTTTTTAGGTTGGATTAGGTATAAAACCAGGAACACCTGTAGAGACACTTAAGAAGTACATAGAATTGGCAGACATGATACTGATTATGACAGTAGAGCCTGGGTTTGGGGGACAGTCGTTCATGCATAATATGATGCCTAAAGTGAAATGGCTGCGAGACAACTATCCCACGCTAGATATTGAAGTTGATGGAGGCGTAGGACCTAATACTATCGTTGCGTGTGCTGAGGTATTGCTTGCTATTCATATTTATTCAAGTTATTTTGTGAGGAATTTTTCTGTTTTGTTGTGGTAGAGGGATAAAATGCCTTCAGCATAATAACTTTTACAAATTCAGTCATAAAAATATTAAATTTCCCACATAGTTTCTTAAAAACCCAAATATATTTTTGTTTGTGAACAATATAATTTCTCCGTAGAAAATGAAAAAAATTAGAGGCTAATTCCCCCTCTTCTTAACCATCAAATATGAAACAAAGGTATATTACAGTTTTCAGTCTTAAGTACATAAGTATAAAATAAACCCTAACTATTACCTAATTTTTGTTTGTTCAAATTACACACTACAGTAGAACCTCAGTATAACAAATCTTTTGTTTGTTCAAGTTATACACTACAGTAGAACCTCAGTATAACAAATCTTTTTTTTTTTGATCAAATTATACACTACAGTAGAACCTCAGTATAACAAATCTCAACAGTCTAAAGAAAAAAATGTGTTATATCGGAATTACCTTAATATAACGAATATAATCAGAGTTCAACCCTCTATTTTATGAATGATATTCAACTATAGGCCCTACATTTATACTGAAATTATACATAAATAAAATGCAAATATGACTTTAAAAAGTTAATACTTAAGAGTTCGTTACATGTGTATCTTTCGAGAGCTATTTAAAAATTTACAATGGCATTCAAAATTCACATTATTGTACTATTCAGTATTGTCAGTGCTGCTCGTACCATGATTAAGACTAACAAAGTCTATAATTTTGGATTGTTTAGCTGACACCAGTAAAAAAACACTTGTTCACTGTTCAAGTCACACTAAGCGTGTTGACAAAACAGTATGCCATTGCAGTCTGTACATTACAGACTGTCAGTTGGAAGGGGTAGGAACAGGAACAGAAACCAAGAACTATTTTTTTCATGTCGAAACATGTATCTGAGTGATTACAAATTGTATTGTACAATGTTTGTATGTGTTTTATTCATTATGTAAAGGTTTTGTACTTTAGATATTTGTATATAAGGGTTTTATGCTCTACAACAAGCTAAAAAAAAATTGTTATATCAAAGTTAAAAGCTAAAATACTACTTAATACAGTGGTTTTTTAACATTTTAGTGTTACTTAGGTTTGAAGGGATTTTTTTATATCAGGCAATTTGTTATATCAAGGTTTTACTGTAGCTGTAAATGGGAAATTTTACTTTCCTTATAAAAATGTATTCCCTTAGTCATTATAACCATGTTCCATTATATTAATTTCATTTACTGAATTTTTCCAGGCAGGAGCTAACATGATTGTGTCTGGTACAGCTACCATAGGTGCTCCTGATCCGAAGAAGGTCATAGATATCATGAGAGATGCAGTTGAGAAAAGTATAGCAAGCAGGGCTTCTTGATGTAATGCTGGTGATTAGATACGACTGATTATCTACATTCCCTGGGTACACAAAGTAAAGCCAATGTGAACTTTAAAATGATTTTTAAAAGCACTTTTTATCAGTTTAAATATGTTTTATTTTTTAAAAATGCATGCAGCAAACTCTAGTTTATCCATGATATTGGTTGGGCATCAAACAAGAAAAAGTCCACTAATAGTATTTTCCTTACGTAATAAGTTATAAACAAACAAAAGTACAGAAACTGTTGACAAAAATTAAATGGTGCGTAGAGACTATGCACCTTCGAAGTGAATACTTGTTAATGACCTTGTTTACACCAGTATCTGGGATCGACTTTAAATGAGATTGATGACTTGTACTTGCCTCTTCATTTGTCAATTTTTCATTATGTTATTCTCAGTTCGATTTTACTGCACCACGAAATTTGAATAACATTTAAATTGAAGTTATGTTTATTGTGAAGACGTATTCACTTCAGTAATAACAATAATAATAGTAAACAAAGTAAAAATGTCACACAACTTTTACCTTAAAAAATATACTGTATTTTACAAACTATAAGACGCACCTTAATTTTTAAGCATTTTTTTCAAAAATAACTTTTATTATTAGATTGCAAAGTCAGACTTAAAAAAATACATAGTTTATTTTTATTTTTTCCATAATTAAACTAGCTATTAACAAAAATGTACTGTCAACGATCACTTTCACTTCAAGTTCACTGGTACCGTAGACTGCAATGACGCATCATAGGCTAGACAAGAAATGTTCATAAATACATAGTTAATATAGCAGCAAATTATGTCCTGCTTTATTATTCAGTTTAACTTGTTCTGTTTCGTTTTTTCATCGCTAGATAGTGCTCTTTTTATTCAGTCACACATTATATGTGAATTCAATTTTTAACTCTATGATTATTGCCACGCCCATGGGTACGCCTCTCTACGCTGTGATTGGTTTTGGATTATTTGCAACTGACTGTGTTATAAGTTATTTAGTTTTGGACTGTTAGCATATGTGTTTCTTTTATAAGAGAAATGCAAGATTTGTTGCAAAATGTCCATGTTGAAGAACATCCAATTGGACCATTTGCAATGTGTACTTATTTGAGGCATCCCCAGTGTTCTGGCTTTGTAATGGTGGGGCGGGAGGGAGACAGTGTTAACAAGCTTGTGAATCCCTGCAACTCATGTTTCATCGCATCGGTGCACTGCTGCAGCCAGTTGGATGCAGTGTTGCCAGATAGAGATATGTTTCCTGCGGTATCGAATATGGCCATTTGTAAGAACGGTAGGAATTTTAAATCAAACACTAAACATTTTTAAATTTAAATGCGTCAGGTATAAGACGCATCTGAATTTTGAAGGCAATTTTTCGAAGAAAAAAGTGTGTCTATAGTCTGTAAATATAGTATATTTGTGTGTGTGTGTGTGTGTTTATTGTTAATTACAAAGAAAAATGTTTTTGACTTTTTTAATAACAGTTAAAGTTTTTCCAAGCTAGTGTTTGTATATTTGTGATACAATATATATATCATTTTGTACAGATCATATGCTGTACATAGCATGCATCTGAGAGTGTCAACTTCTTCCGTCGTTATTGTACTAGCCAATCATAAAAATTTTAAAGTGAACCTTTGAAAAAAGCCTTTAAAATATTTTCTTCTCAACGTTGTCTCAATGAAGTCTTAAAAATTATACCAGACATCAAAATCTATACAAAACTCAGCAGGATACTTTTTTATAAAACTGGATCGATATAAAAAAGAGATCTATTCAAAAATTAATTCATTTTAAAATTAAAAATTAATTTTTAATGTTTCGCATGTTTAATAAAGCATATCATTCATATTTAGGTTATTTAATACGTCAGGCCTTACTTTGTTCTACTTTCGTTTTTAAAACTATAACCTATAAAATTAATGACTGAATTCTAACGTTGTACCTAATTAAAATATTTAAAGATGACACCTACTATAACCTGAACTACATACTAAATTAGGTTACAGTATTTACTGTTTACCAAAAGCGTAGTATTTTACTTAATCATTTACATGTTAAAACTAGCCTAGGTTGTTTTACTGGTTCTACTTTCAGAACTGATTTGGTCAATAATTATTCAAGTCTTGGATACAGTAATAATTGGAATATTACTTTCAGTATTTTTTTAGCAATCTGCTGTTTTGGTACACAGTTGTTTGCATTGTGCTGCACTCTCACAGGGACACTTTATAATGCTCCTGGAATTTTGTTTACAAAGCTTTTATTGGTTATAAGTTGGTTTTATTTTATTGTAAAGCCTTAAAATGGAAACGTATGAGGCATAGTGTTGTGGCAAAGCTATAGATATACCATATATGTAGTTTCAATAATGCAGGTCATTATTTTTGGTACAAAACCGATTGAAATTCTTAGTATAATAATATATGAAAGATTATAAACAATATACATTCTTGTCTTGTTTTTAACATTTCACTGGAAAGACTACATTTGAGCTAATTGAACACATTGTACATATACTTAACACAATTATTGTCATAGTACATGCTAATACTAGGTTATACAAATTGTTTCACCTCATTTGTTGCTGATCATTGTCGTACCAAGCAAATCATGTTTTAAATGAACAGGCTTTTATTATCTGTTTTTCATATGTATTAAATTATATGTAAGTTTAAATTTTATACAGACTTCAAGTAAAACCTCATTGAGGTTAGGAACTAAAAGTTTCGGTAATAATGTGTTGTAGACAAATAAGAGAATCGTAACGAAGTTGCCGAGATAAATCATTATTACATTTTCTCAGATTCGTTGTATCCAAATATAAAGGAGGGACAAATATGCACTAAATATTAGTATTGTTTTCATAAACAGTACTTTTACCTTAAACAATACAACCACAAGTTCAATATAATCAAACTTATCAAATTATATTTTGTAAAGTCCAACAACAGTCTAACTGAACTATCTATAACCATACTTAATGCACAAAGGAAAACCATACAATGACAAACGCTTAAATAAACCATCCAGAATTTTGTATTTAGAGTACATCTTTTTTCATTCATAAAAATTTAATCAAGTACATATTTGTTATTAATCAAGTACATTTGATTATTAATTATTAATTGATTTCCCAGGGTAGAGGCTAATACAATCTTTACTTATTTGAAAGATTTGATATATGTTAAAATGAATACATACTTTTTAATCTTCAGTATTAAGTCCTTGAAAAATTACTCTATTTCATGTTTGTTTGCCTATCTACTCTATAAATATATAAACATAAGATCTAATATGCAGTGGATAAAGTTTTCCCCATCCCACCTATCCTATCACTAACAACCTCAAGTAACACACATGTTCCTTCCATTATATTGTTTCAATTGAGGTTATGTTTACTGCCATTGTTTACAATGAATATAAATAATAAATCTTTACTGTATATCAATTGTTAATAGTGTAATATTTATGTGTTCAGTTAATAGGAATATAAACAGCGGGAGTGATTATTAATTGTGTTTTAATTAACATGTTTGATAATAATTACATTACGTAAGCTTAGACAGTGTTAAGAGTTAACACTGATCACTTCACATGTAATTAAAATTATTACATAAAAATTTAGAATCAGTAACCACAAGGGCAGGGCCTCATAATTATTACAGGCCCTAATTTTTGTGTTAAAATGCAAAAGCTGAAAAAGAAATATTGTAGAGGCACTTTAAATTAACTACTAATTCGTTTAAAATTCACATTGGCTTTACAAAGGTCTATTTCATAGACAGTGTCAGTTATTTGTACTTTTAAACTGGGATTTAGAATAGACTGTTTATATTTTTTCAATGGAAACTTTTAATAAAATTTAAATGTTTTGGGAAGATTTTTATAATTTTTTTAACCAAATCTTTGTTATAAATGTATGAAGAGAAATATTACTGTATTGCTCCTTCTTACCAAGAGAGGGAGAGATTACCTGGTAATTTAACACAGACACAGTACCAGAGGAAGGCCGCCTCGGTGGCCTAGTGGATAGTGTACTAGGCTTTCACCCCGAGGACCCGGGTTCGATTCCCGGCGAGGGCTAGGCATTTTCATACGCTATAAATCATCCCATCGTCTGCATTAGCCCAAGTGTGCACAATAGTCGGACGTTAAACACCAAAAAAAAGTACCGGAGGGAGGTAGCTGTTTGAAAAATAAAACAATTGTGTGAATTACACAAAATTCTTGCATTCAGTGATTTCCCTAAAAATAATCCAATTAAGAAGCTACAAAAATAAATAAAATGGAAAATTGGACTAATTTTTGGTTACAATAGTCAGGCTTCATGTTTGTATTTTCAGTGTAACTTACAAAGTTAATTTATACATATGTTTACGTTGATTATGATGGTAAAATAAGATTTTCAAAAAATTGCAAGATAAAAAATTTATTGTTGGAAAAAAGCACTGCCATCACGTTAGCAGGACATCTGTGCTGTGAATTAGGGCAGTATACACTATCAGTATTACTGTATACAAATATGGGTAGGTAATATTTAAATCAAAATAATGGGAGTTTTGGGGATGACAAACTGTACAATCCAGCTTTGAAGTCATTTGGCCATTTGAAGCTTTTAATTGCTGCATTTGAGTTCCTTTTAAACAGGTAGTTTTAACTGAATATGGAAAAGTTGTGCACTGTTTTTGCGCACAATTTATTTTAAGATTATGCAAAAACCAATACCGATTACTGTATATTTTCTTAGTAAATCTAATGTAATGTCATCCAAGTTATCAGGTAAGGTTATCTGCTGAGATTATCAGTTAAATTTGATAAGCAACAAATTCCACTCCACTCGCACTTTAAAAAATAGCGGGAATTCAAAACACTTTAAAATATCTATAATTATCTTTTTATTTATACTCTCTCTGATCAAATTAAATTGATAATTATAAATTGTTTTAATGATGAAAACTTTTAACTTGTTCACAAAACTAAAAAAGTTTTTTCAACTTTATACATTCAGACTTGCAGAACAACAAAATATATGTTTTAGCTAAGTTTTTGTTCTATATGAATTGAAATTAAAATAATTGCAGCACACAGCCACCTCGCTAACGTAAACGAAACAAATTTCCATAAACAAATATGTCAATATTAAAAAAAAGTGTAAAACAGTCATTGGGACTGTCGGCAGAAGAGTTAGCTTCTTGACTCAGTTGGAACTGGAAACTGGCAGACAAAAGAAAGGAAAAGAGATGAGAACTGGAGGGGTCTGTGTAATACTTCCCTTACTCGCGTTACTTACGCTTCATAAGCCTACTCGATGAAACCGAATCACTCTATATGGTGACAAATAAAAAGTGCACAACACGGAATACAAATCTAACGCTTCAAAAAGCAAAATAAGCAGTCAGTTCACTTTCGTACTGGCCTATATAATAAACACAAATGTACCTCGTTCTTCTTACAAAAAAAGTATTGGTTAAAAAAATTATACTTTTACTCTGTATTTTCAATCAAGAACAATAAATAGTCATATAGAAACAAAGTACGAGGTGTGGCTATTAAATTACGAGACTGACGCTGCGGTGGAACAAGTGCACATGCGCCAACTGCCTATAGCCGACAACTGTTTAGTGTGAAGCTTTTTCTTCAGAATGCAGTTAATCTCATTTGTGTAACCAACACCGTTTAGTCATAACCTTCATTTCCATTAGTGTTGTTATTTTGTTTCGCCGGAAAAAATGGTTAGTGTAATAATAGAGCAAAGAATTGTTGTTAAATTTCACTTCAAACTTGGAAAAACCACTACTGAAACTTATAATTTTACTGAAAGAGTGTATGGCACTGAATGTTTATCGCGGGCACGTGTTTTTTTAAGCTTTTTCATGATGGCCGACAAGGCCCTTCAACGTCAAAAACGGATAACGACAATGTCAAAAAAGTTGCTAATTTGATTCGGTCTGACCGTCGATTAAGTATTCGTGCAATTGGTGAAACTGTAGGCATTGATAAAGAATGTATACGGCAAATTTTACGTGACAATTTGAACATGCGAAAAGTGTGTGTAAAAATGGTGCCAAAAATTCTCACGTTTGAACAACAAGCAGTTCGCAAAAATGTTTGTACTGACACTTTGAATGGCACTGAAAATGTCCCAAATTTATTGGAAAGGATAATAACATGTGATGAATCGTGGTTTTTTTACATATGATCCTGAAACAAAGCGCCAATCCATGCATTGGAAGACCCCAACTTCACCAAGAGCCAAAAAAGCATTTTTTTTTTTTTTTTTTTTTTTTTTTTTTTTTTAACGTCCGACTATTGTGCATACTTGGGCTAATGCAGACGAGATGATTTATAGCGTATGAAAATGCCAAGCCCTCGCCAGGAATCAAACCCGGATCCTCGGGGTGAAAGCCTAGTACGCTATCCACTAGACCACCGAGGCGGAATCAGCAAGTAAAAATTTAAAGCAATGATGATTGTTTTTTTTGATATTCATGGGATTGTGTAACATTACTGGGTTCCTGAAGATCAAACAATTAATCAATATTACTACCTCGAGATACTTGGTAAACTGTGAAAGAGGAAGGAAAAAATTACCCGAAATGTGAAAGAACAAATCATGGGTTTTCCACCAAGACAATGCGCCAGCTCATTCCGCATTATCTGTCAAGAGGTTCCTGGCCAAGTACAGCATCCCAGTGTTAGAATATCCACCTTACTCACCAGACCTTGCACCATGTAACTTCTATCTGTTCCCTGAGGTGAAATCTGCATTAAAAGGGTCGAGATTTGAGTCCGTAGAAGCTGTAAAAGTGAAAACGGCAAGAGTCCTGAAGGAGTTGACAGAAGATGACTTCAACACTGTTTCCGACAATGGAAAATTCGCATGGAGCGTTGTAGGTATATTGAAGGTGATAATAAGTAATTATGTATAAAATGAAAATGAATTTTTTACATCAGTCTCGTTATTTAATAGCCACATGTCGTATATGGTGATAATGTACCTGTGTTACTCATAGGAGGAGTATTTTGAGCCTTCTACTTGAGGAGTACCATTGAGTAGTTTCAGTTTTCTTTTCAAAACTGCATCTTCAAAAATTTATATTTTGCTCATTTTCTTGTTACAATCCTCCTGCACTGTTCAAGAGACATTAATTTAGCAGGCATTTGTTTAAAACTTTGTTAGACTAGCTGTACCCTGTCACGCTTCACTGTGGTACATTATGGTTGCAAGGATGAGAAATGAGTAAAAAAAAAAACATACACTTAATTTTGCAATACTTGAGGGCATACAATATTTTTTTTTTTTTTTTTTTTTTTGGTTAGAATGTTGTGATCATAGAGTTAAAATAAATGTTTATTGATTTGATGTTCACAAAGAATACAAATTATTCCGCATCATGAAATGGAAAAATTCAGTATTACATGTATGGAAATTCATGGCAATTCTTTTCTGGATATCGTTGATGTAATTTAAATACCTCAGTTTGTTTAGTATTTTCTAACTAAAAATGAACCTTGACCGCCATTTGGTTTGATTCTTCGATTTTCTTACTAAAATAAACCTTGACCGTCTGTTTTTTTTTTCGATTTTCCAACTGAAATAAACGTTGACTGCCATTTTGTTTCTTTTTTCTATTTTCTAACTAAAATTAACCTTGACCACAGGACAGTAAAAAAAAGGTATTTAATCAGTTCCACAGATAAACTACTAAGTATTTATTCAGTGGGTTTCAACTACTTTCGCCGGTCCAAAGTTGCATTGCAATCGGATGAATGGTATGATAATGCATAAAGTAAACACTTTATATTAATTTTGGGCCTGGGCAAGTATTGTAATGGCGTGTGGTTGAAAGTACTCTATTGAAAACCTTCGCGGGAGTGTATTCAAAAATTTTTTAAATTTGAGCTCAATCAGTGCAGAACTTTTCGAGTTTTTGAAGCGTACACAAATACACATTTATTATATGTATATATATATATATATATATATATATATATATATATATATATATTTAACAATTTTTCAGTTTGCATTTTACTATATTTCTTGTTGACTTTTTAACCACTTAAAACTTACTAGTCCAAAATCTAACTTCTTTCAGTAAATCATGTTTAAAAGTTTTATACACACACACACACACATATATATATATATATATATATATATATATATAGGTCAGAATAGACCTATATTCTGACTTGTGTGATCCACGACGTTGTTGGGAGTCTACTGATGTGTTCATCGAATTGAAGCCTCGTTTTTCTGATATCTGCTGCCAGATTCGATATCTTCTCTGTGTGTGTGATATATATATATATATATATATATATATATGTGTGTGTGTGTGTGTGTGTGTGTGCTGTATGTATACTATAGTGTTTAGAAAAAGAAACTTGTTTTTTAATTAAATTTAATCTGCAGTAATAAATACAGCCACTGTATACCAAAATGCCTGCAGAAACAGTCACACAATATCTGTACACGTTAATTTAGTCATACCACTATGGTCAACCCTGTGCAGACGATACTGTGTTGACAATCTCTGGTGGTAGTTACTGCCATCATGTAAGGCGGACATGGAAGTGTTATGGTTCATAGTTGTAACTGGTCACAGATTTATTAAATATACAAACATTGAATATTAATTAAATATTTAGAATCCCTAAATTTCCAATAGAGTTAAGCATTATGCATCAACAAAAATAAGTGTTGGAAGGCTGACTTTATAGCTACCCACATCATGAGCAACGTGAACTGACTGAGCAAGACTGCAACGAGTTTTAGCCACCCGTCCTGTGAATCCTGTAGACACTTTTGATGCCCTCAAGAAAATATACAAGAACTGTTAAAGAAACGTTGGGTCTTATTTTAGAGACTCACTTTTCCAACTGTATTAACAGGAACGATGCCGATTGTAGACACCAGCCACTGGAGAACAGCTCTTGGCCAAGAGCGACTTCGGAAGTCGGGAAATTGGCTAGATGCATTGTAACAGTTTCTAATATTAAATAGGCTGTGCAGCAATTCAGTCAGTTTACGGTGAAGTGATTGGGATACAAAAAGCTTTTAAGCTGACGTGTCGGGGCCACAGAGATGCGTTAATCCAAAAAAAAGGCTTAAGTGGAGTGAAGGGGAGATGTGTTATTATTTCTGCCCTGGTTTTTGAGGAACAGGACGCAAGTCAGGCAAGTATATTTTGTACAGTAAAGAAATTATTTTGACAGTTGGTTAAATAATATTTTATGATAATGATTTTATAAACATTTAAAAAGTTCTCTAAATTTTACAGCCATTTTTCTAAAATTTTTTTTAAATACTACATTATTATAATCCTTATACAATTTAAATCTACAAAAATATTTTTTTATAATCTCATAAAGCTTTATAAATAATTTATACAAAAAACTTGATATTTAGTTATACAATACACATAAAAATAAAATTCACAAACACTAGCATTTCGATAATTTCATGATTCATTTGATTTATTACCAGATGAAAACTTTCCAGCCAACTGTGCCAGAGTAATTAAAATTGCTTCCTCTGTTCTTATCGTCCGTGTACCCTGATTTACACACGTGTTTAAATATTTATCAAAAAGAAATGACACGTCACCAATCTGCAAGTTATCGTCGTTGTCCAAAGCAGCTTCTAAACCTGCCAGCCCGCCAAACACAATTAAAACATGTTTCTTTGAAGAAAAATCTAAGTCACTACATTCATTAATTGATTCACCTTTATCAGATGTACCAATTGTAAAGTCATAGCTCTCCTCGTAAGGGCACTTTGCAAAAATATCACTCAAGGAATCAGCCACTCGGACAGTGTATCCCCAATATACTCCTAATTCTTTTTTCGGCGTCAAAGGTGATACAACCTCTCCGTACCTCTTCCTGGAACCTTCCTTAAGTGGATGCATACGAACAGTCACTCGAATACCAGGAATCAGATGTTTGTCAATACATACTTCTTTTAAAAGTCCTACGTTAACATATGAACCTTTCTCTTTCTTTAAATGATTGGTAACAACACCTTCCCTAAAATAATTAACAAAATTATTTATCTAATTTTGTATATCAACAAATTTTCTATACTGTATTACCCTATTATAGCACTTGATGTATTAATTTCATTCAAAGAATGTAAAAGGTATAGAAAATTAAAAATAAAACAAATTTAATATAAATCGTAAGACAAACCTGCACAAAACTTTTTTTCAAATACTATTAATATTAATCAAGAAAATTAGAACACAAGTACTTTCACAAATTCTTTTTCATTCAATGACATGTTACGCCATGAGACATCTTCAGACATAGTAAAGGTAAAAATTATATAAAGTCTGCTTATATACTAATACAGTTGATGTTCAAACTGGAAGGGAAGGATAAAGAATTATAATTAGTTTTATATAAGATTCAATTTTTAATTTAATTTAATTTTTAATATTGCCTAAAAATGGTATTTTATTATATGTTTTTATTTGACTTATTTACTTAGTATAACATACTACGAAATAATAATTTCTGCTTTTTAGTTAAAATTCTGTTCACATGATCAACATTATATGTACTGCTGATAGGCGATAATAGCCTCAATGTGCTCTTCGCCTTAAAATAAAAAAAATATATATTTATTGCTGACAGCAATCTGTTTCGAGATATTTAATTCCGAATTAAAGTTATCATTAGTTAATGGTACAGTTTGGAGTCAGTGGATCACGCTATGAAAGGCATAAACATGCCGTTTATGGTATGAAGCTGGACACCGACCTTACATTGTCAGTCCTGACTTTTTTCATAATTTCCAATTTCATAACTGGAAAGTAATACGACTGTATTAGTATGTAAGCACACTTTATAATTTTTAGCTGATGATTCCAACAATCTGTGGAGGTATTCAAATTTTCCTGGATATCACAAAGTTCGACCAAGTACTGACTGTGAGTTCAATACGTAAAAGTAATGTTAGTTGTTATATTCTTTTAAAAAAATTGTTACTAAGAAACTACCAGCAAGTGTAATCTAATGACTTGCTTTCTTAAAACTAGCTTGATAGATTTTAACCAAGTTGTAACCACATATTCCCGGTTTAAGCTACCTGTTGAGGAACAAATTACAACGTAACTTCGAGGTGCTACTGTACAGCAATATTTTTGTTCTTGCAAAGGGAAAAAATGTCTGCAGGACTATAATATGCCTGCAATTAAAAATACTGTCATATATGTTTTGATTATACTTGATCACATAAAGATTCATAATTCAATCACAAATTTAAAATTAAAGAAATTTATAAATTGAAAGTAAATTTTTAAAAAAACCTATCTGCAGTCAGTGGTCAAACTTGTTTAGGCGCTTATAAGTTTCATTTAAATCTATTTTATATAATTTAGTTGAATGTGAAAGTTTCATTGTATAATGTTAATACATCATGTATTTTCTATATTTAGGCTCAGTACTTACAGCCAAGTTTCATAAATTTCTGACTTGTCAGAACCTACATCTAACACAGACAAAAATCGTAAGGTTCATTTTAACTTAAGATCCATAACAATTAAAATGTTCACTAAAACTAAACAATGGCACCAAACAACTGATTACACAATGAAGACAACGTATTAGTCTATTTTCTAATAAAAGTCATTATACAGTCTGCATATTTTTAATTTCTTTGGTCTATGATCATTATTTTGCCTAGATCTATTGTTATGTAGATGGTTAAAATATTTTATAACAGTTACAGTACGCTTACCTGAAAGAAAATTCTTCATTTTGACGTAAATGGTGGGGAGCTTCAAGTGGATTTAAAACTCCAGCGTACTGCAAATCCTTGTGTAGTGGAAATATATGTTTGCGTAAATATTGAGGGCATTCCAAATACTGTAAGATCCTTGCAAGCTGGTGGCAATCATTGATCCCACTTTTTGGTAGAGAAACAGGATCATTATTTCCATTCCCTTGGTCATCAAAGACTACAACCTAAAACAAAATTTAAATTCAGCTGGCACTGAAGTGCTCTCGAAACTTACTATAAACTAAACAAGTTCTTATTAGCAAATTTTCTTTTAATGTTTTAATCATTATGGTAAAACCTAGGCTCAAGGCCATGAAAATGTGCCCCGATAACTCTGATTATCTGACGAACAGACATTGTAAGCATCAGATAAATGAAAATAAAAGATTTTTTTTCTTTGGGCAAAAATCCAATAAGGTCATCATCACCATCACGTGAAATTGAAATATAAAAAACTCAGATAAAAGCAAATAAATAACACTTTTAAATTAACAATTACATTAAAATATCGTATATTAAAGTTAAATATATATATATATATATATATATATATATACAAATAAATGCAGTAGTAATATAGAACATGTAGCCTACTGTATCTATAGGTTTAATTTAAAAAAATTTACTGAACATAACTTTTGAAAAATTGTAGTTTGTACTATCCATAGTAAATTAATAACAATTAATATTGCAAGGGTCATTTTTTAAGCAAGAACTGTTTTACAATACCATAAAAGAAACTTCATTTATTAACATAACTTTTACTGAAAATGAAAATATGAACTTTTTTTTTACTTTTCATCATAATCTTCATTAATATCTAAACCCCTGTTAAGTACTTGCCACAAGCTTCTGAATACCACCTTCAGAGATCTGTGCCGAATGTTCATTTAACCACTCAGTAACAGTTTTCTTTCAACACGTCATCATTCTTTAAGCACTGTCGTCTACAAAATTTCTCAAGTTCTGGAAAAAGATGAAAGTCTGATAGTGCTAAATCAGAGATGTATGGTGGATGGTCCAATAAGTCCTATCAAAAGTTCACCAGATGCATCTTTGTCCTTGCGGTCGAATGTTATTGTGAAGCATAACGACACCACTTCAAAATGTTCCCACCAAAAATTCTGAATACTGCACCTACACTTTCATAAGGTTTCACAATACTTTTGAGCATTTATTGTCGTTCCTCTTGGTAGGAAGTATCGGGAGAATTCCTAGTCCCAGAAAACTATGGCCATGACTTTCCGTGTTGATGGTTCTTGTTTGAAATTTCATGGTTTTGTCAGAGAATTTGAGTATACCACTCACCAGATTGTTGTTTAGTTTCTGGATTATAGAAAACAATCCGTTTCAACACCATAACAACGTAACTCAAGAACTTGTCACCATTCCTGTCATAGCTCTCTAAAAATGACAAAGAATATGCTATACGCTTTGTTTTGTGTTCCTCTGTCAACATTTTTGGAACCAATCTCACATTTTTTTTTTTTTTGTACTGGAATCTGTCATAAACAATTTCATAAATTATCGGCATTGAAACTTCAGGAAATTTTTGATGTAGTACATCAATAGTAACGCACCAGTTTTGGCACATTTCCTCATCAATCTTTGCAATGAGTGTTTTTTATATATATATATATATATATATATATATATATATATATATATATATATGCAGATATAAAGCAGCTGTTTCTTTTTTAAAAAATGTGAATTGCCATATTTCAATTTAAATTGAAATTCAGGCTAAACGTCCCACTAAGTGTTTTTTCTAACACCAAATCATGTGTTTAACCCCATATCTCAATATCTATCAATCGTATTTATGTGTGGTTTTCACTACAATAATTAGCAAGACACTTGTATAACAAGAATTATAAGACATACTGATTTATAATAATGTAATAACACACAAAAGCAATACTTTGATATATCATGCTGGTGTAGGAAATGTAGCATCCTGCATGCAAAGTAAACATCAATGACTATAACTTTTAATACAGTCAACGTATGGCAATTTATTTATATTAAAGATGGTTTAAAATTGTAAGAACAAAAGAAATTTAATCGTCCATGGGTAAATATCTTTTAATTTAAAAATAAAGTACAGAAGTTAATTTAAAAAATTGCAAAAATCATACTGTAGTAAATCACCCAAAAGTACAAACATATCAAACACATTATTTACTTTCGCATAGTAGTCATTTTAAGGTTACGTGGATAACTTTTATTTTATCCAAACTTCCTGTAGTTTCCTCACTTTTATATTTTGTATTGCTGCTATTGCGCATGTAGGCCTAATGAAGTATTCTGCACAAAAATTACAAAAAAGCAAAACAGGTTGAAGTGCATATTTACCCAATTAGACTATTTTCAAATTTTAAAAAATATCAGATATTGCTGGGCATGCTATATTCCATTCTTACTTCAAATTTTACACTAAATTCTATACCTACTTCATCGACATTGTAGATACACGCAGCTCTTGCAATCTGTCCAGCTAAGTATGTTCTTAATTCTGCTGACTGAGCATTACTTAAAATTGATCCTGGAA
This sequence comes from Callitettix versicolor, assembly GCA_022606455.1. Taxonomy (NCBI): domain Eukaryota; kingdom Metazoa; phylum Arthropoda; class Insecta; order Hemiptera; family Cercopidae; genus Callitettix; species Callitettix versicolor. Next base: position 12,985,617 of record CM040190.1, read on the forward strand.
CTGCTATGCTTATTGTTAATTCTGAATCATGTGAAAAGGAACTTTGTGATTTGTTATGACTTAATAGCTTTTCATTTACATGTTTATTACTGTCATTTACTTCTTCAATTCCTTTTTGAAATCCAGCATTTTTTAACAGTTTTTGCTCTTTCCATTTTTTCTTTTGTGTTTTTCGTTCAGCATTAACTTCTTTCCAAGATTTTTTTGATATGACTGGAGCCATTTTATATTAAACAGACTTAAACTGAGTACTAAATTTATATGCAGTTTTTGACAAAAATGTATTTAAAAATTATTAAACTACCATTCACTGTTCAATTATATTAATAGCTTTACATCAACACCCGAAATTATATATACATATACATCACAAAAATCATAACTGCAGTCTTCCAAAAATAATTATGAAATATTAAAAAAAACCGACTTGAATGAACTTGCTCACAATATTCCTTTCATGTTAAGCTTAAATGTTTTAACTTTTTAACCTATAATACTTAAGCACGCTGAATGGTTGAACAAAACGTACACAAGTCAACAAACAAAATCTTTCATCCACAGATTTGATATATATATTTAAAGAAGCACACAGTATGTATTGTACAGACTATAACCGATTGTCAACAAAAAAATAGTGATGTTTATATTATGATTATACATGTAGTAGAAATATTAAAAAAAGTAATTTGAAAAAATAAATCACCAATAAAAAATTCCAACAAACATTCAATATCCGGACAAATTAAAAGAAAATTTAGAATACTATAACATGTACCCAAACATTGGAAAAATGATTGAATTGTTTTATTCACATTTTTAGAATAAAATAACTGTTCCGAATCTTGTCAGGTTAATTACTTCAAAATGCATTTTTTGACAATACTCTATCAAGTAGTAATTATGTATTTAGGGCCATTGTTGTAAAAATGTATTATTTTAAATACAAATTAGCATTAATGTAAAACACACACACACATATATATATATATATATATATATATATATATATATATGTGTGTGTGTGTGTGTGTGTGTGTGTGTGTGTGAGAATATATATATATATATATAAGAAACCTACTTATTTAAAACATCGTACTTAATAAATCGTCAGTTTAGTGAATTAGCCATTTGGTTGAATTTTAGATTTAGAGTAGGTTATTGCCGTTTTTTTAGAATAATTTCGACTTTTTTATATGAATAATGGTGTATTGATATCATTAAAATTATATTATTCTTGAACAGGTGATAAATATTGAAATATTTAAAACCAGCTACTCTGCTTTTAGATATTTTACAAGCGACGAGTTATTGTTATTAATACAGTATTCATAGTTGAAACTTAAAACCTAAAGATAAAAAACTAATTTTAAATGTTTTAATCTTGTTTATCTAACAACATTCTATGAAAATGTATACTATAATAAAATACTATATGACAAACACAGTCAATTGACTAAGTAGGTTATAGTTTGTAAATAAGCAATATTATGGTTAATTACACAGATTTAAACATAGATGTAGTTGAAACCGACCAATTAAGCTGGTGTAACCTTAACAATTTAGTATGCACCCATGTACTACACAAATTTTACACTTTAATTTGTATTTACATCTTAGAAAGTATTATTATCCTTATCTATGATTGACATGCAATTTTAAATATTGTAGTAATGTTCCAAATTCCTATTACAATTCCTACTACAATTCCAAATTATATTAACCTCTATAAAAACCCACTGCTATAACGTATTTTACCATAGATTTTAGTTATATGATATACAAATATGTACTGTAATATAATTTAGTATCGAAAATAATTAAAATAAAATTATTCAAGATTATTTAAAAGAATTTTCTAATTTCTTTAAAACTGTAGATCTACAGTTATAAATTGAAACACCCATGTCGATAAAAATATCAATGCTAGAAATTTTGGATCTGAATGGAATATATATATATATATATATATATATATATATATATATATATATATATATATATATATATATATATATATATTCCATTCAGATCCAAAATTTATATATATATATATATATATATATATATATATATATATATATATATATATATATATATAATTAGTTATTATTGGAATAATTCATAAATTCAGCCGAAAGTAAGTGCAGTTAAGTAATATTTCTTTTTTTGATGTAGATAGGAAAAGGCATTTCATAACCTGTATAACTACAACAGTAAATGCAATGGTGCGCTGTAAACCTAAATTAAAAACATCAAGATCCTTTGCTTCCGCGCATTCGTAGTATCATTCCGTCTGAGGTTTGATCAGTTGAATGGTTTAGTATTGTGTTGATTATAACCTTGTTAAAATTTTTTTGCTCGCATTAAGGTCTTTATAAGACAATCACTGGGGTTCATTCTTGGAATAAGACATTTCATTAGAATTATAATGCCAGCAAAAAAGAAAGTGTGTATCGTAGGCTCAGGAAATTGGTATGTTGAGTAAAATAATTTTATTGATTTAATTTCATCCACGAATGTTTAAACGATAGGTTTTCTTAAACTATAGCAGTAACTTGCTTTTTATCTTTATTTTGTTTTTTTCTGATTTTTTTAATGTTATTAAGAAGTTAGTTATTTTTACATTTTTAAGCAATTTCTGAAATTTTAAAACAATTTAGTTCTATTCATTCAGAAAATGAATTTTAAATGCAAATTATAAATACTAGAGTAATTATAGTCAAATTTTTGAAGCCAACTTTGCAAAAAGGTTTTGTAACTAAAAATTTTTAAAATTAATGTGTGAGACATTGATTTATTAATGGTACAAAAGGTAAACCTTACAAGTTTGTATCTGTCCAATTCTGTTAAACTTGGGGTCATTGTTAAGATCATAGCAAATTTGGCATCTAGTTCTGGCACTACTTGCACACCTAATTATATCTTTTTAGTTTTCTCAATGCCTATTATGGGAGAGAAGTAACCTACCCAAATTAATTTTGTATGAACATGTCAACTAAAATGATAAATACTGGTAATTAAACATGTATATCTTTGTTAACTTCATTAAAGTACTTACTGCACATAGTTTAATGAGTTTATATTTGTTAGAGCCAAAACTAGGCTCTTAAACTATACATATTTTTTTTTTAATCCAACTACAGTGAGATTTATAAATTTGCATTTATAAATTGATACATGAAAGTGAGAACAAAATCTGTATGAATCTGTGTAATAACATTTATTTTTGATCTTCATAATGGTATTGGATTTTTTTTTAATTTAAAAAAATACAATTTATAGTCTTTCAATTAGTCTATAAGAAAGGCGTTACGGCAAGAACGTCACTTTTGACTAGCATATTCTGTTTAAAAAAATATTTTTAATGTGAAGTTTTTATTAATTATTTCTCATTTTAGAGTTTTCAAACTAGACTTAAATTATTAACTTTCACTTCAGAATATTTTATAAATGATCATTGAATATTGATTTAAATTAACCTTAGCCTAAAGAAAACTAAACACAAGCAAGAAAGATACTTTTAAGTCTGGTTGCCTGATACTAAGAAAACACTCACATTTTATACAGTGTTTTATGCAAAGAACATTTGACAACACTCACTTAATTATAGACTAAAATATTTCAGTGTTACCAATTTAAATAATTTTTTCATGTAAAACATTGTGGGTCTTAAAATGAATAACTCACAATTCTAGTAGGAATTCGTTGAATACTGTACAAAAGATTTATTTGTATAGGCTACTTTTTTATATAAATCTGCAATCAGTTGTCACAACCTATAATCAGACCTGTTTAAAGAAGAAGAACTGAGTTATAGCTAAAGGGTCAATGTTCTTGTAATTAATTAGATAACATATCCGCTTAATTCATTCAATATTATTAATTTTTAGAACTTCATTTTCATCACATTGTTAAGACAGTTGGTAGGATTATGAGTCATGGCTTGAGTATAAAGCATTTTGGTTTCCCAGGAACTTCTAAAGGAATTGGCCCTTCTCTTAGAAGCAGAAGACATCTAATGAATCAAACCTTTGGGGAGGGTGAGAATCACAACCCCTATACAGCTGCTATGACAAGGCTGACTGAAAAACTGTAGACCTACTTCAAGATAGAAATCTATCAGCTAAGAACGTCTAATGAAAGAGGTGGGGGGCAGTAGGGCTCCGTGTTGAGGGTAAATTAGAAGAACCATGGGACTATTTACAAGACATTGTGGTTTGAAAGGGCATCATAACAGAGTAGGAATTCACAATGGAAAAAAAATATGTGAAAAAACTATGTGTAGGCTAAACAGGATAGTTGGAAAAACTGCAGGTCACAAAATTTATGATTATGAGGCTGTTGTCAGTAGGAAGCAAGGGGTGTTTGTTGGTTTCCAGGACCCTAAGGATTTCCTACTGAATGAACTAGTCAGTGGCCTGCTCAAACTCATGCAGGAATCAGTCTATTGTACTAGTATTGAGAGGCTTAGTTAGACAGTAGATCCTTTGATCATGGTGCCAGGAGCCATCAAACCCTAACACCCATTCAGTCAATGGCTTAAGTGTATAAGGAGACAATTCAGAACTTCAAGACTAAATGTGTTCAGTTGTTCATTTAAAACAAACTAATTTAAGTAATTGTTTACTACATTGTAAGCTACTCTGTACATTTAATAACAAATGTAAAAATGTTTCGATTTTGATGATTTATAATTAATTGTCTAATAAAAATAGCCAATTTTTATGCTACAGTTGTTTCTCGTAGTCATAGTTATTTGTTTTGTTCAGGGGTTCAGCAATTGCAAAAATTGTTGGTGCCAATGCTAAAAGACTGGATATATTTGAAGATGAAGTCACTATGTATGTGTATGAGGAAATGATCGAAGGAAAGAAGTTGACCGAAATTATCAACGAGACTCATGAGAATGTCAAGTATCTACCCGGGCACAAGTTACCTGAGAATGTGGTAAGTAGTCAATCATAATTTTTTTCATATAACAAATGTGTATTTATTGCGCTTTAAGCCTCTTATAAAATAAATGATTTTTAAATATTTTTATGACATACTTTATTATTGAATTAAGAGACAGTTACTTGCAGAAGATTATGATAAGTTATGATTTAATGCAATTTTTAGTTGTACTATATTATGACATCATTGCCATCTACATTGCATTTAGCATGCTAGATTTGCTATGCTAAGGTTACCTACTGATATATTATTCAACTGGCTGCTTTATAACCACCATAACAGTCATTACAAGGTTAGTAACATTCACAGAGTAATATTGTCATACGAAATTGTGTTAGGTTTTCACACAATAACTAGGTTTTCAATACAAAATTACTTTCATACAAAACCATGTTAGGATTTTCACACAATCTGCTATCATACAAAACTGTGTTAGTAAGGTTCTTAAAGGTAATGAAAAAAAAGTTTTTATTTTATTATTAATTACATATATTTACTTGTTCATTTTTGTGATGAAACACAGGTCAGCTAGTAACACTTTCGCATAGTAGTAATTTTTACATTATACGTTGGGAATGTAACAATAAAGTTGTGGGCATATAACAAGTGTTTTTACGCAAAGCTTACAAAAGTAGCAAAAAGTACTGAAAAGCCATATTTACCAACATTTTTTTTTAATTATTATTTTAAGGTGAAAAGCACATTGAGACTATTATCACCTTCCTAAATGTAAGTGTGAGTGTAAAGTGTTAAAGTCGTAAGTGTAAGTGTGTGTTAGACTCGGGCAGTACGAGGGACGTCTAAATCCTCTCAATAGTCTGCACCCCCTGCGGGGTATTTACCAACAAGTGTTCCTTGTAAGGAGTTACCATTGTTTTTCACGGTATCTCTTTTATGACGAGGATTTATAAAATAGTAGCAGTGTTTCAAATTAAGGTTTAAAAAATAAATTTAAGAGCTTAAATGATAATAAGTAGTTTTTAAAATTCTTTGAAACATGTTGATTTATTATTAGGCCTAAAAGGTATAACAAAAAAAAAACTGAATTAATAGTATCACATTCATTTTCTTTATTCACAATTTTAACACTGTCCCTTTCAATATACTTCCCTCAACAATACTCTCCATGCAAATTTTCCTTATGTCAAAGTAGTGTTTGAAGTCATATTCTAAAAGCTTGTTCTCTGTAATGTTTTCTTTCACTGCTTCGATTGCCTCAAATCTTGTTCTTTTCAGCACTGATTTCAAATTTGGGAACAAAAAGGAGTTACATAAAGCAAGATCTGATGAGTAGAGTAGATAAAGTGGTTCCAACATAAGGATCCCTATGCTTAGCCAAAAACGTTCTAACAACCAATGCAGGATGCACTAATGTGTTGTGATAAAAAATCCTTAACTTGTTTTCCATAACTCGGTCGCATTCTTCTTACTCATTCATGGAGAGTAGTTACGACTACAAGGTAATAATTCTTATCCTTGGTTTGATCTTCAGGTACACAATTTATATATACAATCTCATGATTGTCGAAAAATATAATCATTGACATTTTGATTTGGAAATTTGAGCTGTCTTCAATAACAGCGAATGGAAGCTCTTCCAGTGCTTGGCACTTAGTTTCTGTGTCACAAGTAAAAAAAAAAAAAAAAAAAAAAAAAAACAGTATTCATCACATATTATTCTTTCCTTGAGTTTAGGAACTTTTTTGGTGAATTTCAAAGTGCCAGTACAAATGTACATTCAAAAGTGTTTCTGTTCAGATGTACGTGTTTTTAGCACCATTTTTTAACAAACTTTCTTCATGTTAAAATATTCATTCAAAATCTGCCGCAACAGTGCGAGTACTCAACTGAAGATCTTTTCAGATTAAATTGCCGATTTTTTTAATGTTCTCATCCATTTGCTAACGTTGAAGGTTGTCCTGGATGTGGGTGATCATCAGTCTCTCCTCACACACTTCTTTGAATCGTTTAAATCACAGAAAAACCTGAGTGCATGATGAACATTCATCACCGTACACTTGTTTCAACAAAGTAGATTTCAGTGGTGGACTTTCCGAATTTCACTAAAAACTTCACATTAATATGTTGCTTTTTTCCTGACGGGCACCAAGTGCATGATCTAGTACAAATGAAGGCTACAGCCTTACTTAGAGGTTGGCATTCGGCAACAGAACGGAAATCGGCAGCAGGAATGAAGAGAGGGGATGTTATATGACTCAGCAATGTAGCATTTGACCTTGATGCACTTGCTGGTTGTCTTTAGGAAAATCAGTTTGGTTGTTTTTTTTAGCCACATTTTGTGGTATAATAATAATAAAAAAATCTCAATATACCGATCTTACAAGTATTTAAAAATTGCAGTTGAATAATTCTTTTTAATTGTAATTCCTTCCTCAAACTTTCCCTCTAAAGCTGAATAAGTCCTTGCATTTCAAAGTCAGAATTCTAGAAGCCAGTAAACGTTGATAGATTGTGTGTGTTGTATCACCAAATAAATAATTTATAAAGCCCATTTGAACAAGGATTCAATTTTCACTACCTACTGAAATTACAGCAGTAAAAACAACTTCTGTTAATTATGTTATCTTAAATACAACCACTTTTCACAGTGAATGTTATAATAACAACCATTTCCCCAAGTAATATTACAAAAATTAAGAAGTTACACACACACACACACACACACACACACACACACACACACTTGCACAAGGCCTGCTAAAAAATAACCAACCATTTGCCTGGAAAAATATGTTACGTACATTATGGGATTGAAACCCTAATCCCTTTTAATGTAGGCCTCTAATGCCTCCATACACTTAGCCCACCAATCCTTCTACTTTACATATATATCTGGAAGGTTTCTTTTGGAATGGTGTTTATCTCCATCACATTCCATTGTGACAACACTGTATATTTGTTTCTGGGTATTTGTGTTTCCCGTACACCCATGACTAATCTTCAGTAATCATAGTGTTCGGAAACTCAGGGTCATTGTTTTTAGTGTCCAGCTGATCCTGTGCAACGTCAAGATGGAGTTCTTTCTACTCTGCCAATAGTAGCTTGGGCAAAAATTTTGCAGCACTATGCATATTGCATGTGTGAATCTTTACTAATCCCAACCTCTTCAGCAATCTCTTGTAAGGTAATATGAAGATCTCCTGGTATCAGATTTTCCATCCTCTCAACAATAGTTGCATTCCGAGCAGTTTATGGCCTCCTAGAACACCAAAAACTGTTCCTAGAACACTGTGTTCACTGTCCACCGATGTGCAGCCATTTTTGTATTGGTTGAAGGTCTCCTTAATTTGTGTTACTCCTATAGCATCACCATTAAACACTTGCTTAATCTTGCAAATTGTTTCACTTTGAGGATCACCAAGCTTTTGACAAAATTTGATGCATTATCTGCACAACTCATTTAGTCATCTTAAGAGAAATCAAAAATCTGAGCACTTATAACAACACAGCAGTCGGCAGCCAGCAAGCAGTGACTGGTATACTCAAATGTGGTGAAAAAATTCAATCATGCGCAAATTTGAGCTGTCTCCTCCACTGTTCATAATAGCTACAGCCTAGTATCATTACTTTGTGTGTGAAAAATCAAGTTTGGATACTTTTTAGACAGGCCTCATATATATACGCAGTAAAATCTCTCTATAGCAGCATTGAAGGGAATGTTAGTTTTTGCCACTATAAAGAGATTTCCGCTATAGAGAGCTCATCCAAAACATGTATAAAATGTGCTTTTATTTATAAAACATGTTATACAGTATTTTTAAATTGAAGTATTTAGTGCAAAGTTTATTAAAATAAATAACAAAGTTTACTATATGACTTACAGACTTTTAATTTTTTTAAGTATTTATTAAATAATACGCTATGAAGAAAATACTGCAAAACACTGCAATTGTGAGCAAAAGACAATAGTTTACCAGTAGTGCTGCAGGACTGCTTCATAAATTTCTTCAAATTATGTCTTGAATTTTCTTGAAGCTGCTTCTGTCATTATAGGCCTTCATTATTTTTTTTTTTTTTTTCAATATCGTACCAACAGAAGAACTAGCTAAATTAAAATTTCGGCAGACATGTATGTACTTGCTTTTTCACTTTTCTCCAACTCAAGCAAAACTTTAACAATAAAATTTTCTGTTTAGATGTCATTAAACAATTGTAAAAGTATTAAAAAACAGTGCACTACTTGTAAAATATACTAATCATCACAAAACACTTGATTCAGTTGACACTGTGCACTGCTTTTAACACTTGAATAATGTGTCAGCACACTGAGAAATAGGGTTGAAGAATAGGAAATTTGCGCTTGTTTTGCTTTATAAAGATTCCTGGAATTTATTTTTCCCTCAATAGAGGAAGTTACAATACATATTTTTACTATAGAAATGATAAAGGGCCACAAGAGAGAGTTGTCCATTATAAAGTGATCCATAAGAAATATTTTACTGTCTGTCCATTTTGCCATCCACTGTTTAGCCACCATATTTTATGTTTTTTCAGAAATATTAAAATTTCAATAGTAATTTTAGGTATTGAAATTTTGTATGAGTCACTAATACCCCCACTAATGAGCCTCATTTTGTAAAAAAAAATTTTTTTAATCCTTTAATGTTTCTTTGTCAAATTTCATTAAAACTGATAACATTACCGAAATTGCAAAATGGTAGTAAAAAGAACTATTTGAAAAAAATAACAAGGTCTCCTAACTTGCGTACCTCATGGTCATAGGTACAAGACTGGAGTGACTGCCGTAAGCTTTATCTATACAATTAATACCAATAGCTTGTCCTCATTAGTCTGACAAATAAAGAAAAGTGTATATTTTTCTTATTGTTTTATTTTAAACATTACAGTGTTTAATATGAAAAAACACTATAAATGAAAAACCTGCAAGACAGTTTTCTCAGGGCAGAATTTTGGCGAAGTTTGACTTGTGTAAATCCTATTTATGATTTGATTAAAAAATATTTATTGTATTTCACCAAATACCATACTTGAAAGATTTACTATTTTTTTCAAAAGTAATTAATTTATAATCACAAATGTTTATAGTCACAAAATTTTAATAATAATATAAAAAATGGGTGTTAAACATATTTTGTCTTTTATATGCAACCTTGAGAAAACCATCCTTGGCTATTGATAAGCAGATAAATTGAATGACTTGTTCTCTCAGCTCAGAGGTCAAGGTTAGCGTACTTTATCTTTGGCATTATAAATAAAACTATGTTTGATATATGGTTGCCTCATTTGTCATTTAAAGCTGTTGCAAAGATGTCAAAAAATCTACTTACGCAGTCAACACAGCACGAAACTGGGCATTTAATCTAAAATATAATATTGCAAGACTTAAACATTTTTGTTCATTTACCATGCACTTCGAGAGGTGATTTACTAAAGATTATTTAGAAAACTAAAAGTGGTATGACTTAGTCTTGTAACTAACATAACCTCAAATTATAGAAAAAAAATCTGATAAAAAGATAGCGTTATTTCCACCAGTCACAAAAACCATATCCTAGTGTATAAAATACAATTTTGATGTTATATACTATCTGTAAAAGTAAAAACATATGGTCGAAAATACAATGGAAAAATTGTTGTGCAATAGCAATTCGACGGGGGATGTTTACCATAACAGTGAGTTCAGCATAAAAGTAACCTGGAATCGTGTGCATAATACAACATTAAAACTTGAAAAATAAATATGTATTTCGAGGTAACAGCAAAATTATAATGCAAGGAACTAAATTCTCAAGTTTTGCATAATTGATATGGCTACAAGAATGAAAATGCATATTTAAGAGTTTTGAAATAAACTTTATAAACCTGTGAGGTAGGAGAAAGCATAAAAAGTAACCTGAAATCATGTGCGTAATAAAACATTTACATTTGAAAAGTAAATGTTTCTTCCAAGGTAGCAGAAAAACATTTAGTCCAAGAAACTAAATTCTCAAATTTTACTTAATTGATATAAATGCAAGACTCACAACTCATGTTTAACAATTTTCAAATGAACTTGTGAGAGACAGTTTGTGAGGTAGTAAAAAAAAATGTGTTTAATCTTTATTTATTACTAAACAGTTCCGTTCTTTTACGTTAAATATTGTGCACTGATTTGAAGTATGAATCAGTCCTTTTTAATGACCACTGTTTATAAGTTGTGAGCAAAAACTGTTTGTTCTGACAATGACAAATTAGGTCTTACATACTTTTTCCATTGCAGGTTTTCTAATTATTGTTTTATGATAACTTTTTAACTAAAATTTTTGTAATAAAAGCATTCTATATATTTAGGATGTTAGAGCTACGTTTTAACCAACATTAATTGAAATTACTTTAAAAAATTGGGAAAAAACAGTTTAGTCATTAGTCTATAGAATGCATATTGAGGTGGATGTATGTTATTTTAGTAGTTTTATTTTAGTCTTATTATGATTAAAATACATATTCATTTAAAGCTTACGAGAAATTAATTAATTTATTGCAAATATTTCAAACATCAGTAGTAGAAATTAGTATCCCTGCAAAATAGTTTCAGTTTTTTAATATTGCTTTACAGAAAAATGACGATCATCATTTTGTAAATATTTTGCGAGTTTTGAATTGAAGTTCTCAACTCGGTTGACCACTGAGTTGTAGTACCACCAGTATTCATTGCATAAATTTCTTCTTGAATGTACAGTTGCAAGTTTCATATTGTTGCTAACCAAGTTTCAGAAACCTTCAATATAAGATACTTCGTACAAAAAATCATAACAAGTGCTTAGGCATGACGATCGTGGAGATGTTTTAACACCTTCTCCATTGTTACTAATAACATAATTCAATTCAAAATGTCCTTCAGAAAGTTCATTTTCACTGTGGCTGTGTGGTGTCTACACCATCCTGTTGGAAATTAGTGTTTTGATTCACTGGAAAACATTTAAATTCTGATGCGAGAAAGAAAGGAAATTGACTGCCCCACCTTGTAAAATAGGAAAGGAAAACAGTCACAGCAAACAACTGTCTCATGATTGAAACAACTGTCATCATGATAAATATTTCAAAAACAAAATATTTATAACATTGAAATCTGCATTAATTTTTAATTTCCAGATTTTATTGAAACTATTGACATGAACCATGACCATTGTTTAAAAATTTTTAAAACTAATTTATGCAGACTTTAATACTAATTATTGTAAAATATGATGTGTCAAAAAAATATGAAATATAAAGTTATGTATTCTTAAGATTTTTGAGTGGACTGTATTTTTTGCAGGGTAACAAACTTGTCTAAGATATTACGAATATCAATTTTTGTGAAAAGTTTGAATCAGGTCGGATCAAAATTGCCAATACTAGATTATTAAAACACACACGCACGAACACACACACACACACACACACACACACACACTTATATAAAAATTAACACCCCATAAAACATGTTTAAATGTCAAGATTAGTGCTCATTCATGCTGGGTTTTACAATGACAAGTACTCTAATAGCTCGTTTTCCAATTTAAATGCATGAAAAATTGGTCTAGATAAAAAGTAAAAGTAGCCTAATCAAGGTTAATTACAGTAATGGGTGTACTTGGATAACTGATTGTCACCAAGGTCGTCGACTGACATAATTTTATTGTTATATACATAAAGAACAATCAATTGAATCAAGGCCAAATTTATTTTGGAATTTACTTTCTTTACTTGGAATACAGAACAAAATTAATGTGTCAAACTGAGCTTTATCTGTTTTCATGCACAAATTAAAGTGTTTTGTAATTTTGACTTCACATTCTCCCAAGTACTTGGACTATTATACCCCAATTTTGTGGTGGAATTGTTAATTAAATGTTTTCAAGTTACTTTAAAAAAATATGAAATAAAATTTAGGACTAGGTAAATATGAAATTTAACCCGAAATACTGGAACAAAATTTATGTCGGTGTTCAGTCAGATATTTCCCAAAAATCTTCTTTTGGAACTACCAACGAAATCGCAAATAAATCAACAGTAGGAAATCAAAAGAAAATCTATAAAAAACAACATAGAATGTAATTCAATAGGCCTATATAAAATTTGAAATACAAGATCTAGTATGTGAGTAAAACTGATTAATAAAGAACTGTGATGATGTAAAAATCTGTAAACATTTTAAAACGCCGTAAATGATGCAAAAACATTACACAAACTTTCTTGCATTCAGTTATTTCAATTAAAAAAAACTAGTTTTGAAACTGATAAAACTTTTTGAAATTGTTTTCTCTTGTTTTGCAGAAAATTTGGTCATAAATAACACACATAATCAATATGCTGGAATCTAAAATTTAAAAATTATGGTTATGAGTAAACGAAAAATAAATAAAACTGATGATAACTAGCGTTAAGTGCTTGTTTTTTTTTCAGTTTACTCCTGAACCATGAATTTTTTCATTTAAAATTTGCTACGTTGAATCATGACATGCATTTTCATATATGACCAAAATTTCAGTAAGAGTTGATAATTTAAAAAATGAGGCTGATTTTTTTGAACAGAGTTGTTGAACCAGATTTTTTTGGAGATAAGAACTAAACATTTTGTTTGGTTACTTTGTGAAATACATTTGAGCGAAATGTAAACAAAAGCATTTCGACTTTTTCTTCAAAATTGGTCGCGTGTATACACACACACACACTCACACATCCAAGGAAAAATAACTTTGTTAGTCAGGCGACCTGAAAATGTAAAGATCAATCAAAATATGTAGATAAATTTTTTCATGATCATACTTTGTTCAGTGGTAAATTAAAAACCAGCAGACAAGGTCACTTTGCTGCAAGTAATATATGATTATTCATTCGGATAATTCAAGATAGAAACGTGACTAGTTGTGGAAAAAATCATGATATTAGAGGTCATTGGGTAGCTGATAAATGTTGATGACTCTAACATTAATATTTCTATTATAACTGTACTCGTGGAAATTCAGACTTTTATCTCTAAATTTTCGTAGGAGATATGGAAATGAATTCCCAACAATAATCATTTTTTCGTACACCTTTTTGAAATCTTATTTCACTGACATACTCGACATTAAAACCGGCGCACATAAGTATTTCAAATTTTCAGATTATCTTTTAGTGTACAGCCTGACCAATATTTTTATTTTACTTTCATTACAAGTAAAACATTTTAAATTATAATTTATGCAGATTTTACAATGGTGATATTAGATATAAAAAAGCTATGATATTAGTTTAAAAAAAAGCAATATTGTTATAGAATTATTGTTATTTTAATATGGTTGAATGAATTTTGTTGGAAAATGATTTTGTCCAAGCTATTTCAAAAACTGATTTTTTTTCCCAAGTTTAAACCAAAATTTCCAAATTAAGTTAAAACAAAATTAGAAATGTTGGAGTGCTTTTTCTAACAACTTCTCAAAAAGTTATCTAGAGTTCAGGATCAGTGCTCATTTCAAGGTCCCAGTTCTGGGCTTTCTATGGTTTCCATTCAATATGTTACATTTAATATGTGTTACTTTTTCAATAAAAATTTTGGTTCAGGAAAACCATTTGTTTCCAACTTGCCTAAACTTACGGGATTACATTCAGTATGTATCACTTTTCCAACAAAAAACTTTGGTTAAAAAAAAGTAAAAATACCAGTAAATCTGCCTATTTTTCAAAATTGGTTCATCATATTTTGGTCATTTATCAAGATTGATAACTCATATTAAGATGTACAGTTTTTAAACCGTAAATTTCTTCATTCATTCAGTATAGGAATTCGTACAGTACACGTTTTGTTTAAAAACTATTTGTCAAAATAGTTAAAGCAATTTTTAAGAAAACCTTATTTTTGTTAATGTTTAAGGTTTTTTTTACCAAAATATTCTTGAAGACTCATTGGAGGGCCTAACCCCAGTTTTATAAAAATAATTAAATAATTTTATTTAAAAAATAAAAGATTTTTATTTAAGTATTATTTTCTTTCAATCCAGCATGTAGTTAATTAAAAGTAATGTGAGGCAAAACAATAAAAATGAGTGCTTTGTTGCTGTGACTGTACATCTAGTGACAGTAAGAATGTGTTATGATTGTTTTTTTTTTTAAATAATAACAAATATTAAAACATTCACATTTTATTAGAAAAACAACTATCATAAGGTACTTATGATGTTACTGTTACTATTACTTTAAAATCACATTCTAAACAAACAAACAAAACATTTTTTCCAAATACAAAAATGTTTGTCTAAAAGTATAAAATCCTATTGTTAAGTATCAAATTTTCAAAAAATTTTCATCCCCACCATATTGCGGAAGGGCAATATAAATTTGCTCTATACCCATCCCTCCCAAGAACAGCTTCCACCATAAATAACTTGCATCCCCTCCAGAGGGACCCTCATTTAAATCCGTTCTTGTAGATGTCAAAAATTGACGTAATTTCTTTATTGGCAAAGTACATCTGCATGTTAAATTTCATTAATATCAGTCAGTTCATTTCAGTCTCCAGTGATGTTCACAGAGATGGACCTAGCCTAAACATCCAAGCGAAAACTACTTTTTCAAACTCAGGTGACTTGGATGTGGGGACAATCCGTCTAGTTATTTATGCAACTACTTAGGAAAGTGGCATTTTTTTTAAAGGAGAGAAAAATATTTACCCAATATCGGAAATTTTCTCGGGTTGAAAATAAACACTTTGCTACAAATTGTACATAAAATGTTTCCTACATTAGTACTTAAAAGTACTAACTAAAAAGCACAAATTTACAGTTCAAACCCATGGTGATGTTATGTTATTTAAACTTCTTAAAATATCTAACAACAAAAATACAGAAATGTTGAGTTAAAATAAACAAAATGTTGCCAACTGAAATTAAAAAATTACCCTCAGTCCTAACAATCATGTAGGTGTACTTTAATTGTTATGCACAATGTTTATTTCATATGTGTTGTAAATAAACATTGTAGTTTACTAATACAATTTACTCAGAAAGTTATTAGCATGGAAATACAGTATAATATGGTTAGTCTCACAGTAAACTTGTACAAATAAACGTAAACACAGTGAGTTAAGTTTAAGATTAGCAAAACAGTTACTTTGCTCACGACTGCAGTAAAATTGATTTTTCCATAATCACCTTATTTTCGAAAGAGCTAATTTATATTAGCGAGAAAAAACTAAAAAAGTTTTAACAAAAATTTAAAATGCACAATTTCTTGGTGTAGAGTTAATATGGAGAAAGTAAAGAATTACTGCCTTCAGTTAGTTTTTCTTTGTTTATTCAAATTAAAAAGATCGTTTTGCTTAGCTGTATTTCATTGATAACTGCATTGTGATGTTATCTTGTAACTGTCAGGAGAATGCAGTATGTGTAGTGTTATTTATGTACAAGCAGTTATCATCATTTAACATGATAGAGTAAACAAATGTATTCAACTTTGGCCTTGACAATTGTTCAACTGTTTTTCTTGTAAACAATTTACTTTAACTTTTATTGTCAGCAACCATAAAATTATGTTTAGTGAATTGTTTATTTGTAGAGAAATAAGTTAATGTAGGGATCATTACCCAAATGCAGGTGCATGAAAGGAGCCCTGATCCTAATCTCTAGATCACTTTTCGAGGAATCCTTAAAAGCAATATTAATATTTTAGTTTTTTCCTTCAGAATATATTTTAATCTCTAAATCACTTTTTGAGGAATCCTTAAAAACAATATTAATATTTCAGTTTTTTCTTCAGAAAATATTTATTAGATAGTTTTTACAAAGGCAGATTGCCAAAAAAAAGGTGTTTTATACTTATCAGTTTTTAATTTGCCTTTGTTTTATAAAGAGAATGTACTTCAATTTTAAAAAGCTAGTTTTGTTTTACAAAAATTTGGAAAGCAAAAAACCAACCCTGATTACCAACATTTGTTTTAAATTTTGTATACTTGACTTCACATAAGATTAATTTTTCTTTTTTTTGTGTTTAACGTCCGACTATTGTGCACATTTGGGCTAATGCAGACGATGGGATGATTTATAGCATATGAAAATACCAAGCCCTGGCCGGGAATTGAACCTGAGTCCTCGTTGTGAAAGCCCAGTACGCTATCAACTAGGCCACCGAGGTGGCTAAGATTAAAATTAAACAAAATATGTCAAGCTGATTTTGAAAAAGCTCTGAAGTGATAGATATTTAGCATATAGGGGACTATTCTACACAATTTTAGGTTTGTGAAAGAGGGTAGTTTCCCTTACTACTTATGTATAGTCAAACTTAGTTATATCGGCATTGGATGTTATGTCATTAAAAGTCAACTAAATGCCTGTCTTTAACAGTAAAAAAAAAAACTTGCTCCCAGTGTCTTTTATAGATTGGAAGTACTACTCATTAAAATTTTTTAAGTACAAGCACATAAGAAAGAGTGAAAGTTTGAATGGTTCTATCAGAATTACTATTGCTGCTAATAAAGGCTTGACTCAACAGTCTACATTTGTCATTTTACTGAAAAACATTTGTCCTGAAGCTTCAGCTGTATGTTTAGTTGTTTCCACTACACTTAGTCCTATAGATGATGCTATGGGGCAATATGAAGTGTGGCTATTAAATAATGAGACTAATGCTGGTACAGAAGAAATGTGCAAATTAGTACTACTGTCAGCGTATGTAGCGTAAAGCTTTCTCTTTCAATTGTTGTCACTACAGTTTTTTGTAGACATATTAATCTACAAAAAATAAGTCTTTTGTTTGGATAATATATATTTTTTTTTATTTTGCTGAAAAAAAGTGTTTTATTAGAGCAAAGAACTGTTAACATGCAAAAAGTGTACTTGTGCGTGAAAATAGTGCTTAGACTCTCTGAATCGAATAAAAAGAAGCTTGTGGAAATGTTTGTTCTGACACTTCGAATGCCATTGAAAATGACATGAAAGAGTGACAAACAAATGAATGAATGACTTTTTAGGGTTATTAGTGCACTGCGACCTTCGTAAATCTATTTGTGTTCCCTTTCTATGTTGCAGTGCTTTCTTCATACATAATCTTCATAAAGTCTAGGATTTGGAGAAGATTCTTTGACTCAAATTTTTGAAATTTGTAATGATTGTATTGAAGGGTAGTCCTAATGAATTTTAGGTCCCATCTTTGCATCCTGATACATTTTAAGTCCTATCTTTGTATCCTGATGCATTTTAGGTCCCATCTTTGTATCCTGATGCATTTTAGGTCCCATCTTTGTATCCTGATGCATTTTAAGTGGTAAACTAGTTCTGCTTTAAGTATTTTTTTTTTTTAGTTACCATTAAACATATTTAATTAAAATTGTAATTGTACACCAACTATTTTTGTTATAACTGGTTTTGTTTTTAAGTGGAAGAATTTAAAGTGTGCACATTATATGTACACATTTTTCTTTAATTTTAATTTTTTTATTAAATATTTAGACATAACTATATGTTATTTAAAATGAAGTATACAGTATTTACCAATGTACAACACTATTTAAATGAGTCCAAAGTTGTGTTACTCTATCTATTATAGTTTTTTTTAGATACGTTCACCTAACTGTAAAAAAAACAGACTTTTGGGAAAACGCAAGAAAAGTTTTAGCTGTGCTATTCATCTTGGACAGTAGGCCCTACACATTTTCATCATCTTGTTTTTCTTTTATTAAGTTTTCTCCTCATCCAAAGGACCAGGATCTGTGCACCACAAGATCGTAGGTTCAAGATTCAGTTTTGTTATAGTTTTTGTCCTTTCTGTTAACTCCAGTTTAATCCCAAATGTGTGACGCGTAAAGTATGAACATTAAGAAAATGTGTGTTCTTCTTATTTTCTTCTTGGAACTTGTTATATGTTGTTGTTGTTTTTAATTCTTTGTGTAACGTATGATAATGAATATACCCGGTCTTATTTTTAGTCTTTCGAAAGCATTTCCTTTTGCAATGCATCCTTCATTTAAACAAAGAACTTTATCAGTTACTCCTAGGTGAATGTTTCTTGTATAGTTTATAGGGTATTATTGAGATGTAAAGTAAATATTTGGAAGCGAAGTGGCGTGAGTACCAAAATGTTTGCGTTAAAAATCGTACTGATTACTTAAAAATAATTAAGTTTTTTTATCTAACGAATAAAATACATTGTTAAACAGAAAAAAAATGAAGACTGTTTTAGAGTAATAATGAAAAAAAAATCATAAGAAGGTACAATAAGCATAAAGGTGTAAATTACATGTTTTTTAATACTGTATTTCAAAATTTGTGCTGTATTCTTCTTCATGTGTTTATGCACGTATACTGTATCACTAAATATTTAATACTGAAACTCTTAAATATAGAAACAAAAATTATGTATCAATGCAACTATAACCTTAGCTTTCATTGCAAGTATAATCTCGTAACCCATTCTTATTTAATTTTAAAAATTGATCTCTTTATCACACCTTTTATATAAAGTAGCTTGGGTAGTACATATAACATATCTTTCCATAGTCTCTTCAGTAAGATTACAACAAAGTTTTGCTGTATTCACAAAACACATTTTTTTAACAGTTTTATAACAAACGTATTGAGAGCACATCTTGCAATCTGCATTGTGTGCAATTAAACAAATGACATGCACAACTCTCAGGGAAGGTGACTTATTTAGGCTGGCTGCCAAAAGGTCATGTGGGTTTGTCTTGCAGCCAGTGAGTTAAAAATACCGCATTTATTGGCCTCAGTAGGCTATTGTTAGGCCAACTTCAAACTGTGCAAAAATAGGCATTCTCTTATATCATATTCAGTGCAGTGAAGTGTAAAATTTGTTTTCAACCAAAGAGACCACAAAAAATAGTTATTTGGCAGCACAGCCTATCAATTTTATAAATTAATTAGCATGAATCAGCTGTTCTTTGTAAACAGATTTAGCAAACACTGGATCATTTTAATTTCTTTACCTAAAATATAATAAATCAGTTAGGTAGCGAATCAAATAATGTTTTTAGCTAATTTTATTTGGAAAATAATGTATTGTAGCTACTATTACGGTTAGATCCAAAATCTGAACAATGAAATGAGCATTAATCCCATTTATAATTACAACCATTGTGAGGAACCATGAAAAACTGTATAAATACAGCATGTGTTTGATCATTTGAATGTTCACAATTTTGGTCTAATGTGATTCAAACTACACAGCCGCCTCGGTGGCCTAGTTGATAGTTTACTGGGCTTTCACCCCGAGGACCTGGGTTCGATTCCTGGCCAGGGTTTGGCATTTTCATACGCTATAAATCATCCCATCGTCTGCATTAGCCCAAGTGTCCCAGTAAACACCAAAAAAAAAAATTAATAAATAAATAAAAAGATTCAAACTTGGCACAAAAATCAATTTGGTAATACCTCAGATCCATTGGTTATTCAAACGGGGATATTTCTTTTAAAACAATGGCCACTCAAAATCCAAAATTTGTACTCTTTTTTTTTAAATTTTGTCTCAACATCATAATCAGCATACAAATCTGCATAAATTAATATATTTTTTAATTTGATTAAGAAATAATGCTTTGATTGACAGTGGCTAAGTTTATTTTGTGCAGATTTTATTGCTGATTGTGATAGTGAAATCAGATTTTCAGAAAAGTTTAAAATGAAATTCATGTATTCTGTAAAATTTTGAATAGCCTCCATTTTGAAACGTATGAATGGATTTTGTTGGCTACTAAGTATTTTCAAATTATTACACAAATCTATAAGTTCTTATTGATTAAATACAGTGTCACTAGTATTTTTTTATATTTATTGACTTTTTTTTCAAAATGTACAGAGTACCAAATTAAAGTTTGTACAAGTATACAGTTTTGACACAAAATTTTGAAAACAACAGTCCTAATTTTGTTAGCTAAGAAATAAGCCCACTATTAATCAAAATGTCTGTTGCTGTAATTTCCATAAATGTGCTTTTATGCTCTAAATTTTTATCCTTAAAACAAAGTTAATTTGTGTTAAATTAATTCATCTTTTATGAATTTAGGGAATTCTGCACAAGGACGCAAGAAAGGGTGAAAAGTGTACAACTGTTTATAAAACTACCATTAGGTCTAAAGTTAATTGCTGAATACATAAGATCATAATGGTGAATTTCAAATGGTACTTAAATTGCCATATTGCACAAAAAAACAAAAAACTACACAAAAAATTTTTTAATGTAGCATAACAAAAAATAAATATTTTTTTACTTCTTTAATTTATTCAGAAATTAAAAGTTGTGACTCCTATATTAACGAAAGAAATTAATTGTTTTCATCGTTTTTCTTAAACATACTTTACATGAATTGCTGATCGGGAGCCAAAAATTAGTTGTGTTATTTATTAAGAGTATTGTCCGGAAAGTAAAGAACTTTTTTTCTGTATATAATGAAACAAAACTTATTTTACAATACATTTGATACCTTAGCTATTTTTCTACAAATTTAAACATTCGTCGTTTCAACGTTTCATTCGTTTTTTTATACCTTCTATGTACTCAGTTGCTACCAGTTTGTTGGAACACTCACTAATGCTCTATTTCAGTTCATTGTCACTTGCATAGTGTTGAAAAATCCTCCAAAATCCTCCAATTCGTGAAAAAGATGGTAATCACTTGAGCTGTAATTCAGATGTTCAAAAACTATCCACTTAAACTGCTGATGCAAGTTCATTGTCAATACAGCAGAATGAGGACGTTTGTTATCGTAAAGTACATTCCACAATAAGCTATGTCATTTGTTTTTAATGGCGCAGCATATTCACTGAAGGAACTAACAGTAGGTTGCTGGATTTATAGTCTTCTGTCTATTGAATGAGTAGGATACCCCTTCAATTTCAAAACACTGTAGCCATAATCTTCTTGGTACTCAGAATTATGTTTTTGATTTTAGGGGGGTCGGGAAATACGTCATTTGATTGTCTGGCAGTCACATTACCTTCATTATATGTTTAAATTTTGATACGACAATTTTTTTTCATATTCAGGAAGTGTATTACACTATGAATCTTATACTTGGCTGGATCGTTAATTTTGTTACACATTTTAAAGTTGCACAAAAAACAGTAAACGACTTCAATAGCTCGCTGTTAGCATCAGACTAGTGCAAATGAGTGGGAAGGTCAATGATAACGGTGAACTGAAGGCGATGGGAGAATTGAGAAGCTCATCAGATCAAAATGTTTTTTACTTTCCTAACAACCCTCATATAATAACTTGATCTGAAAATAGTTAAGAGACCCAAAATGCACTATTAAATAAGAAAGAAGAAGTTACAAGGCATAATTAAGTAAATATAAATTTTACTTAATAACTGTCTGAGCTGGATATTGGAGGTGAATTCATTATGCTTTATACGTTTTTCATTCCTTAGTTTCTTAATGCAGTTTTTTAAAGCGCTTTAAAGACGTTGATTTATTTTCATTGTAAGGTAGGTCTTGTTTTATCTCATACATTAACAAAAATGTTTATCATATATTACCATTATCTGTACAATTTGGGGACCGTGTTAAGGTGATAGAATTAAACCCATTGCTTTATCAAAGTCTAGACAGGTCTGAAATGTACTTTTATCTTTGTTCATTTCTAATTTTAAATGTTTTTTATTTCTAAATACAAAGTATGACTAATCTAAACTTAACTGATAAGATTGTCACTACTTAGTATGTATTCTTAAACGTGGCTAATGATGTAAACCAAATTACTTTTTGTTATTTACTTATTCTACTTTATACAAAGAACTTATGGTGAACTTTATAATTTATACTGAAAATCCACCGAATTATATAATGAGAAAAGTAACTAAATTAACGCAGAATCTTAATTATGTTTGTTACACCGATAAAATTATTTAGTGTTTTATTTCATTGTTATTTGTAACATATAGGATGATTCTGATAAAATAAAGCTGCTAAAACCAAGAAGTTTAAAGTTAATATTTAACTAATCTAATATTTTACACTTTACTTTCAGTACCTACTTGGTATTAAATAAAAATTACTTTAATCGTCTCACAAAATGCCGGCATGCAGCTAGTTGTCTCGCTAGAATGATAGAAGCGGATTTCTATTATGGCCTATATTAATTTTATCTTACACTTGTAAAAGTCTGATTTCATTGTCAGCAATAAAATCTGCATAAATTAGCAATTTAAACTCGGTGATGATAACCTTAACGGTTTTTCGTCGGAAAAAAAAGCAATTTAAACTTTGCATTACATTGAAAATGAACCCGGATTACAAATTCATTTACTTATTTTCGCTGGGATTTTAAAAATAAAAATACTAATTTACACAGGTTTTGATATTGATTATGATGTTGTAATAAGATATGCAATAATAAAATATGTTTTTTTTATTTGTACAGGTTGTAATTTTAAACTGCTGTACTGATTTTACTGTGTAATGAACTAAACAATCAAACTATTACCAAAATAAATTTTTTGTCAAGTTTCAAAATATCAGACCCCCCCTGCGCACACACACACACACACACACACACACACACATATATATATATATATATATATATATATATATATATATATATATATATTTAACAACATATTCAAAAAGTAATCTAGAGGCTCCTATTTTGGATTGGCACTCATTTTGTGGTCCCGGGCCTGTATGGCCATTCCAATAGGTTGTTTCCAGTGGAAATTTGCTAAATAGTATATTTAAGTTTCAATATCTAACTAGCCAATATTGTATAAACAGAGATCAAACAGTTTTTATTTATGACCTCAGCAAAATTTATGTTGGCCTATTAAATATATACAATATGAAATATGACAGGTTATGTCAGAAGCTGGTTTTATAAATAAAACATTAATCAAATAACAAGCAGATAAATCACTTGCAAGGCTGACTTGAAATACAGATAACACAAGTTTTGCAATGTTTATCAGATTGAATCTGTGATTAGGATATGATTTTATTATACTTTGTTATTTGTTGTTATATGATATACATAATTTGAGTCTAAAAAGTGGTTTTCACTTGAATTTGTGTTAAAAGCCGAATCAACAAAAACCATGTTTTCTCAAAATCAGTTTAAATTGTTCTGATAAATTTTGTTCAATTGTAACTCTAAGTATTAAAAACAATTGTACGAGTTGCTATCACAAAATGTCTAGTTCATAAATTAGTTTACGATTTGTGAAAAAAAACAGAAAATTGTTATAATTTTCCTTTTATCAGATTTTGGTAATGTGAAATTCATAACTCAGGTCCGTTTATCAAATTTGAAACAAAAAAAATTATGATTTTGAAGAAAATTTAAAAAAAGCTAAAATAAACTTAGACTTTGTTGAGGGTTTTTCAATTTAATTTTGTATTTGGTATGTTAACTTTGACATATGAATTTTAAAAATTTGAAGAAAATCTAATGAACAAATTTTTGAAAAGTCAGACAGATTTTTGGTTTTGTAGTATATAGTTTCTCAGCAGAATTTTACATTATTTTTTTATTTAAAGTAGAAGCAGACGTAACTATTTTTTTCTTAAGTGTGAAATCAAAACACTGAGTTCATAATAAATTCAGTAATCACAGAATGCAGCTATATCGCTCACATGATCAAAGCAAATTTCCAAAAGTAATCTTTTTTATCTTAACCACTTTTTGAAATTCTGAAACTTCAATTGATTCTGAAAACTCAAAATGATAATTTACGCTGTTTTTAATGATTATTGCAATGGCACAATCGGAAAATCAGAAGAAAGTTAAAACAAAAATGTTATAAATTTTTAAATGGTGGCAATTTTGAAACTGCTTAACAAGACATGTCCAAGCTGTTATTTTGTGCCAGTTTTGAATCAAACAAGACCATAATTGTGGATGTGAGCGTGATTTTAAATATATAAATTTTAACAACCCTCTCCCAAGATATTCGGTCAATCTAGAAATAAGGACCAGCATTCATTTTAGATCCTGGATCTGGGTCTTACCATAATGGCCTCCAATCACTCATTTTCTGATTGAAGTTTGCTAATAAAAATATATATAGAAACAAACATGAAAAAATCTTTGACGTTAAGCTTTTGGTTGGCAATAAGCTTAATTGTTTTATTCCTTTATTTCAAAAGTTAATAAGATTTTTTTGTATGAAATTGAGTACATACCATAGTTAAATTTGAGTAAAACCAGTGTTTAATAAATTATGCTCATTACGTTGTCACTTTGTCTATGTTCATCCTTTTTTAGGTAATAACAGCCTAACAGACATTTCCAAAGCAAGAGATTCATATGTTTTGTTTGAGTCCTTGAGGAGAACAATTTATAGTTTGTATTAATTATCGCTATTACTCATAAATTTGTAGTTTACCCATGTACAAGAAAGTTTGCACAGTTTTTTATACAATTGATTTATTACCCATATGCCCAAGTTCTTTAAGTATGTTACTAAACTCAAAAATAGTTTTTTTATAATAACTTGCATTGATTTTTATTTATTTGCAAATTTTTACGTAGTTTTGAGATATCCCAGATCTTATTGATAAGACCCAGATTCCAGATATGAAATAAATGTCACTTATACTGACTTTTGTACTGACATTTTGTGGATTTGTTTTATATATATATATATATGAATATAATTCAAACTTTCTGCAAAAATTGATTTTGATTAATAGCTTGAAACACTTTATGTTCATTTCAAAACAGCGACCGTTCAAAAATTCTTAACTTTTTATCTTACACTTCTTGAAATGAAAATCTAATTTCACCATTGTAATTAGCAATAAAATTTGAAAGAATTGGCATTTTAAATATTGAAATTTAATAGTATATAAGTCAATAAACCTGACATTTTCCATGATAAATTGGAAAATTAAAAAGGTCAATTTAAACAGACTTTAATGTTGATACGATAGCAAAATCAGAATTACAGAAATTTATATGATAGAAGAGTTATGTTTTTTTTAGAATATTTTGAATGTTCAACATTTTGAAGCAGTTAAATAAATTTTGATTTGCATGTATAAAAAATTGATTCCATCGTGTCATCAAGAAAACTGCAAGTGCTAGTAATTTTTTTCTAGAAAAAAATATAATTTAACACATAGAGTAAAGTCATGTAGATTGTAAGCTGGTATCATGTTTAAAAACTGGTGGTTATCTTTCAATGTTTGCTGCTGGGTATTTTCCTATACCACGAGCTATCTTGTGTTTACCAATGTGAAAGGAAAACAAAATGCTTGGAAATATTTTAGACTTGATTAGTTCCATTACGTTTCTGACGTAAAATTAAGGCATCTTAAATGCTTTTATACAAGAATGTATCTGACTTTAATACATCACTGTTTTAAATTAAATCATCAAATGGTTGTTTATTCTGCGATAATTTTTTTTAATGTGTTCAATAAAATTTTATACCACTAGTAGGAAATTTGTTTTAAAAATATATAAATTTTTCATTATATCCACTGCCTTATAAAAAAAAGAAAATTTTAAAACAATTTAATAACAACAACCTTCTTTTTTTAACAAATTTCACTTTGAAAATTAACTTCTGGATTGACTATCATGGGGAAACCCAATCCCCAGAACCTTAAAATGAACACCTATCCTGGCCTCTAGATCACTTGTCCATTACTCTAGCAATTCTCAGTGGTTTATTTTGATTTATTCTGGGCATGAAAATGATTCTGTTGATGAGCTTTTACGCAGAAAATCTGTTCAAAATTGTAGCTGTTAAAAATCTTAAAATTTGTATTGTACATTTTAAAAGTCTTTTTTGTAAATCAGATTTCATCATTGTAATCAGCACTAAAATGTGCAGGAAATTAGCATTTTCTATTGAAAATGTGAAAATGAATGTTTCGGCAATCAGGGTTCATATTTTCAATGTAACCGAAACATTTTAAATGTTAACTTATGCAGATTTGATTTAATACTGCTTCTGATGGCGAAATTTTATTTTCAAAACAGATAAAGATTATAAAAATATATTGTGATATTGCTTACATAATTTAACAATATCACATCTGCAAGACATGATATGCAGTTATTTAAGTTTGAATTAAAGAAAAATACTTAGTATAACTGACAGAATATATGTATTTTTCTGTTATGTATATTAAAATTTTCTTCTAATATTCCAAAATTCAGATTTAATAGAGTAAACTTATAGTGAATGAATTTATATATTCGCACAGGTCTTGTTTCAAGAGCAATCAGGTACTTGAATAGTCTGGTTGTTATCTTGATTTATGGGGTACAATATAGATTGTTGAATCAATATTTTATCTTTAATTGTGTGTGATCAAGGTGGCACTGGCTGTTTGTTTTACCACGATAATTAACCATATTAAATTATCCTGATAAGTTTACTTTGTTTTTAAGTAAATTATTGTAATAAAAGGATCATTTCCAATAAACGGATCAACTAATTTTTTTACATATAAAATTGCAATAACATTCATATAATACTTTTTATGTAATATTAAGAACAAAATATTAGCAACAAACAGGTCGCGTTTTTTAACTTTGAGATTTTAGTTCAGTTCCAGTTACAACCAACTTTTTACGTGTTACATCATAAAGTAAACAGTGGATTTTATAAAAATGTATCCATATTATTCTTAAAATTTGGAAGAATTTATAAAAAAATTGCATCTTTTTTATATTCTCATCATACAAAAGTATAAAGAAAGTTTGGTGATCATTAAAAAAATAGATTTTAAAATTTTTATGGATCCGTTTGTTTTCATGTCTCTCCGAATCAAAGACATGAAGTGTCAAGTCGATTTATGTTTCCGAGAATAAATAAAAAAATAACGGAAATCAAAAATAATAAAAATCTGGACTGCTGTTAGATTTTTTTTATTTACTTCAAGCTGTAAATTCCGAGTTCATTTTCATATTTTCATTGACATTTAAAATGCTAATTTTGTCAAATTTTAACACTCACTATAGCGTATAAATCGGATTTCAAAATATTTAATTATAAATATTGTGGTGGTCAGTGTTTTCGTTTTCATTGTTTATTGTAAAATATGAATATGTTTGTGTATCGAAAAGGTTTGTATATAAATGTTATTAAATATTCTTAATTTTGGGAAATTTGGTTCTGTCAAGACCATTCGCTGTGTGTTTGCGATTATTTTTCACTTTGTAAAAAAAACCAGTCATATTTTCAAACGGAATGTTTGGATAAAGTAAAAATAGTTTTATAAATTTGAATGAATTTCTGCCAACATTAACTTATCTGAATGTGTTTAGAAGACTTACTTACAAAAATAAACTGACATATGCCAGCTTGGCCAATCAACATTCTTACTTTTTTATATTGGGCACAAGCGTAAACAATAAGGCTGTGTGTGCATTATAACCTTCTCTAGTCTTTCAAAACAAGTTTTCATTATTTTAAACATAATTGTTGTAGTATTTTAAAAACTCTAAAATTTAAATTTCCTAACAAATAATTTCCCAAATTAATTCCTGATTCTCATTTGACAATCAGGAAATAAACCAGTCTGTTTTCTTTTCTTGCCACTCTGTAAAGAGAAAATATTGTGATGTAAAATATCTGTTGTCGATTTCCACAAATTGTCACATTTCATGGCACAGAAATAAAATAAAATGTTTTTACACATATAAATTGTTTTAGAAATGATTAACAAATTTGTTAAAAATTGGATTTGGTAGCCTAGGAGCAATTTTTTACAACAATATTCCTTAACCTGAAAACTTATATACCCAATATGTCAAAATCTTCTAGAGATATATTTTGCTGAAATTTTAAATATTCATAAAGATGTTAGTTCAGTTCCAGTTACAACCAAACTGTCTCATCATACAAAATTTGAATTGAAGCAAGTTATCATTTACGAAAAAATTTAGGAAAAATATATCTTCATATACTAAGATGACACTAAGATTACTTTTGTTGCTTTTCCCTTACCATTAACGCTGACCTCATTAGTCTAACTGGCATAAAGTACAACTTTATTAGAAAAATTTCCATTGGAGAATGAGCCATCATGGTAAGGCAAAGAACCATAAAATGATCACTGTTTATAAGTTCTAGAACACATTAAAATTTGAAATGCTGTTAACTATATGACGGTGGAATCAGATTTTCAAAAAAGTTAAGGAAAAAGTTTATTAAAAAAATATGAAAACATGTGAAAAATTGTGAAAAATCGCAGCTCACACCTGTTTCATTGTTGCGATGGAAACTAGTTTCAAGACACTTACAACATATAACACTATGTAAAGGAACATTTTGATACAAGATAAAGTGTGCAAAAAATATTTGTTTTAGTTATACCTAGGATGCATTCACTGGCCAGAAAAATCTGTTCACTTGTTTCAAAGTCACTGCCATTCACAAATTTTTCACGTTTTCATATTTTTTTTAATAAACTTTTTCCTTAACTTTTTGAAAATCTGATTCCACCGTCATATAGTTAACAGCATTTCTAATTTTAATGTGTTCTAGAACTTATAAACAGTGCTCTTTTCATGGTTCTTTTGTCTTACCGTGATGGCTCTCCAATGGAAATTTTTCTAATAACAGCAAAAGAAGAAAATAGTGCTGTAATTAAAACAACATAATATATATATATATATATATATATATATATATATATATATATATTTTTTTTTTTTTTTTTTTTCAACGGTTGTACTTTATGCCCGTTAGACTAATGAGTTCAGCGTTACTGGTAAGGGAAAAGCAACAAAAGTAACTGTGGTTCGAACTAAGAACCTTTAGGTGTGCAGTTCAAAGATGCAGCAACTGCTGCTTTAGGCATATCGACAACTGAGCCCCATGAATAAAAGAAACAGAACTAGTGGAGAATATTGTAACCACAAATTTTATTTTTGTTTGAAAATTTGGTTTATTCTGAATATTATAGTGAAAACAAATTTTTGGAGATTCAAAATTTGTCACTATAATTTTTTTTAAATTGCTAGTTATAGGGAATGAGATAGTGATTTTGAAAATTGCTTTCTTTGCATTTTATATTCGTTTTATCAGATAAAACATTAGATTTTTTACTGATAGTAAAAAATATTTCATAAATTATACTTTATCATTTATATAATCACTGTTTATAAAACTTGAGAGGATTTAGATGTCCCTCGTGGTACCAGAGTCTAACACACACTTACACTTACAACACTACATTTACGACTTTAACACTTTACACTCACTCACACTTACATTTAGGGAGGCGATAATAGCCTTAATGTGCTTTTTGCTTTAAAAAAAAATTGTTTATAAAATTCTAATAGCAATTTTATTACTTTTTTAAAAATATTTTACACATATTTTTTTAACGATTTTTTAGTTTACATGTAGTAGACTGTTTGTTAGCTTTCTTATTTCACCACAAGCAGCGCCAGGCACGACCAGACATCATGTTTACATAATACATATTTTAGTTTTTTTAAGGTTTTTAAAGATTTGATTAGCAACTTTCACGCAATACTACTTTCTTAAGAAATCATCATGTTAGATTAAGTCATTAAAAAAAATTCTATTGTTTTCATTGGAAAGTTATTAATTATGAAACAAGGGAACAAGAAACCAGTTGGCCGTCACAAGGAACATGAATCGTGGAATAAGTTGGTCTCTGAAATAAATCGTAATTTATTTCAAAATGAAATTACAAAATGTTTAATAAAAGTAGAAAAGGTAGTTTATATATATATATATATATATATATAATATTTGTACTGTTTAGTGACAAATCTTATGTTTCATCTGACATAAATGTAATATTTCACACAAAGAAAGCAATTTTCAAAAAATCGCTCTGGCTACAGTTTTGGAATATTCTCACCATAATATTCAGAATAACCATTTAAAGAAAAAAAAATTAAAAATGATGATGATCACACTATTCTACTCAATTATTATAGAAACTTCAGACTATATAGACTGTATATCTTTTAACAAAAAAATGTTTTAACCAAAATTTTTTTATAAATGTTGACTATACCATTTGTCAATCAGTGTGTACTTAATGCAGAATATTAATGTTATAGGTTGCAGTTCCTGATGTAGTCGAAGCAGCCAAAGACTGCGACTTCCTCATCTTTGTTGTGCCTCATCAGTTTATAAGAAATCTTTGTGCTGCGCTACTTGGCAAGATTAAACCTACAGCTGTCGGACTGTCGCTTATCAAGGTAAGCATAAATATTTTTGTTTGCAAAATTAGTGTTGCAAATTTAATAGTCGACAATTCGGTTTGCAGTAATTGTTTCTAAAAAAAATTATATACTTGGCGCTCAAATTAAGTGAACGCATTGCATGATTAAACCTACGGCACTATTGTATTTACTTACTTACTGGTTCCTGTGTAATAATATGCCCTTTTAACATTTAAATAAAAAATCAACTTTACCGCTTTTAAGTAATAAGAGCAAATGTGGTTTTGTTTCTTGGCAACTGTTTATAGTGGTTGAAACGAAATTACAGAAAACTGTACCTACTTTTTTGCAAATCTATAACCAATCACAAAATCGCTACAAGGAGGGGAGAAAAGAAAAGTAGGCAAGTAATAATCTAATTTTCTCAAACTATAATCACCCGTATATATAATTTTTTATGGTCAAATTTGAAAACAATATTTTGGAAGACTGGTAAGTTGAAGAAAGGATTATTTTAAAGTTCTTGGTCTTGAACTTGAGGAATACTTTACATTTTTCTTAATTAGAAAGAGTGAAAGTTTCCATAAGAAATTAATGGTAATGATCAGCTGTAAACAACAATTGTGTTGCAGTATTGGTTGCTATGGTAACAAAGTATAATTTTCATAACAACTGATGAAGAAATAATTAAATTTAAATAAACACATATTTCGTAGGATTGGCTGAGGATGTGGGCACAACTAAAGAATTATTTCCCCTATAGTACATGTATTTTTTTTTTTTTTGCCGGCGAAAAACCGATGGGGTTATCATCGCCGATATGAAGATATGAAAGAGAGAATAAAATAAAAAGTAATAATAATTATAATAATAAATTAAGTTTCATAAGAAGAAGAAAAACAACAAACTATAATAACAAAATCAAATAAATAAAACAAAACATAATAACAGTTATAGAAATATGACTAAAACTAGTTAACAATAATATATATCTAAAAACAACAACAATTTAATATGTAGGGCTATAAATTGGCCCTACAACAATAAACAAACAAATAAAAGAAATATAACCTACCTAAAACTAAATAATATAGTACATGTATAATGATGACTCATGTCAATATACAAAATTTGAAGTAAAAGGGAATTACTTTACAAAAAAGAAAAAGTAGGTGTTCATTCTCATTTTTCCATTTTCTTTTCCTGTAAGTCATACCATACTTTCATTTCAAATTTTATACACTGACTTGAGTACATTTATGATTGAAATTTTAACAAAATATCTAAAGCTAATTTTTAATAATCGACCTTATAGGCCGTCACTGGCAATTTGTTGATATTTTGCTGATAGCTTCCGAACTGGAAATTCCTGGGGAATAAAAATCAATAAACGTTGTTTTGATTTTCAAGGACTACATTTGAACAAATCGTTACAGCAGAATTTGAGAAAATCCTGTTTAAATACAATATTTTTTGAAAAAATCTCATGTTTTTAAGAAATTATACCAGCAATCAAAAATTGATCAAAATCAGTTATTTCATTTATTCACTAATGGTTTGTGCAAATACACAGTTTGATAGCTTTTGAATTCATAGTTAAATTATTTTAGAAAATTGGAATACAAGAAGCTTTGTTTCTAAATGAAATATCCAAAAAAGTACATTAACAACATATCTGTCAACATTCAGTAAATGTTGTGTTTATAGTAATGTTATTAGTGCTCTCTCTCTCTCTCTCTCACACACACACACACACACACACACACACACACACACACACACACACACACACACACACACACACACACACACACACACACAACCGTGCGCACACACACACTAGTTAATTAAAAATTGATTAAGAAACACCTAGTATGAAGTTATAATTAGCTGGAGACGGAATTACGGAATTAATATGGATTAAATAAGCTTGAATATTGTGAAAAGATTACTAAAAATAACTTCAAGTAATACTGAAGGCTGTTATTTATTGGGTCATTATCTACCTCTATCTTGATAAAAAATTATGAATTAATGATGCAAGAATTAAACAAGTTTCCACATCTAACGTACAGGGTTTTTTTGACTACAACTCAAATGAATCTGTGTTTATCTCTCAAAAAATTCTGTTGCAGATTACCAACAATAGTACCTGTAGCAAAAGAAAAATAATTATTAATGGCCCAATTTCTTAAAATCATATAAAATTTTGGTATTTTGCCAAGATTCATAAGATTTTTTTTTTTTGTTTCTGAGTTGATATTTTTACTTTATACCAGTTAGCCTAATGGAAACAAAGGATTGTTGTAAATTTGGAAAAATATATCAATAACAGCTGTATTCAAGCCTGTGTACAGGTAACCTTGTAGCAAACTGCCTGCTGTTCTGCTGATTTAGCTACAATGGACCCTATTTACTTTTTCTTTCTTAAAAAATATAAGTCTATAATTTATGCAGTTAGACTAATGAGAAAGTGGGACTGGCATTAATTGAAGATTGTTCATTTTAAAGCTTACAGCAGTAACTGAAGTCTCAAACCTACAAAATTAACGTGTACAAGTCCATAGCAGACTGGCCAATATTTTAATCACACTTACTCTACCATTTAATAATAATAATAAAATTATTGTTGTGAACAAAGAGAGAAAACAAGTAAAAAAGAGGTTATGATTTATTAATTTTTCCCGATTGTTTTCAGATAACAACTTTAACTAATTTTCATGAGTTTCAACATATGTTGAATATTGTTTTTCAAAATCAGTAAAATAGATTTTGATTTTAACAAATTCAATATTTTAGATTATCTCACATTTTTCGTGTGTTGATAAATTCCTACCAAATTTTTTTTTTAAAGTAACAAGCACACATTCTTTCTCACTATAATAAGTATAAAAAACGTACAATCATGATAAAATATTGATTTTTATGTATTATTGGGTACTAGTTGACAATCAATTTCTACAAAATCTAATCTAGCGAATGTATATAATAGAAAATTGTGTTCAAAAACGTTTATGTTTCCCTTGCCTTTCATACCACTAAAACAGCTTTGTTTCGCTTCGTCATGAATCGAATTACTTTACTTGTAATGTAAAACAACAGATGTAAAAACAACAGACATGTTTTACATCATTTATAAACCATTGTATTATTATTTTATAAAAACATTCAGTGGTCTTCTAACATAAACATACTCTTTTGTTGTTAGAGGAATATATATTCTTTTGTTGGTTGTGTAAAAATATATTCATCCATCATATCTGTAAATGGTAGAAACATTAAGCAACACTTTTGTTGTCCAATAAAATGCAATACTTTAAAAAATTTAGTTTGTTAGATGGTAGGCCTTCAGTACAATAAATGTGTAATGAGATGCAGCCATTGTTCAATCAACTGTTGTTCAGTTTGAATTAATCAACTTCCTGTTTGTTTAATAGTTTATTTGTTAACTTATTTGAGGCCGTTATCAACTAATGCATTGTTTCCAAATCAAATAAAAATTATTATCTTATTTAGTTTCAGAAGATTATCATTTGTTTTTTTAAAAAAAACAGAAACAATATAATTTGTTATCAAGTTTTTATAAAGTCACTACGGGTTTTGTCCGGGTGGAATTTTGTAATCGATTTTAAACTAACTTTCCGATGAGCTAGAGGTTTGAAATTTTGTATACTGCTCTAAATTCAATGACAATACAATAATATTGGCTTATTTGTAAATATTGAATGGTGCCATGGGCACTAATACTGAAATTGTTTGACTATTATTTCAGCGTGATCAAATGTACAGTGTAATAACTACATTCCATCTGTTTTTCTCGCTATAGGTAGTAATGCTGTCATCATTTAATATTAGTCAGGTTGGCCGAGTTGTCTAAGGCCCAGCTGTAAGCTTTTGCTTTCGGTTGTGAAAGTGGATTCAAACCCGATACCCCAACTTTCCGTCTTTTTTTTATACTTTAAAAATTTCAAAATAATTAACAAGACCAAAAAGTAAACAATAATAGTATAAATTTAAAAAAATTTAATCATGTTTTTAAAATGAACTAAAAGGTATAAAATAAATTCTCATAAATCTATTAACGCATCGAGATTTATAATCATACACAAATTGTTTCAAAAATTTTTGACAGTTAATTTTTAAAGATATAAAATACTTGTACAAATAAAAACAAAAAACATGAGGCGCTTATAATAGATAATAGTAGTTATCTAATTTCATGCGCCCTACGTGTTTTAATTGTACAAGTATTTTATATCTATAAAAATTAACTGTCACAAATGTTTAAGACAATCTGTGTGTGATTATAAATCTGTATAGGTTTATAAATCTCGATGGATTTATGAGAATTTATTTTATACTTTTTAGTTCATTTTAAAAATGTGATTAAAAAAAATTATTTATATAATTATTTTATTTATACTTTATGCTAATTAGATTGATGAGGATGAAGGATTGACATTAACGGCAAGAGAAAAGATTATAGAAATAACTCGGTCTCAAATCTGTGACCTTGAGGTGCTTAAGTTTGCAGATGTTGCAGACTGGTCTCTAGATAAATTAACCAGTGTATCAAACTAACTGTCTTGTAAACTCACGTGTGTGAGAAATATTTACTGTATTTTCTTATTTCCCTCAGTTATTACAGTACATCCCTTTTGGTTTTATTGGTATTGTCTAATTATTTTTACTTAGAATATGGAGGCAAAAGTATATGCAGTAAATATACATGAAGGCTTTCAGCAGAGTTATAAATGACTATAAGTCTAAAATTTGACTAGATCATTTTAAAAAATTTGAAGTGTCGAAAATCTCTTAAAAATCAATTTTTTTAAAATTTGCTTTACACTATTTTGATGAAATTTTGGATAAATGTAATCCTTAAATATTGAAATAAAACATATACTGTCATCCTTAAAAATTGCTTCGGGAGCTATCACAACAAGCAGAAAATCTTTCTAATTGGTCAGAATTGTTTCATCAAATTTTATTTAAGTTTTGATGATACAGTATACAAAGATTCATAACTCAGATGAGTGTAGCAGGTTTAAAATAATAATTTAAAAAACACAATTCAGTATGTTAATTAATAGTTGATAATGAAGTGCAATGTTCCAAAACGAGTAGTAGTGTATTACAGCAACCACAAAGTGAACTGAAGGGGTGACATACAAAGTAATCTTAAATAATGTTCCTATTTTATCAGTTCTGGAGACAAGTTTGTGTTTAATTAGTGTAAATTGAAGTCAAAAACAAAATTAACTTGATAGCGATCAGGCTTATTTGCTTTAATTTCTACCATAATGTTTTTTCCTTTAAATTTGCTGCATAGACTTCAGTTTTGAATCTTAATATATATGAAGAAAGTTTGAAGAAATGATTTTTAAAAATTGTAAGTAATTTTCAGGGTTTTTTGTTAATAACTTCCAAACCAGTTTGTTAATTTTTTTTTAATAATTAAGTATGAACAATTTTGTGCAATTTGTAAAGTTCCAAACCAGTTTGTTAACTTTTTTTTAATAATTAAAAATGAACAATTTTGTGCAATTTTTATGCACAATTAATTACTATTTTAGAATAATTTCTTTTCGCTATGTTTTACGGTAGCTAGCAACTTGTTTGCAGCGTAATAAATTCAGTATTTTTATACCAGTTAAAAACGTGTTGGAGAAAGTTGTAGGCACCTGTACTGCTTAGACCAGAATGCAGCCGGCTAGTGGATAGCCTTGACCTGCCTATTTACTGTTCAGCCAAGATTCACTCAATTTAGTTTTACAAGTTGAACAGAAAATTGTTTTTAGTCTTTGGCTGGAGGCAAAATTCCACATTTTATAATAGCGGTTGTAATGATTTCTTAATTATTATTTATAGTAATTATAAATGATCAAGTCTGCAATAATGTTGTACTCAAACAAGTTTATAAATTAGTAGCTCAAGGACATTGTGTGAATGTGTTCATGTTCAATTAAAAGGTATTTTTTTAAAAAATGTTTTAACTCCTAAATAAAAACATTGAATTGTTATTTCTCAAGATCTACTAATTATTTTTTTTTTTAATTTTAGTCATCATATTGAAAAGATCAAGACAGAGGTGTGTGTGTGTGTGTGTGTGTGTGTGTGTGTGCATGTGCGCGCACATTCATAAAGGGTTATGCTAAACACACTTGATACTTCATAAAAATACTTAATTTATTTACAATTGGAAATACACATTTATAAATACTTACATATTCCATCTTCAATATTAACGTACTGCTGTATTTCAAGATTCCTGTAAATATTCTATAGCATTGTGCGTTACCATCTATGAAATCATGAAAAAATAGATGGAATCTTAGATGATTAGGATTATGACCTATTCTTCCCATCAGTGGTCTATCAACTCACCTCATTAACGCTACCGTGGTTTCAAAACTCTATAATTTCATCTTCAGGCTGTGATACAAAATGTTAAATCCCTCTTTCGAGTTCGTCACAAAGTCAAACAAAACATTAAAACATACATTACAAACACTAAGCACAATTACATGTTTAATTGTGTAATCCGGAGATAAGAGTCCGGAATGTAACGACGTACAAGTCGCGTGTGTAGCTTGGCCAAGCCGAATTTCACGATGAATATTTTAAACGTGTAATTGTGCTCAGTGTTTGTGATGTATGTTTTAATGTTTTGTTTGACTTTGTGACAACCTCGACAGAGGGATTTAACATTTTGTATACCGGCCTGAAGATGAAACGATAGAGTTTCAAAACCGCGGTAGCCTTTATGAGGTCAGTTGATAGACCACTGACAGGAAGAGTAGGTCATCATTTGAATCATTTGAATATGTCCACAGGTGGCTATGTTACAATAATGGAATCTTAGAGTTTGTCAGTGGTCTGAAGTTTTGTGGAATAAATAATGTCCTTGACAATAACACGTATGAAAAATCTGTTGCCATCACATCTTGCGTGCATTGAGGTATTTATTTGACATTCGGCCAGTCATTGTTCTATCAACATTTCTATTCAAGTAATCATGGTCTGTAGTGGCATAATGCGATGGAGTGCTGTCGTGTTGGAAGTGCAAATGTTTTCAACACGCTTCATGAGTACTATGTAATTGTTAAGCTTGTCCAAATATTTATTACCTTCAAAGATTAAAGTATGATTATTCCAAAAGATGTAATTGCTAATTTGCACGGATTTTTAGTTTGATATGATAGTGAAATTAGGTATTCACTAAGTTTTAAATAAAATGTTAGTAATTTTTAACATTTGTAATGGCCGCCATTTTGAAACAATTGAACGGATTTTGCTGGGGAATGAATTTTTTGTAGCTATTACCAAATTATTTTTTTTCCAATTTTGAACAAATTAGGCGAAAATTGCAAATGCTACAGTGCTACACACACACACACACACACACACACACACACACACACACACACACACACACTTATTTTTATAGTATGTGTGTTGTTATAGTATGTTTGTGTGTGTGTGTGTGTGTGTATGTATGTATGTAAAACTTTGAATGATCCATCAAAAAGTAGTCAAGATCAGTGCTCATTTCAAGGTTTACCAGAATGGCTGTTTAATCGTTTACTTTCTATGGAAATTTCTAATAACTATTAAACTCCTATGAAATAGTGGACAAAAATTACACTTTTCTAAATAATTTTTTTTTTAATTTTTTAATAATATTCCAAACTTTGGTAAAGAAATAAGTTCACTTATTTAGTGTTGTATTGAAGTGCACTGACCACAACTAGTTGTAAAAAAAGCACTTGCGACTCTTACGCAAACTCACGTTTATTCACTAAACATTCAATATCGAACTGTTTAACTCCAACATAAAATTGACTCTGCACACGTGTAAGTGAGGATATAAAATCTGAATAAAAACATTAAAAATAGTGTATTATTGACATGTACATCGTTATTGGTGGACATTGCTTTGACATCTGTATACACGTTTGTGTTTATACACAGTAACAAGTGAATGTAAGAAGTTAAACATAGTGAACAGTAATGTAATCTTTACAAGGCTGTTTTAAATTACTTATTAGCTTTTTATGATAAAACATACAGTGTATTAAATTTTGTCAGTGTACAGAAGTTAAATAAAAGCTTATAAAAATGTACAAGTAACAAATTATTTTATAGTATGTTTATGTTGTTGCGTGAAGTGTTTAATTACGTGTACTTTTACATTACTGTCAGTTTTACATTACATTCAGTTTTATTTATTCATTTTTTTTAAAGTAGGTTATTGGTCAAATGATGTTTAGTGTAATGAAGTGTGATAAGTAATAGTTGATAATGAAGTGCAAGGTTCCAAAAAGAAATAGTAGTGTATTAAAACAACCAAAAATAAGACTGAAGGTGACATACAAAGTAATCTTAAATAATAATCCTATTTTATCAGTTCTGCCGCCTTGGTGGCCTAGTTGATAGCGTACTGGGCTTTCACCCCGAGGACCCGGGTTCGATTCCCGGCCAGGGCTTGGCATTTTCACGCTATAAATCCCATCGTCTGCATTAGCCCAAGGGTGCACAATAGTCGGACGATAA
This sequence comes from Callitettix versicolor, assembly GCA_022606455.1. NCBI lineage: Eukaryota > Metazoa > Arthropoda > Insecta > Hemiptera > Cercopidae > Callitettix > Callitettix versicolor. The sequence continues at coordinate 13,025,220 of CM040190.1, forward strand.
ATACCAAAAAAAAAATTTATCAGTTCTGTAGACAAGTTTGTGTTTAATCAGTGTTGAGTTCATAATTTTCAGCGCCAACTATATTGCACTTCTAGATGCGCTCTTTTCCATGTTTGACCATTTAAAACTAGGCCCTTAAACTAGGTTTTTCGGTATCCCTGAATTTTGTTATTCTAGCCGAATTCTGCGAAATAAGATATTTTAGGACTTTTTATATATTTTTGTACACTATTAACTCGATTATCCAAACTTGACAGGATAATCGAGTTCCTAGTGTACAAAAATATACAAAAAAAAATTAACAAACTGGTTGGGAACTTATTAATAAAAAACCCTGAAAATTACTTAAAATTTGTTTAAATCGTTCCTTCAAACTTTGTTCATATATGAAGATTCAAAACTGAAGTCTATGGCAGCAAATTTAAAGGAAAAAAACATTAAGGTAGAAATTAAAGCAAATAAGCCTGATCGCTGTCAAGTTAGTTTTGTTTTTCACTTCAATTTAATTGTGTTTTTTGAATTATTTTAAACTTGTTACACTCATTTGAGTTGTGAATCTTTGTATACTGTATCATCAAAACTTAATGGGCTGTTTTGGAACACGTGTTCCCAACAGTGTAAATCTAATGGCAAACAGTGTAAAAAATGGCAAATCTAAGTTGATAGCATCCAATGTCATGCCAAGGTAATTCACCTCATTCTACAAGAAATTATTTCACAGTTAAGAAACACAGGCACTGCATTTATTCTTTTGTTTGTGAAATTTACACGAGTTGATTTGGACTCGTTCAACTCTATGCGCCAATTCTTTGTCCTAGCACTAACCTTGTGAAAGTTATCTTGTAGTTTCTTAGTAGCTGCTTCTACCGTGTCCGCTGATGCCATAATAGAAGTATCATCGGCAAAAGTAGCTGTTGTATCTTTTTCTTGAGGTATGTCCCTTGTAAAGAGCAAGTACAGGGTCGGTCCAAGGACGATACCCTGAGGTAGTCCTGCAGAGATTTCCTTAAGTTCTCAGTACTCATTACCATATAAACAAAAGTCACTCATATTTGAAATGTGTAGATATGTATACGTGATTTGTTGACACCAAATAACAGTAGTGATCCTTTTACTACTTCAAATTCTTAGGTTATAAAAACAGTAAAATCTGCATAAACAGTAAAAATACATTTGTCATCATGGAAATAACAAAAAGTTCTATTTTAATCATTTCAATAAGCTGGAACTTAGGTTAAACATGATCCGGATAATTGTATGCCTAGTATAGTTCCTACATATTTTTAAAAAAGTATGAAATTTTAATGTGTAAAATTATTTGTTTATAATTTCATAGAATTAAAACTAATTTGCATATGACAAACAGAAACTCTGCTTAAGATATTTTTGAGCTTCTTTTAACTTTTCATACTCAAATGTTTTCCAGCTTATAATTAATTCTTGTTTTCTTCTAAAAGTTATTTCACTGTTACAGGGTTTTGATCGGGCAGAAGGTGGCGGCATTGACTTAATCTCGCACATCATCAAACGCCATTTACAGATTGAAGTTTGTGTGCTGATGGGTGCTAATTTGGCAGGAGAAGTCGCAGAGGAGAAATTTTGTGAAACAACAATAGGTATGAAGTAAGGTTCATTTATTACAGGGTCCGCCAGTGAAACGGGATGATTGTAGGTGGCCTTAAGACAAAGTTGGCAGGTAGTGGGGGTTGGTTACTGGCGCGTCACTACCTGCACAATCTACTATTTAGTTGCAATGAATCGTTGGACGGGTGAACAATGCAGCTATGCGGTGAAAGCATATTATCAAGATGGCAAACATTTTTTGAAAATTCTACGTGCTTTTCGACGTCATTTTAACATACCGCGTACCCAGCCTGTTCAGTCAGATAATGCAATTTGAACATGGATAAACAACCATGAGCAAACGGGATTAATGGATCAAAAAGAGGCAGTAGTGTAAAAACTGTTCGAACACCTGAAAACATCGCAGCTGTTCAACAGGCTATGGTGTAGAAATCCTCGTCGATCAGCCAAACAATATTTCCTTCTCATTGGAATAAGTGACACATCTGTGGGGGGATACCTGCATTTGTTTTATAGTGATACGTAAAAACAAAAGTGTTTCAAACAGATCCATCCACAACTACTCAAGCCCTCAAACAACGAATTGTAGACAAGATTGCGGCAATACCTGTCAAAATGCTGCGATAGGTCATGCAAAACTTCCAAACCTGGTTTCAGGAATGTCTTAACTGCAGTGGAGGACATTTGGTAGATGTAGTGTTCCAGAAAATAATATTTTTTCGTATTGTACCCATAATGGCTATTCTTGTACTTTCAATTATTTACTAAAAAAAGTACTAAAAAAGTTTTTTTTCAACAATCAGTTACTTTATTTAATCATTTCGTTTCACTGGCGGACCTTATACTTTATGTAAATTATCCTTAAAAGTCTTAAGAGTGGTTAAATATTCTTTTAAATAAAGAACGAAAGAAATATTGTTTGGTGTTAAAGACCTATTTTTGGTTTAGTAGGTAATTTAATCCTACATTTTTTCAGTGCGAGCGAGTGAATATTTTTATTACGTAAACCTCAATTCGTACATTATTTTTTCTAGCTAGGTTAAGCGTTTTTTTTTTATTTAACTTAATGTAATAAGTTACTGTCTCAATTCAATACAAAAAAAATCTGTAAATGTAAAAAAGGCAACAAAATATATGTAACTACAAGTAGCTAGGATATTGTCTGAAAAAAAATTCTTTATCACTAAAAAAAAAATGGAAAATGTTTTGTACAAGATGAACAAAAATGAAATTGTTTTTATTGATACATTGTTTTATCTTAATTTCCGGAACACTTATCTACAGTAATAGTGTTATTGTAGATAAGTGTCCCGGAAATTAAGATAAGACAGTGTACAAATAAAAACAATTTCATTTTTCTTCATCTTGTTCAAAATAATTTCCATTTTTTAATTATGATAATTTGTTACATTTAATTTTATAAAAAATTAACAAGTTTTTCTTTTAAGTGCATCAAGAACAGATATTATTTGTTTGCAAGGTTAATCAATGGATTGAAAGCATTTTTTTCGAAATTGGTAACTTTGTGAAAGAAATCAGTGATTATGTCCTGCAGGTTGCAAGGACAAGAGGTTAGGTCCAGTATTGAGAGACATGATACAGACAGAATACTTCAGAGTCGTCGTGGTAGACGATGTGGATACTGTGGAGATCTGTGGCGCGCTCAAGGTGAGGTTAGGTTAGGTACTGGGTTCATATAGAATTTTTAAACTTATTTGAACCTGGATTGCATTTTTTAATCCACCTGCAAATCTAAAACCTAAATTAAGTGTGATGCAACTAAATATTGAGGACTTACTTTTTAATATTTTCTGTTAAAAAATAGCTTCAGAAATAAAAGTTGGCAAATAAATCATTGCTTCTCTATCAGGTTTCTTCATTGTTCATAAAACTTCAAATTTAGGTCATTTCTTTGTTTGATACATACTTACATTTAATCTGATTGAAGCTGTTCTATTAAGATTTTAAACAAGGTGTCAAGAAGGCACAATCCCTTGTTACAATGCATAAGTTTCAAAACACTTGCGAAAAACATTCCTGAAATATAATTTACTTCTGTATAGTTTGAAAACATTTGTGTTACATTAGATCATACATAAAAAAAAATTTAGCATTGTTGCATAGTTAGTTTTGTGAGGAAAAGAGGCTTACCTTAAAGAAAAGAATTTAATGTTTTGTACCGAGTCTAAATTATGCGTTCCATTGTTATAGAATATAGTCGCTTGTGGAGCTGGTTTTGTAGATGGTCTTGGACTCGGAGATAACACCAAAGCCGCAGTCATCCGTTTAGGCCTAATGGAGATGATCAAGTTTGTCGATGTCTTCTATCCTGGCTCACGTTTGTCAACATTTTTTGAGAGCTGTGGAGTTGCGGATCTTATCACAACATGTTACGGTGGCAGAAACAGAAGAATCTCAGAAGCATTTGTCAAAACTGGCAAGGTTTGTAATATTGATTTGTGATTTTTTTGGGTTGTTATTATTGTATTTATTAATTAGTACACTCCAAACTTGATGGGACTAAGGCCGTATAAGATAATTACAATTTCATATAAGTAGAAACACTATAAATAAAGTTATTTGAGGGGCCTGAAACATCGATGAGCTGCCACGCAGCGATGTCAATGCCTGATGGGGTGAGCATAATTACACACCTATCTATTGCTGTTGTTTCGTCACAGTAAAAAGTCATCAGTAGTGGTTTTCAGGTGCTACAAGTAAATTGTAAAGAGAAGGATAAGATTTAACAAGACTATAAAAGGAAATAAACAAAAGTTGTACATTGCAGTACCTGTATTTTAAAACAATACACATGATAATGCAGTATACTGTTTTTAAACTGTATTAAAAAAGAACAAAAGTCTTAATTTATAAACAAAATTGATGATGTAAACCAAAGTCTGGTCGCAGTGGTGCCTGGCTGTCTCAAGGTTGCACTACATCTTTGCTTTCACCTATGCAGCTGTTTTGTTTTGCTTAGTGTAAATACGTGATTAGTTGGCACGATATAATGGTAGCAGTGTCAGTCAGTAACGTCTGCAATGAATCATTTTAAAATAAATTCTGTATAATAGACCAATTTTTGCCTTCTGAGGGGACAAAAAAAAATCTTTTTTTTATTAATTTATTTTTAATCTTTGGATAAGCTGAAACTGAATAATTGTGTCCTTAGTATAATTTGTTTTCATTTATAAGCATTGAAGTTTCTTAAATTATACATTTTTTAGTGCTATATTTCTATTTTAACAACAATATTTATATTTTATGAACAAAAGATTTTATAGTGAAAAAATATTTCTTATCACAGTTGTAATGAAAGCGACATTCAAAGAAATGTTTCTTCTATGTTAAAATGTTAATCAAATTGTTTTTCAGTAGAGACAACTCTAAACATTTAAATGCTTATGTAGTACAAGTTATTGTGTTAGCACAAACCTGCAACCTAAAATAAATATTTTCTCCTAATTTAATTAGTAGTTGTTAAAAAAATATATATATTATGAGATGCGTGCAGAAAGTTAGCACCGTTTTGTTCTACTGCCACCGCAGTGCTGCTGTTGGTGCTTCACGCATGCACGATACTCTTCCGGTTCATTGCCTCTTCACTGACACCATTACAGTTGACTTGTGTAGTGTTTACAGTTTTCTGTTTACATTTAAAATGTTTAAGAACATAAACCTACCGACTGTGAGATTCATTCTGTTATTCATTTTTTGCATGCAAGGACAGCTGAAATTCATAGTAAAATTCAAGATGTTTACAGTGAACATGCAATGAGCGATGGAATGGTGAGAAAGTGGGTTAGGAAGTTTAATGAAAATCTAGTCAACGATGATTTAGTAAGAAAAATTGATGAGAAAATTAATGAAAACAGATGATTCACAATGTCAATGCTTTCTAATGAATTTCAGCTGGTTTAGTGTTCCGTACATTCAAACACTGAATGACAGAACGAATCTCGCAGTCGACAGGTACATGAATTCTGCTAAACATTTAAATACACAGAAAATTGGAAACACTACACAGATCAACTGTAATGGTGTCAGTAAAGAGACAAGAACTAGGAAAACTAGTGCCCATGTGATGAGCATCAGTGGAGCCGATGAGCAGCACTGCGAAAATGGTTGATACTTTCTGGATGCACCTTGTATTAGTGTTATTGTTTATTCGGACACTTACATACTTTTATACGCTGAGCGATCAAAAGTAAGAACTGAGACTCACATATGATCAGGGAAGCAACGTCACAAAAAAAAGGAAAAAATGGAAAGAACTACACAATAGCTAGCAAATACTATATCAAAACAAGAGTGTGTGCAAGTCAAAACTAAACTGATGACCGCGCTGCCAACACTGATTGAGGTTAGCCACAAACTTCTCTGTTTATACTGGTTCGGGTGATTAGAGTTGTCCATTAGTTGATCAACCAAATTATTTTTTGTATGTATTCTCACAATGTATTATTGTTGTGCCTCCTCGTAATTGAATTTATGACGAGCTGTTTTATTTTTAAACTCATTATCTATTAGGCCTAATCATGTGTTCTTTTTCTAATCATTTACTCCTATATTTAGAAATTTTTTTACTGGTGGTTTTATTATTGCCATATAAGTAGGTTTTATTATTGCCAATAAAAGTTAATCGTTGTAATAAAATAATTTACAACCATATATATGTTTCTGTAACAAAACATTTGTAATCTATTTGAATAAAATTAGTTTTATGTTTATTAATTTTGTAATATTTTACTGTATTATGTAATCAAGTGTTATGACAAGAAAATGTGCATGGTTTAATTTAATCAGTGGCAGGTACTAACTGTAGAAATGTAATACAGAAGTATTGATAATTTGTGATGATCAAAGTCAATGGGAGATATTACTTCCAAGTTTTTTTTCAAGTTCTCTGCCATTAAATTATACATTATAATACTCATTAACCTTTTAATTGTGAATAGATTAACCGAAAATGGTAACGTTATTGTTTAGGCACAAAATAGTTATTAGATTTTGTCGACTTATTTAGTAGGTGACGTTATTGTTCAGGCATAAAATAGTTATTACATTTTGTCAACTTATTTAGTAACTGGTGACGTTATTGTTCAGACATAAAATAGTTTGTTACATTTTGTCGACTTATTTAGTAACGTGAAGTAATTGTTCAGGCATAAAATAGTTTGTTACATTTTGTCGACTTATTTACTAATGTGATGTTATTGTTCTGGCATAAAATAGTTTGTTACATTTTGTCGACTTATTTAGTAACGTGAAGTAATTGTTCAGGCATAAAATAGTTTGTTACATTTTGTCGACTTATTTAGTAACGTGACGTAATTGTTTAGGCATAAAATAGTTAGTTACATTTTGTCGACTTATTTAGTAACTGGTAACATTGTTCAGACGTAAAATAGTTATTACATTTTATCGACTTATTTAGTAACGTGACATTATTGTTCAGGCGTAAAATAGTTATTACATTTTGTCGACTTATTTAGTAACTGGTGACGTTATTGTTCAGGCATAAAATAGTTATTACATTTTGTCGACTTATTTAGTAACTGGTGACGTTATTGTTCAGGCATAAAATAGTTATTACATTTTGTCGACTTATTTAGTAACTGGTGATGTTATTGTTTGTAAGAATTCGTAATCCAATTTAACTGACTTTAATTTTTAAGTATTTTAAAATGTCTATGATTATAATGATGGTTAATTATTTGCTGTAAACAATTTTTTTATGAAAATGTGTTTGCAGTGAAAGTAGAATTCAAGATTTCATGCTATTTACTACCAAAAGAACAAAGAGAAGAGAGTTGTGGTCTTATCATGTGTTATTAGTTATCATCTTTCACCAGGATATCATACATGCATTATAGGGTCATTCCTTAATGAAAATTGTTATTTTATCTGAAGTCAATTTATCTGAAGTCAACTTAACAACCTCTGTCTACGCTTAATCAAGCAAGCTATAATTGTGTTGGGGTAAATCTGGTTGATGTATGTTTTATAAAATGTGGGTTCTTTTATAAGTTGTATAAAATGGATTTTCCCCACAGGGGTGCAGACTAGCTGCACCTATGAGAGGATTTAGACATCTCTCGCGGTACCCGAGTCTAACACGCTCTTACACTTATGACTTTAACACTTTATACTCACACGTACATTTAGGGAGGCGATAATAGCCTCAATGTGCTTTTCGCCTTAAAATACAGGGGAAAAAATAAATAAAATGGATTTTTTTGCTTCAGTCTATAAAAGAGCTGGAAGATCAGATGCTGAATGGCCAGAAGTTGCAGGGTCCTTACACTGCTGATGAAGTTAACTATATGCTAAGGAATAAGGGCATGGAGGACAAGTAAGTGTATACGTTAACCTCCCTCGCATCCTGTTAAATGTCCTTGATTCTAATATAGGGATATTTTTATAGTTCTATATAGTGTACTAAGTACTATTTAAGACAGTCTTGCGTAACGGCGATGATAACCTTAACGGTTTTTCGCCGGGAAAAAAAATATAAGACAGTTTGCAGGTAAGATATTCATCTTTAATGTGTTTTTTAAAGTCTTGAGATCTAAAACACATATTAGAGAAAAATTTGTTGTATTAAAACAACGCATAACCAGCTTCCAGCTTTTCGCCTGAAAGTGCTAGCAGTGGTTGTATTTCCGATAACAAGTCCCCCCTCTCCCCGTATTTAACAAAACAGGTTCTACACATTTTGCTTTGATAGAAATTAATGTAATAAGTCATAATTTTATCACATTAAACCAAATTTGAGTTTTTTTTTTTTTAATTGATTATATATATAAATATGACAATAAGTTATATAAAACTAATAAGATTGTAAGATATTACATTAGAATCAATTTGATCTATTTAATCCAAGGTGATGAAAGTTTGAGCTAGAGCTATGCTGTAGTAGAATTTCAAGTACAAACAATACTACAAGCGGTATTTTGTTCTTACTTATTTATTTTACGAGAGTTGTTCAGAAAGTAAAGAATGATTTTTCTCTTTGCACTTTTTATTAAGATAATGAAACAAAACTTATTTTATAACACATTTGATAGCTTAGCTCTTTTTCTACATAGCGGCTGTTCAAATTTAAATATTTGTCATAGCGTTTCACCAGCTTTTCTTTACCTTCTTAGATTCAGTTGCCATAAATTTGTTAAACCACTCACTAATACTCTTTTTCAGTTCGTTATTAATTCCGTAGCAGTTTCTGACCAAAAATCCTTCAATTTGGGGAAAAGGTGGTAATGACTCGGAGCCAGGTCCAGGCTATAAGGTCTATGATCAAAAACATACCACTTAAACTGCTGAAGCAAGTTGCTCGTCATAATGAAGCAAACTGCTGCTCATGAAGCAGTTTGCAACACATGAAGCAAACTGCTGCTCGTCATTGCAGCAGAGTGTGGACATGTGTTATCATAAAGAAGCACAATACTGCTGAGCAACAATGCAGTTTGTTTTTAAATAGCATAGCATAGTCAGCGAAGGATCTGACAGTAGGCTGTTGTATTTATGGATTTCCCCTCTAGGCATGTAGTTCAAGAGTACAAAACACTAGTCACTTTCGATCCCAAAACACTAGTCATAATCCTTTTGGTGCTCAGAACTTGTTTGGCTTTGGGGGGAGCGGATTGCAAATGATGCCACTCTATTGACTGGCACTTTGTTTCTGAAATTTCTTAGGAAATCCAAGTCTTGTCACCAGTAATAATGTGGGTCAAAAACTTCTGCCATCCTTGTCATACCAACTAAGGAAAGTCAGTGCAGCAACCATCCTTTTTTTTATTCATCTGTCAAAACTCGAGGAACCTACCTGACACACTTTTCTGTAGCACAAATCATCACTAACAATTTCATAAAGAACTGTTCTTGAAATTTCAGGAAAGAATGAACTCAGCTAAGTTTATAGTGAAACATCTATCCTTTTGAATTTTTTCTCAATCCTTGATTTGAGTTTTTTGGTCAGTCACAACTAAAGATCAGTCAGAGTTGTTGAACTAAATATTCATCATTAATATTCATGCGACCTTTATTAAATATGATACACAATTTTCAAACTGGAACTTTATTCGTCTATAAACCTCAGTTATTTGTTTGTAAATTTCGATAGGGCAAATTTTTTCGTATTCAAAAAACGTATTACTCTATAAACCTCACACGTAGCAGGATCGTTAATTTTGCCACACATTTTAAAGTTGCACAAATAACACTTAACGACTGCAGTGGCTCGCCATTAGCGTCAGACTTGCACAAAGTAGTGGAAGGTTCAATAACAAGACAGTGGTAGCAGTGGGGGAACTGAGCTACTTGTCAGATCAAAACATTCTTTACTCTCTGTACGATCCTTGTATTAACCTCTGGTAAGATACAGTTCAGTTAAGTTGGTAGCACTGTTATATGGAACAAACCATTTTTTTTCTTATGAATCCAGCAACCTACAGTAAATACATAGCATTACCATGCATAAAAGAATGAGTGTGTAAACATATTGACTCTCTTATCAAGGGTTAATTTCGTGTTATAATTCGCCAAGAATATAATCAAACCGAAATTCTCCAAAGAATGAGTTGTGCTTATTGGTTTGATATTTTGTGTGATGACATGGTACAGAAATTACATCCATGACTGGAATGATAGAGAAAGAACGTACTGTATAGCAATCGAATCCATGTTTCAGCACATGGATCAGGCTAATAAATTGTCACAATATATATGATTTGTTCTTCTGTGAAGTATGTCCTTAGGCTTGCGAAATCAAATAACTTGTATTTACAGTTGGTAGGAAAGTCAGTTGTTGATTATGTTTATACACATGCTGTCTGACTCGTATGTAAAAAGGGACTTTAGGCCATGTTTGGGAGTTAGATAACAGTGCACAACTGACCAGTGAAGAGTTGATTCTGTATTGCAAATATGAACATGTGTAAAGGCTGGTAAATATCTCTTGTATTATTTAAAAATTAACACCCGAGTTTTTATCAAACTACTGTACAAACTCAAGAACTTAAAATCCAGCCTATATTCTTTAATTTGCAAAATAATCTTAGCTTTTTTATGTAGTTTTTGCAGTACAATTATATTTGTCACAACATGTCGTTATTTTCAACAAACGTAACAGTTTTTTCTCAACTATACTGATTTCCTTACAGATTCCCATTATTCACTGCTGTTCACAAGATCTGTATAGGAGAACTAAAACCCGTCGCCTTCTTGGATTGTATACGTAATCATCCCGAGCATATGTAAGTTGAGGGTTGTACTGTAGACAAAATATTTGGCTGCAACGAACATGTATACACGATTATAATTAAGTTATATCAGCATTGGTATTTGTATACACGGGCTTTCAGGGTTTAAGAAAGAGTTTATTTAAAGAGGCATTAAACAATGTTTGTGTATGCGATTGTCGAGTTAAACTTGAATATTTCCAGCATATTTCCCAAACTGCACATCAGTTTTAATAGTATAGAACTAAAACAAAAATATTGAGTTTACAATAATATTATTAACCTATAAAAAAAATTGTGGGTTGATGTTTAACTTTAAAAACAAACTTTCACTTATAATTACATAAAAAAGATTGATAAATGCATTGAATAAAAGAAAATGTATGTTCGCAATATGGTTTTCATTATGAAAAAGTTCAATATAAAGAAACATTTTTAACTTCATAAAATTTGCTAAAACAGAATAATAATAATTATTATTATTATTATTATTATCTGTGAAAAATATTCTTTGTTCTGCATTATAGATGTAGACCAAAGCTTTGGTATTGTGTGAAATATTCAAGTTTAGCTTCGAGGTATCTAGAATAAATTTATTTATTATTAGCATCATATTTGTAGTAATATATTGTAGTACACATTATTAGTATACCAATAGTTATTAAGGCTGCTATACATCAGATATTATGTGTTCATTACATTGGTATTGACTTGCTCATTAAATGTCAGCTTGTTTATTTTAGGTTATATTGGTTCAAAGAAGTAATCTTACTTTTGGACTGTTTTGTTGTAGATTTTTTATGGTACCAGATTTGTAATGTTTCAGTTGATCTGGCTGTTCTATAGTCCTTCTTTAGCATTTCCTCTATCCTTTCATTCCCCTTTTTCATATCTATCTTTCAAAGATTATCCTCAACTTCGATCACATCCTTAGTATGCGTCTCAATCTCCTACTGCCTGGTTTTCCTTCCAGAACTCTGGCTTTCATTCCTCCATAATGTGCGAATATAGTTCATATATTTCTTAATTGGACTGAATTTGCTGTTTCTTAAATTCTAATTCTATATTAAAAATTCCTTCTAATGCAATAGGTAAGTTTTTGTGTGTTGTTAGTCAGAAAATCTAGTCAGTTTTTAGTTTTGTGAGAAATCAAAGGTAATACAACCAAACAGATCTGTTTGTCAAGTACTGCGGTTTAAAGATATTGTCACTTCAGTAGACTTTTACCTATGTAACACTGAACAACCAAAATAAACCTGATTCAAAACATATTTCTGTATCAAAAATGAAATTTACATTGTAGATAAATCTAATTTATCGAGCCTAACCTGCTCGAATCTTTTTGATATTTTATGTAGAGGTCTGTAGTATATGAATTTTTACATCGGTATGGTTCAGTATGGTTTTTCCCTTTGTACCTCGGTTTTCAGTACGGTTTTATTGATTGGAATCACTATTTTTCAAAATGAAAAATTCAAAAAATTAAGCATCTAAGAGAAAAGATAAAAAACCACACCTTAATAAATGCTATATTATGTCATTAGCATTAACACAATAACAATAAACAAATAGCAATCCAAAAAGAATAAACAATTGGGTAAATATAAGTTTTCACTTGTCACTTTTCATAATTTTTATTAAATGTTTTTTAAGTAAGAACATGCTCTTAACTCTTTACAACATGCCCAGTAGTGATAACACAAAATAAACTTAAGAACCTAACACGGTTTTGTACGCTAACAAAACATAACCTTTTGCTTGTAATATATAAACACACCGGTTGAAATGAAATTTTAATGTTTCCTATCAATTTTATAATTATTGCCGCACTTTAAACACAAATATATGCCATTATTTCTAAGAAAATCAACAACACTACCGTATTTCCAGTTAAACTAATAGAAAAAGACAGAGGCTATAAGTTAGAAGTATTTTTAAAAACTCAAATACTTTCAGAATATGCTGATATGCACTATCTGTATTACAGGGATATCAGTTGAAAAATATGTTTTGACTTTGAGTAGCAAATGCGGTAATTTTCACAGATGTTTGTGAGATTGTAAATGGTTTAAGCCTGTATTATATATTAAAATATCATTACTGTTAAAAACACAATAAAACAACTGCCAACACAATGCTATAGTCCGGGAAATTTAATAAAGGATTTAGTTGTACAGTAGAGCGTCGATTATCCGAAGCCCGGTCATCCGAAACGTCGGTTAACCGAAAGCGGTGGTGCGGCGGCCTGACAGCGCAGCGGCCAGACAGTGCCGGCGCGGCAGCTTGACAGCAGTACAGTCTCAATATAGAGTGTGCACTAGCACATACAGTGACGAGTCAGTCTCCGTGTGCTTCTGTTTGTTTTGCTGTGTAATTACCGAACTGCAACTTTCTTTACAGAATGTAATTACCAAATGTTATTCTTTCTTTACCGAATGTTTAATTTTACTTTACCTAATGTTTATTTTTTCATTATCAAAGAGTTGTTTTACTGTACAGAACACTGTATACTGTACTGCTTATATTTATCATATGGCATTAAACAACTGGATGAATTTATGTGCTGTACGTGTCTACTTGCTCCTTAAATTGGTTCTACCACTGTTAAATTATATCACACTACCTTTTTTCGAATATGTTCGTTTATCCGAAAAATCGATTATCCGAACACCCCCTGCACCAATTGTTTCGGATAATCGACTCTCTACTGTAGTATTGTTGGCACCGCAACTGTATACAGTACTTTATACAGCAGACAACTCGATTCATTACACAGGAGGTGTTCTGAAACCTGAAATTTGTATTTATTGATACTCTTAATGTTGAGATTGTCATGATTATAGAATAAGTTTTGTTAGGATGGGAAGTGAAAAATAAAGCCATTGTTTTATTCTTACATGTTTTATTACAGTAATAAAAAATCTAACTTATAACTTTACAAAAAAGTGATCAGTTGTGAAACTATTGCATTTGTACCGTACCAACGTACCAATTTGCACTGAACCGTAAATAGTATTTATCAATGCACCATAAGAAAACTGTCATGTTGGTGCATTGCAGACCACTAATTTTATGTGCAGTCTAGTTGATAGCTTCTAACAATTAATGAAAACACATGATCCGTCAATAATTTTTTTTTTTTAACTTAAAGAGACGATATAGAATCCGTACATTCTAACCTATAGAGTCAGATTACAGGAATATTAACTTTTGTACCATTAATTTTAGGGGAAAACACTCAGGGTTTGTCATAGTAACTGAAAGGGTTTTAGTTTTAATAATTTTTAGCATTTACATAATTATATAGTTTATTTTGCCAATTTAAAATGATTACAAAGCAACAGCTGGGTGCACTGCGCTGCATAATAAGGCTACTGGTACATTGCATGAAACAGGATCAAACAACAGTCTTCACGAAAATCATCCCATGTTCATTGAAGATACAGAATCAATGTTCATGCATGTGTCATGAACTATAATGCCGTACAGGTGTTGCTCATGGATATCTACTGTGTTTATGGTAAAATTGTTCTGTCTTGTTTTGAGCACCGCCCATAAGAAATCAAGGTAGCTCTTATTTGATACAGCTATTGTTATTTGTATACAGTATTGAATCCTTAAGTATTTCTACACACTTGCTTAATGCCTCTCAATTTCAATTATTTTTTTTTTAATTATTCGTTTTGTATTGTTTTACTGTTATAATGTTTGTTTTGTTGCGTTTTTGTTGATTCTGATTTATATTGAGTTACTATATTTATATTTTATATTGTTTTATTATTAAAATGTTTATACGCTATAAAAAAACATTTTCCTTGCAGTCAATAAATGGGTAAAATATATAGCGTAGTTAGTGAAGTCCTGTGTTCCGTCAACGCAGTAGTTGGAATAGATTTCGTTTGTACTGTGTGTTCCTTATAGGATTATGGAACATAGATTGTATTCACGTTGTGTGTGTTCCTTATAGGATTATGGAACATAGATTGTATTCACGTTGTGCACAAATATTGTTTTGTATTGTTTTTGAATTTGTATATATGTATTGTTAAATAGATGATTAAACTGGTTTGTTGTTTTCCACAAATTTGAGGGGGTCTGGTGTTGTTTTTGTGGGTGTTTTATTAATCCTTCTTTCTCTTTGTGCAACGAAGTATTGAAGAGGGAGGCGAATGCACAAAGTAAGTCGTTTTCGTATTGGTTTTTGTTCATTTATCCGTTTTATTTGAGCTTTTAGTTTTTTTGATTTGTTTTTCTGTTCCATCACTTAGTCGTCATATGCATTTTTCACTTTGTGTTTTTTTTTTTGTTGTTATTATCATTATTATTATTTGCTTTTGTGTTTTTGGCTTTCAGTGTTTTTCAGCATTGTTTTACATATTTTAAAATTGCATTTTGATTGATTTTTGTTTTGTAATTTGTTTTTTATTTTTTTCAGCATTCGTTTTTTACTTAATTTTATTATAGATTGATATAATGCTTTCACTCCTTTACTTACTTGTCTGCATCTGTAAATTTTACCTTTTTCCTTCAATTTACTTTTTGTTTTTTTAATTTTGGAAGGTAGCTGTAAATCGAAGAAAAAAGTACCACTGACATGTGGTACAATTTATCAAAAAGTAAATTTGATATTACTTCACTCACTATATACTGTCACTGTTGTAAATTGTTGAATTGATAACTATAATATTAACATTTTGAATTAAAATTTTTTTTAAACAGAACAATAAGCAGTAAGGTAAGTATGAAATTTTGTTTGAAAACCTTAATTTTTGAATTACCAGTTTATAGTTATTTACAAGACTTTAATTGGATACACTATATCATCCAATTTTATGATAACGAAATCCAAATTTCAGATAGTACAGTTAAAATAACTCGAAAGGAATAGTAAAAGATATGGCTAAACTAGTACACTGAGGCTTTATGTCACTCTGTAATGCTATTTGTACTTCATTCTGGAAAGGGTTAAAAAATCATATTGACGCAATTACTACATACATTTTTTAGTAATGAGTTAGCAGTTCAATTGCTATCTTAATTGCTAGAGGTCCTCAGGGTCCCAGAAACAAACATGCTTTTTCTTCTGCTAGCAAGAACTTCACAGTTATAGATTATGTAGACTGTAGTTTCATCTTCCTGCATAACCTATATATGGTTTCTCCATGGTACATTCCGGTCATGTTCATGAGCACTATCAGACCACAGTGCCCTAAAATGAGTCGCATGGTTTTACTGAGTTCCCTTTGCCCAGGTCTTGATATCCCTGACAGCCCTCCAGTCTGAAGAGCCTGTCATCAGGTTCTTGTAAAGATTAGGTCATATCCACCTAGTGTTTCATACCTGGGAGGTTTTCTGCTTCTAGATTTAATTAGAAACCCCTTAGTTACCTTCTCTCTTCTTAGTTTGCACTTTTGTGCTCCAATTAGATGTGCCAATATCTGAATTATGATAGGCCATAATGTTTGACCTCTCATTTCTTACACTTCAGGTTGCATAGGTCCACCTAGCATCTGCTGCAATTCACTGCTGTTGGTTCCGTGAGGTTAGATGCAGCCCCATTTTCCTCCCCTCCATGTTATTTTCATTCCCCATGTCCATTTTTGCCATCAGAATCCTACAAGTAGCTAGAGAACTAAAATATCTCTCTAACTAACTAAAATTAAAAATTGGTTGTCACCTGGTATCCAGAGTTTGCATATATAAGCGAAGCTCTCCTTTAGCTAATTCTGTTCCACCTTGTCTGGGAATACCCTAAAGGTAACTCTGGAATATGATTATTTATTTATTTTACTTCATTTCCTTTTGTGCCTTTACAGTGTTAAAAAGACAGCTTTTACCTAATGTTCCACTGTTTTTTTTTTTATTCCCTTCGATCGCTTAAACTCGGCGATTATAACCCTAAAGGTTTTTTGTCGGAAAAAAAATCTTTCGCTCGTCAGTTTGCCTTAATGTTTTTGCACTGTCTTCCAAGCTTTGCAGTAGCATACATTGTTCTCTAGATCTTCCCCTCCTTCCTTTTAATTTAACTTTCTAAGTGTGCCTTACTCTTGTTTCTTCACACATTTTATGACAGCTGCAAGTTAAAATACGGTTATTAATTATCAGGCATCGTAAGACAACCCCAGTCTGTCTAGTATTTAATTTGGGTTTAAATTAAAATTTTAGCATGTAATAAGTTTCTTTATCGAAGCAAAACAGGGGCAGCCCTCTTCAAATAGACATAATTATCGCCACTGTATTCATTTCTATAATTTTTTTAACCATGAAATGGAAACGTACACACAAAACAACGGAAGGTATAATGCCAAATACATTGAATTAAACAGGATTAAACAAAACAATATTCACACTAATCATTTTATTTTCATTGATGATACAGAATCAATGTTAAGATCAGGAAGATGCTGATGTAATTGTATGTGCAAATATTGTTTCACTTTCTGTTCGCTTTTACAGAAATATAAACAAGGTCGAGAAAGCATAAAGAACTGCATTCATATATATCAGTAAATAGTCTTTTATATCAATGCTTTATAACTTTACAATTCATGAATATCAGGCTAACATAGACAGTGATTACTGTATATCAAAATTTTGGTGTTGTTATGAATGGGTATCATTATGTCAAGTTTTATAGCCTACAGGTATTGCTTTTCTTACCTTCAGTGATATATTAAGTTTATTATTGTAGTACAGTCGACCTTGGTTAGAATGCTAACTCGGTTATTGCGCATAATGTCCCCAATATTCTATATTTTAAGTGTACATGTATTTTTAGGCTCGGTTACAACACTTTGTAAACTCAGATACAACGCTGTCATGCTGCTGTTATAGTCCAATAACGTAGTAAACAGCCTGCGCAAGAATTTCTCATGCATATAGGAGAATTCCCCTCCAGCTCCCTTCAGTAGTTCGGTGACACAGAGTCTGCCAATCTGGGTCTAGAAACTGTTACTACTCAGCGATAGTAAAAGAAAAGGGAGGGAGCTGTGGGGACATAACCTCTGACTCGCACATTTTTCTCTCTGTCCCACTGGTGCTCTTAGCAGTTTTCTAAGCTGCTGACCTATAGTCACTCTCACTTAAATACAGTTTGTGTTCTATTTTTAGAATAAAGGTTAAGAATAGAAATGGACCCTTTCTTAGAATTGTTGCAGGTTAAATAAACAATGTAAATTGTGTTGTTCCTGCAAAAGCATTCTCTCTCTCACACACACACACACACACTCTGTACACCTTAGTGGGGAGGAAACTTCAATCTCACAAACCCTTGCAACAGTGTATGCACTGTGTTGCATGTATACATACTAGACTGTGCAGTATTTATTTTCTATTAGTTTTAACTAAAATATATTTCAAAATTATATAATGTGTAATAAAATAGTCATTAATTATGTATACAGTACAAAGTATGCTTTTCTTTCACTACATACATTATTTCCGCCGTTTACAAACTCGTTCACTGTAAATCGGTTACAAGCTATCTCGTTTACAGCACTCATATATGTTTCGACCCTTCAACTTCGTTATATCTGAAATCGACTGTATTTTTAAAATTAATAAAATGACAATTTTATGGATGAAGGTAATAAAATTGTTGAAAACCATTTCATTGTCAGAGGTCAATTTTACTGTGCCAGAATGGTACAGTCGTTATCATCTTTGGTTGGAAATCAGAGTATCAAGATTCAACCCTCCAGAGCTCAAAGTAATGTCAGGTCAAAATCACGTTTTTTGCCTTACAACGTAAAAATAAAAAGGGTTTGCTATGGACACTTTAAACCTCTCAGTTTTAAATAAAACAAAAATATAGTTTTAAGTAAAAAAGAGTATATAACTTGTTTTCTGTACTAGGTTATATTTTTGGTTTAGCTTGTCAATATAATCCTGGAAAGTCCTTATTTTTCGAGAAATATTAGGTTATTTAAAACTACTCAGGAAAGTCATAAAAGCTTAAAGAACTCTGTGGACGCAACGAATTTTGTTTCCTGAAAAATACATTAAGCTTATTTTTTACAGATGGTACATTAAGGTGGTCATAAAAACAATACATTTTATACTTTATTAAGTTCTCATTACAAATTCTTCTTTAAGTTTGACATGAACTAATACAGGAGAAACGCTGGAATATAATAGGTCATATTTAAACAAGATATTGAATACAATCGGCCTATACAAAGATAAAAATTGAATTTGAAGGCAATATTAAGAAATATTATCCACGAATGATTGTCTATAATTTATAAATGTAAAATGTAACCATAAAGGAAATAAGATTTGGATAGTGCACAATGTGTACAAGTAAACCGATTTTTCTTACTGTAGGAATTTGAAATAAATGAATCCTAGAATTGTAGGAAGCAAAAATGGCCAGGTTGTATTAAAGGCAAAGTGTTAGTAGTTTTCAAGTTTACAAATTAAAAAAATGCACCTGAAAAATGAAAAGATAGTTTTGTAGACAAACGATGGGAAAACAAATTACTGGAGATACTTTCAGCTAATTGAGTTCATTGTTATAAACACAGTTGTTTAAAAAAAACACAGTTCAACCAAATTAGACAACGGCCATGTCAGAGTGGCACAGTGAAGCACCTTAAGTGCATCTGCACAGTTCTTGAAAGTGAGACATAACAAACCTTTGGACATTTAAACTTAGTATTTGTCCTCCACAAATATGTTAGGTTTATAAAAATACATTGCTATATCTCTGCAGTCAATTATGTATTAGTTAATAAAGTGTCAATGGCTATCAATGTGGCATTTAAATTTAGCATAAGATATATGCAGTACTCTTTAAATATGTGTTCTAGATTAAAATCTAGACTGATATGTTAAGATTCAGATGACAGAGTATCAAGATTCAATCCTCCAGAGCTCAAAGTAATTTCATGCCAAAATCACATGTTTTTTGCCTTAAAACAAAATAAAAAGGGTTTGCTATAGACCCTTTAAACCTCTCAGTTTTAAATGAAATAAAAATATAGTTATAAATAAAAAAAACAGTATATAAGTTGTTTTAATGTCTTTGAATAAACAGTATTAATCCTGTTGTCATCGCCTAAACAACAGGAAGTGAGTTACACAACTTTTTCCATTTACTAATACTGAAAACATTCTGCTAAATTCCCGAATTTCTCTCCCAGCTTTCAAACTGCCTACGCCTGCTAAACAAGTTCCCAGTTCTCCATAAACCAATACTTACTTCTGATTAGTTTGCAGTGCAATATGTCGGTCTAATTGTACATTAGAGTATCACATTTCTGCCCAAACACTACTGCTAGCGCACCACATCACATCTCGCTTTCACGCTAGCTTCGTCTCTAACAATAAGTCCCTGAGAAATTATGGTTTCTGCCATAATTTTTAGTATAAATACAGGTAAAAAAATCATTTGGTAGAACATCGAGCAGAACCACCCACTGCACAACCCTATATGATAGTGTGTCAACATCTGGAACAATTGCACACTAATTTGCTTGGATGGAAATAGAAGGATGCCAAACAAATAGAAAACACACTTCTTGTCACAATTTCCAACTGGAAGAGTGCCTCACCAGCCCACTACAAAACTGGTAAACACATGTCCTTCAACTATTTCTCATCTAGACTATGACCTTCTAATGTTATATGTTTTCAATTATATTTTTTAGCAACTGGTG
Source organism: Callitettix versicolor (assembly GCA_022606455.1). NCBI lineage: Eukaryota > Metazoa > Arthropoda > Insecta > Hemiptera > Cercopidae > Callitettix > Callitettix versicolor. The sequence continues at coordinate 13,045,705 of CM040190.1, forward strand.
ACTAAATATGTAGTGTGATTTTTTTTAAACCAATCATTAAAAATACAAATAACTCAGTTCCTTCATCTAATGCTAGGACTCAAATTATGGAATAAACAGTGAACTTGCATCAACAGTTGTTAATTATCTTATTTTTGTCTGTGTCACCTAATCAGAAGCAAGTTATCACAATAAAAGGAAAGTTAGAAGCAGTTAAAAGAATAAATAAATAGTGAGAAATCATTGCGCAAATTTTATCACATTAAATTATTTGCACAGAAAGTATGGTTTTTAAAGCTACACCATTTCCGTTTCTCATTTTCATCTTTTACAAACAAAATATATGAGCCGTTTAAAAACTAGAAGATTTGTTATTTTAACTACAATATTTTTGTGCTTTAACAATTTTAAACAACAGTAAAAAGTGTAATATTTTTTTAAAAAATTTTCAGGCATCCATTCAGATTGAACAAGTTGACCTGGTAAAGGAAATATGCTATCCTCAGTCCTGTGATCCTATAACGTCCTATTCCTAGAAAAGAACCCAGGTTTGTTATGTTTTTTTATGACAGAAAAATGATACAAAGAATTATTTTTTGCCGAATTTCCATTGGAAAATGAGCTATCGAAGCTATCTTCACTGTAAGAATTGTGATATTGAACACCGAATCTGATCTCTACAACATGTCTTAAAGGGTTGTTGAAAATTTATATGTACACTACTTCACATTATTTTGATGCAAACATCTGTATAAATGTTTAAAAAAATGATGGCACTTTAAAAAACCTGTAATGTTTTATCACATTTTTAGATAATTTCTATATAAATTGAGTTTCGCTAAAACTGTATGTAATAATTTATAGCCTGGTTACTGAATAAATATCCAAAATTAAAATATTTCAGTTTGATAAGGTAGGAAAAAATGATGATAGAGGATAAAGCTCCTCTTATTTTGGTAACACTTTGTTATGGTTTTGTTATTATCGTTGTTTAGTTCATTTTATTTTATAGTTCCACATCTTTGGTTCAACATTCTCCTCCACTTCTTTTCCTGCCCAAAATCATCAAATTTCCTTCCCTTGTTCAATCTTCATTCAGTATTTTTAGCTTGACTCCCAGTAAGTCACTACTGGCTTCAGTAATACGGTTTATTATCTTTTAAATTCTTTTTATAAAACTCTTTTTGTACCTAAAGAGAACTTAAATGTTTGTAGGAAACTAATTATCATTTTTTTATACTTTAATTGATGATAGTGATATTGCCTGGTTTTTAGTTGCCAACTTTTAGGTTATCTGTTATATAGAGCCTAATTTTTCAGCTGACAAAAACTACTGGTCTTCCTGAGCTGGCTTTTTTGTAGTTTACACTATACTTATTCCAGGTACAACATCTGGCTTTAAAATTTCTTCTACATTTTTTTTCTTCTTCATGAATCCAGCACCATTAGTTGCCAATATCACAACGCATCTGTTATATGTTAGCAGCTGTTATCTTCATTTTCCTATTCTTTAAAATGTTATCAATAATATACTATTGGGATTTATCGTTGTTTGAAGTTGTTAAACAAGCATGCGTCTTGCTGGAGAGAGAGTGTCTAAAGGACCACTAACGAATGCAGTTCTGTTTTTGATTCTACAATCATTCTTTTTGAAATTTGTAACTAATTAATATAGCCGTAAAAATATTTGTTTCAGTAACTGTAAGTTGTGTTAATCATTGTATAATAAATACATGTGTATCATTGCAGCACTACTATATATGTGTACACAATTTTAAACTGTTTTTATAGCACAGTTTGCATATGTTTGTGTTAATGTGTTTGTGTTGTGTTTTGCTTCAGGGATCTGGACATTGACATAGACAAATGTTCCTTGTAAATCAAGAGTGAATACATACCGCTAGACTAGTTACGCTATTCCATTATTCATGCCTTCATATTTTCATTTGCCATATATATGTTTGTTACCATTTATTTTAATTTTTGTTACGTTTAGTTGTTATTTGAGAAAAACAGGTTAGTTTTTATTTCTTTATTTTTATAAGGGATTATTCAAAGTATAAAATGTGTGTACCTGTTTGTCATTTTGTGTGGCGCATGTTTAGGTTGAAGGGAATTAGAAGAGGGGGTTTTTGATGTGTAATCGAACTAAGGTAATACAAGGTAACCTAAACTGTCAGTTGAAGTGATGCTTTATCCGAATTATTATTATTATTTAAATAAGCTTAATAAATTTATTCCTGAATAAGTAACTTGTTAAAATTGTTACTTTTTTTAGATCTGAAGAGTTTTGTTTATAATATATTTCACATTTTTACACAGTTACAAATAATTTATTTAAACGTCAATAGTGTTATTTTCTTTTTTGAAATACCCTTCAATAATTATTTTGTTCAGTACGTACACATGCTCAAGTCTTTTCTGGCTTCAAACAGTTTATATTTGTTGATGTGACTCGAAATACTTCTTTTATCAAAACTTTTTTTTTGTACTATTAATGGAAGTATTCGGAAATGAATCAACAAATATAAAATGTTTGAAACTAGGAAAGACAGATTTATGTACTCAACAAAATAACAACATTCAAAGCAGAAAAAAAAATGATTACGTTAAGAATTTCTTTGCTAATTATTTTTATGTTCTAAATTTAAAAAAGTACTCATAAATATTTTTAATGTGCTTTTTACATTTCATTCTTACATTTAGGAAGACAAAATAGAAGTACTGTACTTCTAAATTTATGCTCTATAGTTGGGTAATCGTAATTCATGCTAAAATCATTATTTCTACTCAGAGAGTACATTGGCATGTGTTTCCAAGAATATTTGATTTATATTTGCGCTTTGCCACTTTTAGCACTGCCTAGTTGATCTAGGCTCATGTAATGATTTTGAAAAGTTTTTATAAAACATTTGGCAGTTCTAGAACATATGAATATTGAATTTTAGTTATTTTTTTATCAAATTATTTTCACAAAAGCGATTATGTTTACCACCATGCAAGACAGTCCAAATGTTTTACCGTCATTTCGTTCATTTAAACTACTTAAGTCACTCTGTGTCATGCTTAGCCTGCATGTTGTCTTCTTAATTTTGTTTGCATGACATGTTTTATCACTTCTATATGTTGACATCATTTCACATCGACAGAACTGATAAACACTCTGTTTATCCCAGGAAGGTGAACAAACTCTACAAAAATAATAATATCTGCTGAAATTTATAACAAAATACAGTAAAGTTGTAGTTTTATACAAAATTGCTTGGTAACAATTTTTTAGAAGAGCTTAAATTATTTTGAATGTTTTATTTTTTATGTAAATTAAAAACTGGTTATCAGAAGGTCAATGTTACATATAAAAACGGGGATGTGTAATAGCTTAGAGACTTATTAACTTAGAGATTCGTTTTTCCTTCGACGGTACCTTGTTATATGTTAGAGATCAACCTGTGTAATAAGAGGTTCCGTACTGCGTATTAACTTAGAGACTACAGTTCCATCAAGTGTGTTGCACCGTGTGTATATGTTGCCGACGCTGCTGCTTGCAGGCGCTTCAGTATCTTTACAGTTTACAGTTGAATATATTGTCAATACTATGGTCAACAACATATCTAAATGTTTATTTTTGACAATTATCTGTATAGAAAAATAGAAATATTGGTGTTTTATCAAAAAAAAACAATGTAAGTTTATATGAATTCATTAATTTAGGGCTGTTTTCTTAATTCAATTCAGATATGGTTTGAATAAAGCAGCCTTCAAACAACATTTGTATATTATTATTTCTATTACTACTACATATATAAATTAGTATACATTTACAGCTTTGCACATAAGCCTTTAAGAACAAAACCTATCCAAATGAACTTTATATTTTAATAATATATCTTTCTTTAACTAAGCGAATTCTACTTGTTAGATAAAAGATACTGAAGCACCTGCAACATATACACACGCTGCAACACACTTTACGGAACTATAGTCTCTAAGTTAATACACAGTACGGAACCTCTATCTTATTACACAGGTCGATCTCTAACTTATAACACAGTACTGTTGAAGGAAAAACGAATCTCTAAGTTAATATATCTCTAAGCTATTACACCTTCCCATAGCTGTTTAGCTACAAACCGCTTTGTACAACTAGGATTTGTAAGGTGTGAGGTTGTAAGTGGATGTCAAAACTTGAGTTTTCTCTTTTGTTTGGTCTTAGACTACAAGAAATCGCTACGCTTGATAATTCAAGTATTTAGTTACTGAATAGTATTTTTGTTTCTTTTTACTAAAAGACATTGATTTTAGATCGTTGATTTTACTTACAAACCCGAAAATTGTTTACCTTTAAAAATTATCAATACTAGGTTTATTCTTAAAATTAATTCCAACATTCTTGCCTCCTATCATTTGTTTACCTAAAAACTGAAATAAACAGAGTCTAATTGTATTTATATGACAATAAAACGAAATTTTAAATACACAAAAAATCTCTTAACTACGTCATGTCAATTTCAGGGGTTTCAAAGGAAGCAAACCGCAACCAGCAAGAATGAAAAGCAAACTATGACTGTTCCTGAAACGTACCGAAATATATTTGGTGTGATTCAGGTAGCAATTTATTTTCTACGGTCAGTACAGTTTAATATGAAACCAAGCGCATTTACTGAAATAAAGTATTACGAATTTTACAGTACGTTTATTTATAAATATCAACCTTTTCGAATTCATTTTGTTTGCAGACCATTTATAAACTGGGTTTGTTTAGAAATTTTTTTGTTTTAGGTCAGATAAAATTAATTTGCTTTAATAGAAAGAAGTCCGGTACATTCAAGCAAGACATCCTTCTAAATTGATTAGAAAAAAAATGTTCCTAGAAACATAAGTTAGAAAATCTCTGAGTAAAAATATAGATTTTGCAATTAAATGTGTCCCAACGTAGCCCAGAGGAAGAAAAAACATTACATAGTGAATATTGTTTTCATACACAATTTTTAACGATAAAACAAAGGAATTTTAAATATCTTCAGTGATTCATTAAAAGAATGGTTAAAAAAACAAACCAAGAAAATTTTATTCTGGATTTTTTTTAATCTAGTATTTTTCTCAATAAAAATAAAAACCTAATTTTGAAAATTCAGTTTTATTGTTCTGATAATTAAGGTGTATCTAGCATTAGTAATAAATTCACTAATAAATAAGGTATAATAGCATTATTATTACTTTAAAGCCTAGATTAGTATACTTGTAGTTATTTTGTTTTACTCACAATACATGTGTTCTAACTTAATGATATTTTGAAAATTTTTTTACAATCTAGAAGAGTAGAGATTTTACTCAAAACACATGAATAAATCAAAAATTAGAATTTAAAATAAATACAGTAATCTTGTAACTAACCAAGAGTCGGGTGCCACAGACTGTTTGATCTCCACAATCAAGTGCTTTGACCTTCTGTCACGAGCAGCCAGTTCTGTTCTCATTATGAAACAGTTTTGAATGGTTTGTTATTGATTTTTAAAAAATCTTTTGTTAAATTTTTACTGTTGCTAATTTTTTGTTTTGTAGATTTGAACTAGAATTGATTACATATTGGTAAACGGTAGCTCTCTCTATACAAGACACCGCCATTTAATTTCCATGTTTAAAAAGCAAAGTTTTAAAACTAATATATACACACACACATTTCTTTTGTTTAATGCATTATTTTAGAAGAAAAAAAACATACAAAGTGTACAAAGACACTATATATCAACCACCATAATGTAAAATAATATTAAAAACCATAAAAGAAAGGAAGCAGAACAACAAATTTTTGTGGAAAATTTTCCTTTCTTTTTGGCTTATTTAAAGTTTTCACCGACTTAAAAATAAATTATGGTGTATTGAAGGCAATGCATATTATTATGCAATGAAAAGGTGAGACAATAACAGCTAAAAAATATTATTTTTCTATTGATAGAAACAATTGATTGTTTCTAGCTAACGTTAAATTATGTGTATTGTTAAATTATTTTTTATTGTTAGTTATGTTTATGTAAACAGTCAAAGTTCTGCATAACATGTTTTCTGTAAATGGAGACACGAAATGTGCTTGACTATTATTTTTCCTTTAAAATTATTATAGTGTCGATATAATCTGTAAAAAATTGGTTTTCAAAAGTTAATTTCTGTTTACGCAAATTTTTTATGTTTAAATTCATATTTTGAGTCTTATTTGAACAAGATGCTCCAAGTAATTTGGTCTTGTAGATTTATTGGTCACCATCTATCCAAATTTTTGTGTTCAGGAGTTAAGAAAAACCAGAAATTCCGTAAAAGGCCCAATATCTGATTGTTTATTAAGATAATTCAGCCTTTTAGGCCAGTTTTTCAATTACAATTTTTTTAAAAAATGAGTCACTAATCCCAGTTTAATAAGAACACGCTGCCAGATTTTATTTCTTTAATTGTAATAAATGACATAATTATAGAAACATTTAAATACAAACTTTATAATTATATGAGTCATTTAAAAAACAAGTGTATGATAAAATTATTAATTTGTAGCTTACGATGTAAAGTTGTAAGTTGCTGTTGGTTTCCTATAGGCCTATTATTTGTACAAATTTTCAAGTTGGATAAGCCACTTGGATTCACCAAACTACAAATAAATTAATGTACTTGGGAGAATAATAATACTGTAGACGTACATATGAGAAACTATTTACCCTATTTTAAAACAAAAGTTAATTTCATGTTAGATACTTTTTAACTATTTTGTATCAATTAATACTATATAAAAATAATTGTTCGTATAAAAAAAATCATTGTTTTATAATTTTTTTTTCAAAATTGGCTGTATCTTATAAAGCCTAAATGTCATTATAAGATAAACATCTGATGAAAATATGTTCCACCTTGTTTTTTAAATGATTCAATTGTGTATTGTTTTATACATTTTAGACAAAATATTTGTTGTAGTCTTAATCCTGTAGGTCTATAGGTCACCGTACCTGCCCTATAGTCCTATCAGACCAGCTTGGCCAGTTCTACTGTTTTCTGTACTGGGTCAGCAATCACCTTGACTGTATTGCTTTAGTTAGATAAGAGCTTATTTTAACAACAGCTGATGTTGGTTTACTAAAGCTTAAAACTGATTGTTTTATTTCTTACAGCACAACACGTATGAAATGTTATTAAAAACGGTTAAAAATATGTTTTCTGAATTTATAAAAGTATTAAATCTGGGTATAATTTATAGATATTTAATATATAACATAAGAAATAATAATTGAAAATGTGCTTTGTGCATTAATACATGACACATATGAAGTAAAAATGTAATTATAATAACAACTTAAAAAATGGTTTTAACATTTTTATAGCTTAGTAATAGTGCATCGTAAAAACAATGGCTGTGGGACATTTAAGCTGACCGTGAACTAGGCCCATTACAATACTTTTTAAGATGTATTCTTGATTTAAAGGTACATTCTAATTTTGCATGCATTAAATTATGTTTTTAGTGACTGTATCTTTGTGAGATCACAAAAGATATAGTGATTTTTTTTCAAAAACCAATGACTAATATTACCAATATCTCTATTCCTTCATAAACGTAGTAAATAGACTTAAATAATGCCAGCTGTGTGCGCCTTACCTGTGTTTACGTTTCGCTCTCAACTGATAAATGTATATAGTAAACTGTAAAACAGAACTTGGTGCTACAACACCATTGCTTACAACGTCAGTCTGTGCATCGCATCATGTGCACTTTTTTTACTGCATTTTTTTAGTCAGCTAGTTTGATTGATAAGGGCAGAACATTTAGTTAAAGAAGTAATCTAGAGATTGTAGCATTTGACAGGCTAAAATAGCAACTGTTATTATTTTGATAGCAATGAATACAGTGGGACCACCAAAGCTGGCCAGTCGTGTATTTCAGCATATCGTTAGTGGGCAGTAGAATTGACCCATTGACTTGAGAGCCAGTGACATGACAAACATAGTTGAGCTGGCCAAGACGTTAACAAAATACAGTACCTGACCACAAAGAGTTAATAGTCATTAATAAATCAAGATCCATTGTAATTTTATTAAGTATTAAATGTTCAATAACAATTAATTTTATAGGTAAACTAATTTTAAGCTGTAGCTAACTTTTAATTTAACATTAAACTGCAGTTGGATAAAAAGTGAAATATTATAAACATAATTTAAAAATAAACCAAATTTAAACTGCAATTGAAAAACGGGCCTTGACCATTTCTGCATTGTTAGCTCTTGAAAGTAATTCTTTTTGGGAAATAACAGATATACTTAAATTTGCTGTTTAACATGTTAACCGAATTTAGGAATACTGATTCTGCTTTACCATCAGTTCAACTTCAGTTTTATAAGGTACACTAATTTGTTCTTGCACATTTGTGAGTTCGAATATCTCCATTACCGGACATGTTAGTGCCTGTGCGTTGCACTGTATTTCAAATCACGATTAAATTTAGTCTTAAGGTGCTTACATGTTATTAGTTTAGCGTTTCATTGTTGTTTGTGTAATGGGAAGTCGTTATAGCATTTTGTGTTGTCATACATTATGAAGTTTTTGGTATAACTATCAGTAGATTTCATTCACATTTCTTACTACTGCATTGCGCAACGAATGTTATCTTTCAGAACTACAGTATAACAGTTTATATTAATGTCGTTACTTTTTTATTTAAAAACAATAGTAGTAAGGAAGTCCGTGTGCCAAGTATTGATAATGGGTGTATGCTTTAAGATTTGTTTTTCATAGTTAGAGCCTAATGTGCGTTTGAAACATTTTCTGTACCACTTCTTACTCTAAATTACCCTGGTGTTCATGTTCATTTTTGTTTGTTTTTTTTTAATCTGTAGCATTGTTGCTTGTTTGTATTTTGCTGTGAACTTTTTATTTTAGATTACGCTACTTGTTAGCAAATTTCCATCAGAAGCGTGTGTGTGCATGTGTGTGTGTGTGTGTGTGTGTGTTAGCACATTAGCGTTGACAGTTTTGTTCTGAATTTATTCAAAATTCGTACAAAAATCAATTTTGGTAATAGCTTCGACAGGTTTATTACCTAGCAGAATTCATTCAAAACGTTTCAAAACACCTTTAAGAAAAAAATCTTTTTACCATTGCAGTTTGCATTCATGTAGTCATTGTAATTCAAATTTTAAAGGTGCAAAGTCTTGCAGACTTTAATGCTGAATATAGTAGTGAAATCAGATGTAGAAAAAGATTAAGTTAAAAAAATTAGATATTGTCTTTTTTGGAAATTTACTTTTGTCATGTGTGCTATGATTATTTTTCTTAAAACTTGTGTAAACTTTGGAAAAATAGTTTACAACTGTGGAAGCTGTAAAGCTATATATATTCATGTATATGATTACATTTAATTCTTTCTAAATGTAAGATTTTGATGATAGAGTTAAAGCGCTTATAATAGTATAAAACCAACAAGGCTAAAAAACCCTAATAGCGGTTCTAGTAATGGCTTTACAGTTTTTCATTTGAATAAAGTACGTTTTGTATGATTAACAGTGTATGTGAAGTATTGTGTGGAAATTTGCTAACAGTATTTCTTTTTCGTACTTGGTAAATACTTTTTTAATCCTCATCCTGTTAAGGTTTCTGTAGTAAGAGCGAAGTTTGTGATTTGAGACCAAATGCCTAAAGAAAAAAACCCAGATATACAAAGAACAATGTAACTTTATGTTTAGTTTATAATTAACTCTATGAATCAGTGTACAAGATATATATTTTTTATAAATATCAAAAAATGTTGTTGTGTGAAAATGCTTCCTCAATCACCTGGTGTGTTGTTAAATTGGACTGATACGTTTGCGCATCTTAACACCATAGTGAAGCAGAACATGTAAATATTGTAGCTAAGTTAGAATAGACTTGCATTAGTTGGGTTAGAAGCCAGCGTCCTCGTTGTCATGTGTGTCTGCTTTCAATCTTCACAACACAAAATTGTAAGTATACATTTTCATTTTATTGTTTTCTTTAATGTAAAAAGTATATAATGATTAAAAGCTTGTCTGTTAATCTTTAAAAGTTGGGGTTGCTGTTTTATTCAGTCTATGTAAAAGAGAATGTGTGTATGTTCCACAATAACTTCGGAATGCTTAGGCTTCCGAAGCAGTGTGTTCCAAACTTAGTACACAGTATTACTTACTAATCTATAACAAGTGGGGTAAGTTACCCACATCATCCTTTAGAAAGAGAAGGTAATATGTAAAAATTGACCAACATCAGTGTCAAATTCATAATTTTTGGGGTTGAATAATAATACAATAACTCTTGCATTCAGTAGGAAGAAAGGGTAACATTTGAAAGTTGATCAGAGTTGAATTCATATTGTTTTGAGTCACAGAGATGAGTAGCAACTTAATAACAAATACTGTTTTTTTTAAATTCATTTTAGTAAAGTATCCAAGTTACTGATTTTTTAGAAATTTAATCTATTTAACCGTCGGTGACTTTATTTACTTACATCATACAAGGTGTGGCTAGACAATATCTGGACTGAATTTTAAAATTTTTTATTTAACATTGTTTACATTGGAAACCTTATTACATTCAATATACACACCCCTTCTCGATCCCTACACAGCTCCATACAAATGTTCCATTGCTGGAAACAGTGCAGAACTCAATATGTGTTCCTTTCAAAGCACTCTTGATCTAGGAAACAAAAAAGTCACATGGAGCAAGGTCAGAATTCCAAACTTTGCCAAAAACGTCTTGATCGACAGTGCTTTGTACACCGGCGTATTGTCTTGATGAAGGATCCATGAACGATTTTTCCACATATCAGGTCTTTTTCTTTGCACACGTTCATGAAGAGTGGTCAAAACCTCTTCCTTCAGGCACCCATTCAATGTAAACGATTTCTCAGATGTCAAAAATCACAATCATCATGACTTTGAATTTCGACTTGCTCATCTGTGCTTTTTTTGCCTTGGTCAGCTAGGACTTTCCAGTGCATGGATTGGCTCTTGGTTTCAGGGTTGTACATGAAAAACTATGATTCATCATCCGTTATTACCTTCTTTAATGTATTTTTTTCAATGTATTTTAGAATGTCAGCACAGATGATCATTTGAGCTTCCTTTTGATCAGCAGTGAGATTTTTCAGTACCAAGTTTGAACACACACATGTTGGAATTGTCATGTAAAATTTGCCGAAGAGTTTCTTTGTCAATGTTCGTTATAATCAAATAACAAACTTTTTCCAATGTTTTCAACAGTTCTTGCTGTTTGTGGCCAAACAAAACGTGGTTTATCTGTAACATCGTTATCTCCACTCTTTAAATCTTTTAACCCACTCAAAAACTTGAACTCACAATAAACACTCATCACCACACACTATTTGCAACAAATTTAATATTTCTGTGGCGGATTTTCCGAGGTTAACAAGAAATTTCAGATTAACATGTTGCTCCACACTAAGCATTCCGACGCAAAGCAAATATACAGTACTGTTGAAACGACTGCTGTCGAACTAGATATCGCACAACCATCAAATAGCAGAATAGGTAGAGGGAGTGTTCAAGGTCAACGCCCTACCGTTGCCAACTGCACGGAATAAATGTCACAGACATATAAAAATCAGTCTGGTTATTTTCTAGCCACACCTCATATTAATATTAAATCGGTGTTGCAAATTTGAAGGATTTGAAATTTACAGTTTCAGGATAAATCAAGAGAAAAATAGAAATTTGTTTATTTATGAGTGCATTTGGTTGTTTTGCTTTTGTCTTGAACTGTAAATTTATTTTATTTTAAATTCGGTACACTCACTTTCTTCGGAACGAGATTTTTTGGGAAAATAACTAAGTAATAAAGTTTGTGCAGTGTTGCTGCATTGTTGATATCTTTTTCTTATAATTTTTTAATCAAAGTAATTAAATTTGTATGAGTTTTAATTTAAATATTCTCTTTGTAGTTATATTTTTTATATTATTAGTTTTTAATTTAAGCCTGTTAAGTCTATGTTTAATTTACATAATTTTAATTTTTCCTCCTTTTCTTCTAAACTAGTCAATACTCTTTAGAAACAAGTATTAAATTTGGTATATATTTATGAAATTAATCAATTTAACATTTCTCGTATTATTTTTTCAGTAATTACAATGTTACGTAATAAATACCATGGTTTAACCATGTTTTCAAAATTAACCACTTAACTGATGTACACTGTCTGTAGCAGTAATTTGAAAATGATATTGGCAATATGCTGTTGTTGTGTTCCTATTACACTAGCAATTGTTTCCATTTGTCATGAAAACTTTTTATTTAGCAGTTTAAATGCACTTACTTCCACAGATATAATTAATGAATCTTATACAATTTTGTGAGTTAATTCACCATTTGTCATTCACATGAAATGGTTATATATTATTAAAATAAATTTGTTCTCTATGTTCCGTTGATAAGACAATGAGCAGTTTGTAACAACTTACCTGTACTCAGGTTCGAGTCAAGTTACTGCAGCATGTTTTCCGTCCATTTGGTTCTCTCACCTCCATTAGACTAAATGGTATAAAGCAAATATATTGAACCAAAAAAAAGTTATCCATTGTAATAAGGTGTACCGTCTTTTCTTAGCCAGACGCGGAAACAATAAGTGTGAAAAAATACAATTTATTCTTTTTTTAAAGTTATTTTATTGTTATTCTAATGAATCTTTTGTGTACTCAGGGTTAAATACACCGAAGATTGAGACGTTCAAGTGCAACAGAAACCGGCTCGTTAGGATATGAACAGAAAGCATCTGATGGCGTCAAAAGTACATAGGCTACGGGAAAGTTTTCCAAATTAGAAATTATGTATTATTTATTGGTAGAATGTAAGTTAAAGTAATATAATTAATGGAAACAGATCTTTTTAATGTTAAGGTTATGTTAAAATGGCAACTAAATAGTTTGCTTTAATCAAGTTATTTATTAAAATTAGCATGTAGTGTAAATTATTAAATATCACATTACAATTAATGTCTTTTCTAAAGGCAAGAAATAAAGTGAGTTTAAAAATTGGTAGCTCAACTAAAGTTTCATTTGTTGTTGTTTAAAGAAATTATGTAATGAATATAAATCAAAATATTACTTTAAGAGTTACTAATGTTAATCGCTACTAGTAGAAAATACATAATAGTATTTATAATGGGTGAATATTTTGTTTTCATCATTTTAAATGTTAGTTGAAAAAAAAATATGTAACAATGTCACTCCCAACATTTTAAATATACGAATTTAATCTTTAAAACTCATTGATAAAGCTGAGAAAATTAAGTCATGTAATCATTCATGTAGTTTTGGTGGGAGGAAATAAAAAAACATTTATTGAATGTGATGTTATCCGCATCGTCTTATCCCTAAAAACTCCTTAAATCGGATTCTGAATGCAATTTATTTATAATATTAACACTGCAAGAATTACAAAAATTGAAACTGCTGAAATCATAACAACTAACTCATACAGTGACTGATATAACCAAATAAAACCAAAAGATTGTCATATTCGATTGTTACAATTGAAGTACTGCATACATGCATAACTTAGCGGTAAATTACTCATAGTTACTATACCAATACCTTTTTCTTTATTATTTTTTTCCGACGAAAAACCGTTAAGGTTGTCATCGCTGATATACCAATACCAGAATGGTTTCTAAACAGTGCTAGAGATATAAATTAAAAAAAAACTTTTGCATCCGTTTAAAATGTAAGATCTATGTCTTACTAATTCTGTGTCTCCTATCTTCTAATTCCATATGTCTAAGTTTTTCTAATCCTCCAGGAATATGTTATAGACATTTATACATGTTGTTTGCACCATGCTAAGTGTTAACTCTAAGTATCAAATAATAAGATTCGGTAAAATCCCATTTTGTTTTATTTTTTTATCCGTATGATTGTAGGCAGAGCTGAGTTTAATATCTGTGATTAAAAGTACACACAGATAACCAAAGCAGATGCAAAATCTGTTGATGAAGTAAAGGACAACTTTTTTTTATTACGAATGCTTAACTCTTTCTGTATAAAAGAATTACATTAAACAGTATGGTTCATGTTTTGGTTTTTCTTCAGCTGCATCGAGGTCAATACTTTTATATAAAATACTGACTTGTCCATATTGTTTAGCGCTCACATTGTCTTCCACTGAATTAGCTTTTTTTCAAAAATAATGTCCAATCTGTTTATATTTTTGTATATGTTTTTTCGTTTTACAGTAAGTACCATTTCTTCTTTTTCAAAGACCTTTGTTTGCTAAATGATCTTCAGGTTTCTTTAAAAAGATTTGTTTTTAAAGCGTCACAATTTATGTAAAATTGCAAGTCTTAAGTATGTATTAGAAATGTTTAGTGGCAATTTATGTTACGAGATTACAAAAAATTGGCATATTTTAACTTGTGCTAAGTTTGTATTCCTTTTTGTGAAGCATATCAGCAACTACAGCACCATTTAGCTAATTTATTACCAAGGTTGTCCATCCTTTCTAGTGATTGTTATGTAATCTTCAAGTAATCCTTTTTCTGTGATCCTCATCTTATTCACAGTTATTAATACAAATTTAAAGCATATCTAGATATTTTTTTATTGCTAATAGTTTGTTTAGTACTCTGCAGTATAACTGATCAAGATTTTTTTTAGAACTTTTAGGATATACAGTACAACAAACTTAGACATTTTAAATTCATGTTCAGTAATGTATCCAAGTCACTGATGTAGGAAATTAAATCAGTTTTATCACCGTCCATGAGTTGATTACTTACATCTTATGACGCGTGTCACGATTACAATCCCATTATCAGATGAGACAGAACGTTAATGGCAGCTCCATAGAACCAATCGATTCAGGAATCCCACTGTGCACAACTGGCATTATTTAATGTATTACTTATACGGTGTTTTATGTGTGTTGTATAGTGCTTCGTTAGAATTTTTAAGATGGGCTTGTAATGCCGAAACGCATCATAAGACTTAAATAATTAAGTCATGGACGGTGACAAAATAAATTTCATTTTCTTAGATATTATGCACTAAGCATGAATGAATTCATCATTACTCAGATTTTTGTTTAACCAAATAACCTTTTTAGTACAGGTAATTAAGAGTTTTACTTCAATTGTCACGAGATGAAATGCTTAACGAAAACAAAACACAACAACTTATTCACCAAGAACATAGTTGTCTCATTTAGTTTGTAAAATCTTTTGATTGTTAATTTTACACACAAATATTTATAGATATTCTTGCATGATTAGCAAGAAAATTTTAAAAGCACTTAATCAAATATGAGACAATATTAGTTTTGTTGAAATGTAGCCGTAGAAATGTGTTCAGTTTCAACAATAAAAACTGCCGAGTAATTTCTATTGTTTAAAACTGATTTAAGTTTAAAAATTGTTACAACAAATATTAGTCAGAAAAATATTAAGCTACTGCCAGATTGGTATCTTTCACTGACCTAGCTATATCCAAAGTTTAAACACTTTGGCATAGATATGTTTGTCTGTTTTTTTGCAATTCTTAGTAATAAATTTAAACTTAAAAAAAACATTTATTCAACAATTAAAAGACATAATACAATGTTTTAAAATATATATGTTTGGAAAATTGGTAAGTTCATTTTTCTTGCCTAAAAAAAGTTTCCTTTTAGTGTCTGCTTTATTAAATTACAAGTTTAACAAGGTGCACATTTTTATAACAAATACAAAGTTTTTGTTAAGATTCTTACAAAAACATTATTTCTACAAATCAGTCATAAAAATATAGAAAGGATGTCTTACAACAAACTTTTAAAGTATTTTATATTTGTTTTTTATTATGATACAATAGCTTGCGCAACACCATGTATACATAGGATCTGAAATAAGACATGTATAAAAGACAATATTTATTCTTGTCCTGTTAACGATATCGGATTGTCGGTAGTTTTGTTTGTAAATCTGTGTACAGTTTATTTAGTTGTACTAGCTATATTGTTATTTGTTATTGTAACTACGAATTTATTTACAGTTTTCAAAAATATATAAATTGTACAATTTCACTGTTAGAAATATAATATTTAATTAGTTTTTCATTTTATCTTCATTTACATATTCCTATAGCTAATGGTTTTCCTTTATCTTATTATCCCTGTTTGTAAGGAGACACATGGACTATTTTGTATATTAATTAGTCTACATCATGAATAGACGTTACAAAAAAAAATTAATAACTTTAATTAAACAATACAGTTTACACAGTGACCAAAGCTGCACATAGTAGTTTAGTTCCCACGGCAGACAGTTAGCAGCTTCTAAATAGAGAATATTATAGTTATACTTATGTGCTTTTTATACTGATCAAAGGACGTCTTTCTCTTGCGGACTGTAATGCAGTTTGTTGGACCAATATAGAACTCTATAGTTGCTTAAAGAAAATTATAATTCTCTTATATAAAAACTTCAAATTTTACAACATGATTTTCTTGGTTTAACAGTCATGTTACAATTTTTTGTTGTTATTTTAAGGCGAAAAGCACATTGAGGCTATTATCGCTTCCCTAAACGTAAGTGTGAGTGTAAAGTGTTAAAGTCGTACTTGTGTTGTAAGTGTACCGTGAGACTTGGGTACCGTGAGGGACGTCTAAATCCTCTCGATAGGTCTACACGCCCCTGCGGGGGTGTTACAAAATTATCATAGTTGTGTAACAACAGTTAAGTGTTACAAAAACATTAACAGATATTAATTAAAAACCTTTTCCTTAATTTTAATATAAATATAATAGCTTTTCTCAAAATTTTATTAGTGAAGTGCATTTGTGCAGTAAAAAGAATTGAGAGAGTATGATGACAGTGCAAAAATTCCAGTTTATCTGAATCCAAAAAGTAGTTTTAACTGAATTGTCTGCGCTTATTGTTGGCAACTAAACAAACTGTCTGATTTCAATGTGTTCTCTTTTATCTGAAGCAATTTTTGTCGTAAAATTGTATTTTTTTGCTTATTATTTTAAAAATCTATTTATTTTTAGATCCCATGAGTCCAAAAAGCTGTTTTTACTTCAAGGATTATTATTATTATTTGTATGTTTGGGAGGGGGTATGTGTGTGTGTGTGTGCATCACTAATTTTGATTAAATTTGTCATATAGGTCTGTTCTTTCTATTTTCTGAAAAAAGACTTTTTAAACTTGTTTTTTATCTAAAAATTTTTATCCATAAATACCAAAACCAAATATATAGATCTACTTATCCTCAAAAAAATGGCTTCAAAAGCTATTAAAAAAATAACTGAAAATTGGTCTAGTTTCTAAAAATTGATTCAATTTAAGATTTTGATAAGAATCTTATCAAGAATTGATGCTAATCATCAGATTTTGGTTTGATACAAAGATTCATATATCAAGTCAGTGAACAAATTTTGAAAAGAAATTTTTGGTAAAGGAGTAATTAAAAAATAAACCTTAACCGTTGTGTGGGTTTGATTTTTTCCGATTTACTCTGATTTAAATCATGCTTCTTCACAAAGGAACAAAATATGGTAAAATGGTTTTGAGAAACTAGACATATTTTTCTAGACTTTTTTATCAGTTGCTTTTAAACTGAGTTTTTTCAGAGAAAAAAATTTTATGCGAGATATTTTTTATAATAATTTACACCATTTACTTACTAGTGATTAATTCACCAAACACCATACAGGTGGGAGTTACTTTGTATGAGTAAGCAGTGATCAGATAAACAAGGAAGTTCAGTGCTTACACTGCAGTTTAGCATTGCTAAACACAAACAAGCATAAAATGTTAAACGACAATACAGGAGTCAGTGACATTGCAGTGCTGACGCGATCAACATGGCATGTCCACCATTCTTCTCAATCTTATACGTCTTTTGTATTGGTAAGTAAATGTTTATAATTATTCAATTATTACATAAATAATATGTCAAAAATGATAAGTTGCCTTGTTGAAAACACGAAAAGAAATAGTTATTGTAGAAAAGTTAACTTAAAATTAATTAAAGGTTTTCTACAGAAGATTCTAAAATACATTAATAGAAAAAGTAATTCTGAAGACAAGTAAAAAAGGGGTTTAATTTAATGTAAAAAAACTTTGTATTTTAATATAAAGACAGATGTACCAACTGCAGGTATTAACCCATTATAAACTTTCTATAAACAAGAAAAATCTGTTTTTTTACATATTATATATATATATATATATATATATATATATATATATATATATATATATATATAGCTGCCTTGGTGGCCTAGTTGATAGCAAACTGGGCTTTCACCCGAGTTCGATTCCCGGCTAGGGCTTGGCATTTTCATACCATCGTCTGTATTAGTCCAAGTGTGCACAATAGTTGGACGTTAAACACTACAAAAAAAAAAATATATATATGTGTGTGGTGTGTATTAACAATGTAACAAGTTTTTTATTTTTTCACATCAATCTAATTCAGTTTTGTATTTGTAATATATATATGATGAAATATTAAAAATGAAATGTACAAATATAATTGGTACAAAAACTCCACTAACTTCCACAAATTCATTAAGTTTCAGACAAAAGCTGCCTATAAAATAATAAACAGTGGTAACAAGTTCAGTTAAGGTAATTTAAATATACCTAATTTTTCAAAATTGTTATTGCACAAATATTGAAATAAAAACTAGCGATTACTAAAGAAATTGAATTTTTTTCAGTGTTCATTTTTGTTTTTCTTGATATTTTATAACCTAACGCTTCAAAACTCGAATTTTTGAGAGGTAACAACTAACTAAAGATGCTGTAATTGAGCAGTTTTAATCATTTAAGTTGTTTTTGAAAGAATTTATTTTTAGTTTTCTTTCTTATTTAAGCTACCCTTAACTTTTGATGAAGTTACTATTACTAAAAATACATTTTTATCTATAGTCAGGGAAATGTTTAGAAAAATCATGGAAAGTGACTTTAAAATTTTGGTAGAAACACTGAACTTAACTATTACCTTTAAAACATAATTATAATTTGTTCTCCAACTACCATATTTAGCAAAATTTACATAAGTTATTTTATTATAACTTCAATATAATATTTTGAAAATAAGAAAATATAAAAAAAACAATTTTAAGCTTTTATGAAAATATTGGAATAGTCAAAATAATTACAGTACACAAAACTCAATAAAACCTAAAATTCTGATAATGTAATGTTCTTTTAAAATAATTGACCACTTGTTCGCAAATATAAGAAAAATTCTATAATCATTGTTTTATTACTGTAAAGCCATTTTTTTAATGTGTTTGATATCATTTTAATTGCTAAATTGAAATTGATGATGGAAAATTGCTAATTTTAATTTTAATTTCTTTGAAAATTTGATATTTTGAAAAAAATCTAAAGAAAATGAGAATTTTGGTAATCTTTTCTAATATTGTTTAAATTCCATAAAAAATTATATATTTGTCCATTTTAAATACAGTAGACTTGTGGTAATCTGGTGTACATCGGACACCCTAATTCGGATTACCTGAAATTACAAATTATTAGAAAGGAAGAAAAATGATAGTAAATTAGTATGTAAACTGAGAAAAAGTAATCATAATACAACACAAACACTTTTATTTTAGTAAGTGAATTTAAAATGGAAATATGTTTTAAAAAAGCATTAAAACTTCTCTTCAAGTAAAAAACACTTTAATCTGTTGTTCTTTAAAAATAATTTTGAACAGGTAGTTTAATATTTTGTAGCTATAAATGAAATTTTCATTGCTCTTTTTCAGCTTGTTAACCAAAATGTTGTGCGCTGCAATATCATTTTCTTGTGACCATTTTATACACAACGTTAAACACAATTAATGCTTGTCATGTCGAATTAGATGCACGTGTTTTTGAGGCTTGTAATTTGTTTTTGTGTCGTGTCGTTAATTGTTTCATAATCTAATGCATCGGCCGAAGTCTAAATGCTATACTGAATTCCGGTAATAGCCCAATGCTTCAAATATATTATAGCAGTGTCCGAATTATTCTAAATGCAAATAACACTAGACAGTAAAAGCTTTATAAGTATATGAAACACACACAAATAACTCTATAGATTACTAGACGTGCCAGACAATCATGTTTTACTTTACTTTAAAAATTATGAAAAAATCATTTTAGTTGTAAAAAAAAAACAATATTCTTTTTCAAACACTAATTGTTTGTTTTCCATTAGCAACAACATCAGTTATCATTTTCCCAAAAGAAGGAGTAAAAGCTGTATCACTGAAACAGGACATTTCTATGAGTTGCAGGAAATTGTGCAAACACTGTGATGCCATTGCTCAAGTCAATGAAGGAAAGTGTATTTGTAGCTCAGATAACGGTAAGTTCAATTTAAGTTTTAGCTATTTTTAAAAAAAATAAAATTTTTTTTAGTGTTTAACATACATTTAGAGTATTGTGCACACTTGGGCTAATGTAGACAATGGGATGATTTATAGCATATGAAAATGCCAAGCCCTGGCTGGGAATCGAACCTGGGTCCTCGGAGTGAAAGCCCAGTACGCTATCAACTAGGCCACCGAGGCAACTAAAAAATAATATTTAAAAAAATATGGTATTGGAGTGGCAATAATGTCAATAACAATAACTGGGACAAATGAGCACTAATCATAACTATGGGCAGATTTGCATTGCTCCTTCCCATTGCATAAACAAAATAACTTATAAAAAAAAATAAAAGATTTTGATTTAAATATTTGTTTTATTTCATCCAACTCACAGTTAATTGTAACTAATATGAGGCAAAACAATGAAAATAACTGTAATGTTGTTTTCAAATATCACTGTAACTAAAAGTAATAGGATTCATAATTTTTAGTAATAACAGTGATCACTATTAAAATTTGCATAAATTAGTATTTTAAATTTTCAAAATCCATTGTAATTAGGAAAATTACTTTGATCGTGGTATTGTTTCATTTTCATATTTTTAAAGTTTAAAATGTTCATTTTTGCAAATTTTATTGCTGATTGTGGATGGTGGAATCAGATTTTCAAATGATTATACGATACAAAATATAACGTTAGAAATTTGCTTCCATGATGTCTGCAAGACAGGTGTGTATTGTGATTATGTTTAAAAGAGGGAAAAATTTATGGTAACATAATATATATTTTGCCATCAAACGTTCAACTCCACATAACATTTAAAATTGTAGGATTTAATATCACCGTCATAGGTGTAGTCTAAAAAATAAATATATTTTTCTGTTTAAAATAAAATTTACAAGTGTTATTAGAATCTTTGAAAGTTGAAGATGAATATGAGGTAATTAGTGTTGTTTTGTTTTCATTTGAGGCAGACTGTTATGTATAGGTCACTAGCTAATACCATATTACAATGTTCTTCTGTCGAATTCATTAAGAGCCATTGAACCGTTTGGCTCTTAATGCACTTGACAAGTTTTGACGTTAGTATGTTACGCATATGCTTATTGTTAAAATACAATGTTTACATCAGAGAAGGCAATGACTTTTAAACAAAGCTTTGTACGATTGTAGTAAAAAATAATACCAAGCCAACTTTCGATGAGCAAACTGTTTAACAGTAATTTCAAATTAAAAAGGCCTTGCAAAGTGTCAGACAGAAATTATACTTTTCTGTGTTGTTTAATGTAGTGAAGTTTTGTATTCATATTAACTTCAAATTTTAAAAGTATTTTTTGTGTCAAAAGTCTAATTAATTTAAAAGTCTAAAGATTTTAAAAACACTATAAATAATAAATTAAAGTTAAAATCATAAAAAATTATATGTACACGTTTATGTAACATACTAATTTATGTATAAGATACATTTATTCTTTTGAAAATTATTTAATATATATCGTATCATGAGCAAAATTTTATTTGAACTATTGGAGTGGTCATATGGAAAAACTCAAACCCAGGATCTGCAATGAATGCTGATGCTAACCTCTACAAATCACTTTCTTAGCGGCTATTAAGTACAAATATGCAAAAAGCGTAGTGATTGATATTTAAATAAAAAAGGGAAAACCCTTTACTACAAAATAGAAAGAAACTAATTTGATATGAGCAGAGTAAATATCAAAATAGTCAAATTACTTTACCACCTTAAAACTATAGTAAAGTAATTCCATTATTGTAACATAGCCACCGAACCTCATATTCAAATGATTAGGATTATGACCTATTCTTCCCGTCAGTGGTCTATCCACTCACCTCATAAAGGCTACCGTGGTTTCGAAACTCTATCGTTTCATCTTCAAGCCGTTATACAAAATGTTAAATCCCTCTGTTGAGGTTGTCACAAAGTCAAACAAAACATTAAAACATACATCACAAACACTGAGCACAATTACACATTTAAAATATTCATCATGAAATTCGGCTTGGCCAAGCTACACACGCGACTCGTACGTTGTTACATTCCGGACTGCGGAGTCCCTATCATTAGTAGCTCGCCCGTCATTGTTATCAGTTACAGTGTGTCTGTTGGTTTTTGTTATTTACTCAAATCACTTATCCTTAGAGCCATGTCATATATTAAATTTGATTTAAATGAAAGTTTTTCATTAAGGATGATTTTTTGCTCTTGTAAATCTCAGACTCTTCAATCACATCTATATAACTACTTTTATGACACAAATGTAATATTTCCATGTTGGTATGGATGTCTTCGAATTTATGGTTTTTGTCCATAAGTTGTTCTGCGAAAGCTGAGTTCGTCGATAATGCACTTCTGGGTATGTGCTCTTTAAATCTTTTCTTAAAAGAGCGAGATGTCTGACCGATATAGAAGCTTAGGTAATCACTACATTTCATTTTGTATATACCAGTTTTTTCAGTTATCTCCACTTGTATTTGCAACTGGCTTCTTTAATAATGTTGATAACTTATTAGTTGTTCTGAAAGAAACATTTATATTTTCTTTGGCTAATTCTTTTTTTTTTCTTTTTTTAATCAAAAGTAATTCAATTAGTTTGATATATTTGCTTTAAACAAGCTAATGAATATTTGTATATGTCACAATATTAAAACATATGAAAGACAGGCACTATATTTAAATAACAAGTTTGTCTTAAAGAGCAAAATTAATTACAAAATGTATACAGATATTTAAAAAAATTATGATAGACTTTAATATAAGTTATTACATTTTGTGATAATTGGGAAATACTTTCTTTTTAGTAAATGCTGCAGCTTGCCTAACAGCACAAATTGAGAAAGCAAATTTAATGGGATTCTCTTTGGAAACTGTTCCAAATGTTACGGAAGACAATAAAAAGCTTGTGGAAGTAAGAAATTCTTCAGATTTGCAGCTGAGGTTTCGTAGGTGTTCGAGTAGATCTGTTGGATCCAGACGAAAATTACCTTCAAAGAAAACGCCTCAACAGATAAGGGATGAATTAAAATATAGAAGTAAGTGTTTTGCTTGAAACTAAATACTTGTAGTAAATTATTACTTTAGGCTCTTTATTAACAAAATTAATTAAAGAGTCCGGAATTTTAAATGTGTAATTGTGCTCAGTGTTTGTGATGTATGTTTTAATGTTTTGTTTGACTTTGTGACGACCTCGACAGAGGGATTTAACATTTTGTATAACGGCTTGAAGATGAAACGATAGTGTTTCAAAACCACGGTAGCCTTTATGAGGTGAGTAGCCTTTATAATGGATAGACCACTGACGGGAAGAATAGGTCATAATCCTAATCAATAAAATTAAGATCATTATTTAATTGATTAAAATTAAAACTTTAACTCGATAATATGATGGAAGTGAATTATCAAAAATTAACAACATTAAATTACTTCATTTAAAGAAACTTTTCAATCCGTGTGTTAATCAAACTTGACAAAAAATTAATTTTGTTAATAACTAGGACTTGTTCGTTACCAAGTGAATCTGTTCAAAACATTTTTAAAATGGTAGCCATTTATAATTTTTTTTAAATCATAACTTTTATCTTACGCTTTTTTTAAAATTCTGTGTTCTCCTTGATGAACTCTAACACAACAACGGAGAAATGAGGTTTCTAAAAACTAAAATAAAAGAATATGACTAACAGTAATAAAAACCTTGGTGGGTAATTAACATGTTTAATTAATTTTTGTACCGATTGTATTAAATCTGTGTGAAGCAATCACTATCACTTCATTGTCTCAGATCTGGTCTTACCACAGTGACCAATAAAAGTAATTGGTTAATTGAAGGTGATCTGACTGGCAAATCATTAATTAGCGAAATTTCATTAGAAAATGAAATATCAGAGTGGCCAATATGGTAAGATTGACCTATAGAACTTTTTTTAGGTGTTAAAAACTTTATTGGTTTGTGTGTGTGTGTGTGTGTGTGTGTGTGTTTATTGTAGCACTTTAGCATTCATAGTTATTTCGGTTCAGTTTGACTCAAACCTGACACAATAGTTGATTTCGGTAATAGCTTGAACAATTTGTTAGCCATCAAAATATTTTTATTAGATTTTTTTAAATATGTTTTTACTACCGTAATTGGTTCACAGCTTTAAATTTTTTTTTTAATTTTTCTTGTTAAATACAAAATACAAACCATAAGGCAATTCATTGGAAATTTGGTAAATTGTACAGAAACAATTTAATAAGTGAATGTAGATTGCAACAGTGGGGTCAGTATATTTAAAAATGGTACCACTAATGTTCACGATGAAGAACAAAGAGGCCGACCAAACATTATGTTTGATGAACTGGTGCCAAAAGTGAATGAGAAAATTCATGATAACAACTGTTTTACAATTTCACAGCTTTTGTTTGTGTTTTCTCAAATTTCACAAAATTTGTCGCATGAAATTGTAAAGAGTTAGGCTACCAGACCATAAATTTGTACCAGGTGAGTCATAGAGAAATGTGAATAACTGGGGATGAGACTTGGTTGCATATTGTTTCCAAAAAAAAAAAAAAAAAAAAAAAAAAAAAAAAAAAAAAACAAATCAAGGAAATATTTGCAGGCATTTTCAGTAAGAAAAATCATTATAACCATATTTTTTGGACACGAAAGGTGCGCTTCTCCTCAATTTTCTCAAACGTGGTTCAATAATAACCTCTGAAAAATGTTGTGAAACATTAAAATAACTGAGAAGAATAATCCAAAACAAACACTGGAAAACTCTTAATTCAAAGGTTTTGTTGTTTTATGACAATACATACCTGTACTCACAAACTCTTAAATGGTTGTTATTGGAAAGTGTTGCACCATTCTCCATATAGTTCAGACCTAAAGCCAAATGACTATCGCTTGTTACAACACATAGAGTCCTTGCTTCCAAACCAGTGCTTCGATGATGAAGTGAAATTGCAGGAAGGCGAGAACGAGTAATCTCTGGCAGCAGAATCCTGTAACAATGGTGTTAACAAACTGGTGTGCGGTCAATACTTTGGTTGAAAGTAGCTTAAGGATTAGGCTATGAAATGTATATAATAAAAAATGTTTTCTGACACTTTAATTTGTTTTTATTCCAAAACGTAAGTTACTTTCTGGACACTAGAGGAAGGTATAATTCAACCCTAGGCACTGCAATCAACTGACTTATAGTGCATACTTTCTGGATAGCTCGCATACGAATTCGATATGGTTAGTTTAATTTTTTTCAATATTTCACAGTAAATATGCAATTTTATTATATTTTTTTTTAATTTAGTAAATTAGAATGAAATAAAACAACACTATTTTCATCCCACTGAGCTGTATGCGGCCAAATGAGTTATGTTCCACTATAAATACTTAAGTACTACTTTTTGTAACTCTACCAGCAGATCAAGGAGCAAGGACATTGCATATCCAAAACATAAAAAACCATATATGAAAAAAATTGTATATACACTGCAATAAAATATTTTAATTTATTACCAAATGATCTGAAAGTGTCTGACAAAAAACAAAAGAAAATTGAAATACTTTATGTATAATCAATAAACAATCCATGAACACATTTACATTATGAACCAGGCGTGTATACAGTGTACATGTTTACAAATCTTTAGTTTTCTTTTTTTTAAGTTTTAGTGTTTAATTCTTAGTTCTTAAGCTTTATGTAACCCCTTATGGAGAAATATGTATATATAAAGCCAATAAATAAATTCTCTATATAGTATCCTCAAAGTCATGGCCCCCTAAAAGGTGCATTAACTAAAAAATGGCTGCAACACAGAAATAAATATGTTTTGAGTCCAGTTCATTCAATGCAGGAAAAACAGATTTGAACAAATATTGAATTTTTCTAGTACGGTGTCTAATTTTCATTAATGCTTTCTTGGTTTAGTGTTAGATGATAAGATTGGAATAGTGCTTGGGGATTCTTCATTTTATTGATTAAATATGTTATTAATAATCTATGATTAAATCACAATGTAAAAAGGTATTACATAACAATTAATTTGATGTATAATTAAGTTTTAAAAAAATGAAATTGTTTAAAAACTAAGTTAACCAAAGACTAATTAATTATTTGTTTACAGTTGAAACACTAAGGAGTCTTGCTTTCTTGGGACAGATGGAGGCAAAATCTAAATCGCCAAATGTCGGAGAAGCTTTCAAAAATGAAACCAATGCAGATGATAATGATGAATCTACTATTGGTACACCATTGCAAGACTATGTAGTAGTAAAACCAGTCAGTCAAGTCTCTGAACCTGTTAAAGAACAGGAGGAGCCTGTAAGACAAATGTTCCAGCCTGGGAGACAAGGACAGGTTCCACAAATCGTCAGAGATAGGCTTGGTTTTAGTAGAGGGTTAGGGAGGGTTAATTTTCATCGATTTACCTGATATAACTGTACCAGCTGCTAGTGTACTGCTAAATACTGCAAATGTCTCAGATTAAATTAATGTATGTTTTAAGCTATTTGTTAATATTTACTTTTGTAATTTTATACATATTTTTAATAAAATGTTTCTGATGTTACTTTTATTTTTTTTTTTAACCTGTGTATCTAGTATAGGCTATAAAAATTATATTTCATAAGTTTGGGTAGGAAAAATATCCTCACACCCTTATAACCACTCTTAAGTCTTGGTATGGTGATGGACTTTGATGGTTGGAGAACTTAGAGCCATGTTACACACACACACACACACACACACACACACACACACACACACACACACACACACACACACACACACAAAGTTGTGTGTTTATAATATAAGGCCTTTTCACAATGATCATTCATTCAACCTTTGATATTTTGATTTAGCAAATGGGATAAAGGATGAAATGCAAATCACTCAAAAAATGAATGATTTAGATCACCAGTGTGAAGAACTTCTAATATATTAAAATGTTTTTTTAGATTGTTGAAATTCCATAATTTGAGTAGTTATTTAGGTTAATACAACAATTTTCTGAACAATACTTAGCAAACAGTAGATGGTATTTGATCCACTTTAAATAGAAATGGCTAAATTCTAAGAAAACTAAATTAATTTTAACTATTAATTTCTCTCTTTCTCAGGTTCAAATATTTTCACTATGATCATTTGTTTTACATTGCATTGTCAATTTGTCTTTTTAAAATATGAATAATTTTTAGGAATAGTTTTCCAGAATTAATGAGAAAACCATTGTCTACGCCTTCTTTCACATTCATGTAACTTATGGTAAATGCTATAAAATCAACACAATTTTTGTGTATTTTTTTATCTATGTTCATTAAAATTAAGTTTTAAGAAATAAATCAACGGAAATAAGTACAAAGTACAAAAAAATAATCATTTTTTAAAAAATATGTTTTTTTAAAGTTTTTGTTTATGACATTTATAAAGTTTTGACATTGTTTATGAATTTCATTACATTAAATACTTTTTAATAAAACAAGAGGTAATGATTAGCCTACAACTTGATCATCTGTATTAATAAAAGGAAATACAGGTTACATGTACACCAGTAAATTTAACCAACTTGTGAAAAATAATAGTTACAGATGTTTCACAAACAAAAGTTACAAGACTGGTTGTAGTAACCAGTAAATTTTAACTAATTCACTGCCAACATTTTACAGTTTCTCACTTGTAACTTTTGACATTTTTCATAAGTTATGAGTTGACACTGGTGAAAATTTCAACAAAATTTAACCCACTATAAGATGAGTTGGGTAACTTTATCATGCTATCATTTTATTTTTATTTTGGTATAATTTGAAGAGATTAATTGTTATAATAAAAACAATTATACTACAACTAGAATTTAAAAAGATTTTGCACTACTGTTTTATTTTATTATTATTTTTTATTTTTATAAATTTTTACTTATGACTCTTCTATAACAAAAAGAAGAATTATTTCATGATTTAAAATTAAGCCTGTATGTTACACAAAAAAAATTGGCTACATTATATGTAATATTAATAATTTGTTAAACAATATTAATAATAAAAATAGTTTTAAAATATCTATTGAATTTCATCTTGATTTTTTACTACTATGTGTGTGTGTGAGAGAGAGAGAGAGAGAGAGAGAGACATATTTATGTAATTAAACTAAGAATTAATTATGATTATTATAGGAATAATTATTAGTTATTGTAATTATTAACTATAATTGAATTAGTATACATTATTAATATTATAATTATTAATTATTATAATAATTAGTAATTATTTGTCAAAAGTACAAATAAGAAAAGAAATAATTAATTGGTATTGTGGACCTATAACTTTATTTAGAAGACATCCATAACTTTTTCACAAGTGATTAAAATGTTTGTGAAACAACCGTGCTTGTGAAATTGGAATTACAGGTACTTATAATTGTGAACTTGTGAATTTCGTATTTAATTTGTAACTTTTGTGTAACAGGCACCAGTTGTTAATAATATTATTATTAAACTAAATTTAAGCTAAGCGGGGTTTAGAGAATATATTAAATTTACGTACTGTGAAATGTAAATAAGAGATTACAATCAAAAATTAAAAAAAGTAATTCGTCTTCTCCTCGCTCAGAAACACGATATACATTTTTCATAGTAAATATTTTTAATCGTCAATTCTTGGTGTTAGGCTTAAATAATAGCTGAATATGTATATAAGTTTTATTAAAAAGTTACAATTACCAAATATTACTTATTTAATAATATTTCTTTTCCGTAGAATGTGATATATAATATTTTAACAAAATAGTATAGATTTTTAACAAGATTAATTCACTATAAAATCAAAAATATCGGCTTCTAAAAAAGTGTATGCATGTTTAGTGTTAAACCTGTTTAGACAAAACTATTTGGTTTATGAGAAATTTTGTACAGAAATATTTATATTTTAATATGCAACTATATAATTATAATATATTATTTTATAAATAAATTACTATACATACACTGCACAAGGAAGATTGCATTTCATCTGTGCATAGATCATTTTTCTTGTTTAATAGCGGGAAAGTTGCTTTCGTAATTTTATGCAGTTTTGTTTAGCAGCCGGCTACTATCAATAGGTGCTGTGTTTACGTTTGTTAATTCTGTGGGATTTAATGTCTCGTTTTTTATCTATCCTAAGGTAACTGTAAGCTATTTCTTTAATTTATACTCATTATCATTGTCATAAAATTTAATTCTTAGTACAGTAACATGTTTTTCTCTTGTTACAACATTTACCTTGACTTAATTTTAGGTTAACTTAAATAAAGAAGAATATTTTTTTTCTAAACTGAAGATATTTTATATGATTTATGAATTCAGATTTTATTTTTCTGTTCAGGAATAGTTATCCAAACTTCCAGTATAAACTAAATATTATAGGCCTACTTGCATTTAATTAAAATTACAGAGCCCAAATGAGGAAATGTAAGTATGCCTATGTACAAAGGTTTTTTAGTACATTCAGGGCCCAACCACTTTTTACAATATTGGCCGTTTGACCAGTCTGAAATATTGATACTTCAGACTTAACAAAAAAAATAAAAAAGATAGAAGTTTCATAAGTCATTGCCTGTTGTATTATTAATGTTTGGTTACTTCATACAACTACCTATTGTTTATCGAATGATGTGGTTGAATTTATATAAATCAGCTTCCAATAAATTGGATGTTGGGATTAAAAGGACAGTTAGTGTGTTAGTAATATTAACGCCCTAAAATTTTAACTATCAATAATTATGTATCAGTAATTTAAATAATGTAATTACACATATGTTATTTATTTATATAAATTAATATTAGCCTATGTAAGTATTTTTCTTTGATTACAACATGTTGGTTTTCTGTTTCTATTATAGTCTGTCTGGTAAGATTTAATTTTTGCTACCGTGTTCTAATGGTTAGTTATGAGCGGGCACAGAAAATATGAAATTGAGACGAATCAGGCCAGAGGACTAATTCTTGCAAGGAAAAGGAGAAGTTCTATTGGTTTTGATTAATGACTTGGTTATTTTAGTCTATTAGTTAACAATTTGATTACAAGTAATAAATTTGAAGATTAGATCCCAAATCAGAATTTGTTTTAAAAAAAAATATTTTAACATGTTTTTATTTATTTAACATAGCCTAATTATTTTATAGTTTGTGGCTTTTATTATACAGAAGTCAAATGTAATGAGATTTATAGCCTGAAAAATTACACAGTTTTAGTTCACAGTAGAACTTTATTACTCTTTGCCTGTTAAGACTTCGTACAGATAATTTTAAAAAATATAATAATAATAATAATAATAATAATATAACCTATATGTAAACTTGTACGAATCACTTCATCACTAACCAAAGGTGGATGTCCAGTTCGTTCGTCAGTATGCACTTGATCACATCCTTCATTGAACTGTCAGACCCAATTCGTTACCATTGAATCCCTCATCTAATATTCTTCATAAACCTGGCAGATCTACCAATGAATGTCAATTGGATTAGTGTTCTTTGCTTTCAAGAAACATATTACAGATCTAATCCCACAAGTGATAGGATTTTTAATAGACTTCACTGTTATAAAGAAGTGCTTGTTACCTTTCTCTTCCAGTAAGTCATCATAACTTGCTTCACTTCAGGGTAGGCTACAATGGATAATGGACCTGGTGTTAGTCTTTTCCAAAGTACAGAATTCCTACAACTTAATACGAATGCGCAAAGGGAAGAAGAGGATGAAGCACTTGAAGACGAAAAAAGGCGAAATGAAGAGGTTAAAAATTTAATCAAGAAATATTTACCCACTAGATAACATAGATAAGATAACATGTTACATGCTAACAATAGTTAATTATTAATGTATTTTATAAGGGATTTTATGCCATAGCATATGTTGTGTAGCCTATAATCATCCAATAATAATAGTTAATTCTTCACAGTTTTAGTTCCTGCATTATGTAAAAATAGTCCTACAGTTTATATTAATAATATGTGTTTTATAGAATAATGTGTTAAATATTATCTAACACATAAATTAAATAATTTGAATCACCCTCATATTTTAATTGTTACCAGGTAATTAATAATTATTTAATCATCAGGTAATTAATAATTATTTAATCATCAGGTAAGAGTCCTGATTAATTAAAAAAGTTCATTATTTTTTGAATTCATTATGTAATATGGTATTAAAAAAATTTTTTGTTACAACAAATTGTTATTGAATTGTTGTTTTCACAGTGAAATTAACAAAAATTATCTATATTAGTATAAAAAATGTGTTGCATTGTAAGATAACTTATGGGTTTTTTGGTGATGAAAAGAAAGTTTTTATGAGAGATAAAGATAAATGGTATCCATATTATGTTTTTTATGGCTTCCTGGTAATATGAGTCGAAATTCCAGCTATTTGAACTGAAGCATGTAACATGAAAAGACAAATGTTTTTTAAAAAATTCGCAGAAGTAACACATCTCTGCCAGGTATTTAGAAATTTTAAACCTAATAGTGCAAATCGTAAATGGAAAACCATACATTATTTTACAATTAAATTGTATTTGTTTTGGATTTCATTTTTAGATCATTTTAATATTGTTGATTAAATAGGCCCTTTTCTAAAAAAATGTCTTGAAAGAGAGTATATCAGTATTTAATATTTTGTAGTAATAAAACATGACATAAACATGTCATTTTTTTGCTGAAATAAAATTATAGCACTGTACAATATGCCTGCTCAGTGTACAAAGTATTTGGTCAATGACATCTTTTCCTATTTCACAGACATACTGATTTCTTTGCAGTCATCTTTAAGTAAAATCATATACTACACTTAAAATAAGGCACAATAAACACAAAACTTTACGTCATAGTATCAGCCAATGATTGTAGGATTTTTAAGTAGCAAAAATAAGTAAATAAATAAATAATAACATTTAACTTTTTTATTATTTTGTCTGACTACAACCATTTTTACAAAGATACCTAACCTAACTACTTAACTTATAATTCATTTGTCTCTATTTTCATTATCAAATCCTGATAATGAGTTACTTTTGGTTATATTGTGAGTAGCATTAGCTGTCTGCATTCATACACGCATGTGCATATACACATTTTTTTCACTATTTATTTTAAAAAATAAATACCCTGCCAATATAAAAGACAATTATGTTGAATTGTTAATTATCATAATAATTATATTTATGTTTTGTTACAGCTTCAGAACCTGCTGACAGAAGCTTTCGATGATATGAGTGATGATGATGATGGACACAGCACACTTAGCAGTAGCCACAGCCATGATGCTAGTTCTAAGATTATTGGTAAGTCACATGAACAGCTACAAGGGTGATTCAAATATAAACAGTAATCTTTTTACACATTTACCGATTACTATTACACTCAAATAAAACCTTCAGTCTTTCTCTAAATATTCTCCTTTAAGCTGTACACAATTTTGCCGACAATGTATAAGCTTCAATATTCCTTGTTCGAAAAAAATCGTTAATTGTACACACATTCCTCAATTTCTTCATTGTTTTTGAATTGACATACCTTGTCTTTTGTTTTGATGATTAGCTTTTGCTGATCAACTGACAATAGTAAGCTGCATTCACTGTATGCCAATCATGATGGAAATCTGTCAGTAAAACACCTCTGTAGTCATGAAAAAACATTGAAGAACTTTTCTGGCTCACAAATAGGTTCACTGGGTCACTGGACAGGCTTCATTCTTTTTTTGCGATTTTTTACTCGCCATTTTTTATTCTGGAGTATAATGATGGACCCATGTCTCATCATGTGACAATGGGCCTAAAAAATTCCTCCCCTTTTTGCCAAAATCGACACAGATTTCCAATGTGGCCTGTTTTTGAGTCCCTGTTAAAGCTATAATGTTCACTGGAATTGGTATGAGCATTCTCAATGCTGATATCCACTTCTGACACAATTTTGTCAGCAGTTAATTGGTGATCACCTTTGACAAGACTCAAATGGTATGGATGTTGAAATATGTGCGACGACCTTGGGCGTCGATCATGACCTTTGTTTTTTATTCTTTCTCGACTGCCCTTACATTGTCTGGCTCAAATAAACACTTTGTTCTGGAACAGTGTAGCATCTCCAATTTGTGTACCTTAAAACAAATTAAAATCTCTGATGGTTTAATTTCTTCGTTAGTTAAAAACTTTATAATAACGTTGTGCAGCAGACAAAGGAACCTCTTGTTCAGTCATGGTTGCGCTGAGGACTGGATACAGCGGAGCAGCAAACCAAGCTCGTTCTGCTTCCTTAACACATCGACCTTCAATCTCCTCCAACTGTGATATGCCGTTAAGAACTGCTTGCTGAATATATTAACAAAATTATTGTTTATATTTGAATCACCCTCATATGTTGATTGTTATCAAGTTTAGTGTCTCTAATTTTTGGGTTTTTTTTTCATTTCTAGTTTCTTGTCTTTTTATAGTGTCATAATAAGGCCTGGGATTTTTTAATGTTTATTAATAGTAAACACTACCATTTTAAAATGAATAAACACTGCACCAAATTTTTCACATTCAAGTAAATTATTTAAAAAAGGTTTCAGTGAAATACTAACATATCCAAATAAATCATGCGTGTTGCTTTTTCTATTAAAAAAATCTACAGTTCTATATATATATATATATATATATATATATATATATATATATATATATATATATATATATATATATATATATATAGAGATAGAGAGAGAGAGAGAGAGAGAGAGAGAGAGAGAGAGAGAGAGGCTAACTGCAGTAATACTGCATTAATGTTTACAGAAAGTTTACAAATAATTTTCAACAGTAATAATGTGTGTGTTGCAGGTCCAGAAGAGATCAGTTATAATGAACAGATGCCTCTTCAGCAGTTGTCTAAGAATACAACCAAGCTTGCTGACAACACTCGCAATGTGCTGAGCAACAAGGAGAACTGGCAGAATGGTAAAAGTTTAGTTTGAATCATTAAATTTCTGAAACTTTAGGGTTTTGTGAAAAGATATTGTGACTTCATTGAATTTAGGTTTGAAAAATTCTTTAAATTCACCCTTCAAAGATTTTTAATTCATCCTCAGTTTTAAACTTTAATTTTAATTCACCCACAATTAGATTTTTTTAAGTAAGATTCTTACTTCAGCGAATTTCTATTGGAAAAATGAGCTATTAGAGTAGCCATGATAGTAAGACCCAGACTCGGAACCTTGAAATGAGCATTGATCCTGACCTCTAGATCACCTTTAGAAGGGTTTAAAATTGTGTGTGTGTGTGTGTTTCGAAATTGGCATAAAAATTGTTTATGATAATAGTTTGGAAAGTTTGTTAACTAGCAACATTTGCTTAAAAGTTTCAAAATGGTGTCTTTTTCAAATCCTTAAAAATTCTTAATTTTAAAACTGTATAAACTAGCATTTTCAATTTTCAAAATCTTTTGCATTTAAGAAATATAATTTGATGGCAGCCAGAGTTCATTTTTGCATTTTCAGTGAAATAAGAAAGTTTAAAAAAATATTTGCAAATTTTAATGCCGATTATGACGGTGAAATCTAAATTTCAAAAAAAAGGTAAGATTTAGAAGAATACTTTTGGAGATTCATTTCAGTCATGTAAGCGATACATCTGCGTGCCACAGTTATTTATATTTACAGTATCAGAAACGGCCGCCTTTTATGCTTAGTTTGTGTACAGAATTTCACTTATTCACATTTTATTTTTAAATATTTCATCTAATCTTATAAAATTTGTTTTTTTAACAGTTGGTGTTATAAATGGAAAAATGTTACCTGTACATCAACTGTATTTTGACAATACAGATCAATATTCTAAACTGGACCTTCAGGAAGCATACAGACAGGCAGGTAATAAATATGCCATGAATTTTATATACTTTAACTTTTCCTTTTTAAGCATTTGTTTTTTTTCTTATATTCTGTTTTTTAGTCTAAAAAATTAGAAGTTAGTTGATTTAATAAGTATTATTGGCAGAACTGATCATGTACAACCAAATTTTAAAGGAAATGAATAATCTGATGTTTTTATTCTTATAGTTTAGTACTACAGGGATAGTTTTTGCTGCAGAAGCAATGGTCTGTTTAAATTGAATTTATTTAATCTGTTAAGTAAACTGCAGTCAAACTCTTTATTTACAATACTGAAAAATAAAAAAGGTAATTTGAAATGCCACTATAGTTGCTAACATACATTTCAACTTTATATATATCTTTGTTTTTCAATTACTTGAATGACTGTATTTGTTATTGAAGGATTTCATTTTATTTGTTTAATAACACATTTTAACATTTTTAGTGTTATATTTTACATGTATCATTGAATTTTTTATGTTAGGCCTAAATTGAGGCATTAAAAAAGTAAATTAAATTAATATGTAGGATGCAATAACACATTAACTATTTGTCATGTTTAAATTATTTAAAAGTCATAACAATGAATGAAACTTAACATCATTCAAAGGGTACTATCAGAAATTACCCTTCTTTAATGCATTAATTAATTACTGTGTCTTTTATTATTAATTCAAAGGTTTTTAAAATATTAATATTGTTTGATATTTGTCTACCTAACCGCCACATTAGGCCTAAAAGTTATTTGAAAAAAGTAATTTACATATTGAAATTACTTCCGACTTTTTATTTTATGACCTACAGTATTCATGTAAAGAGTCTAGCTTTATCAAACTCACTAGTTAACCATTACTCAATAAGGTTATGTTTTATTTAACAGATTATGACAGTGTTGACCAGCTACAAGTTTTGTACGAGGTACGACTGAGGGAAATCAAGCGACTGACAGATAAAATGGAAACAGAACAAAAAGATGCAGCCGAATATAAAGATCAGATGTTTCGTAAGCTGGCATTGTGCGAGGCTGAGAAGGAGAGAGCTATCTTGACCAGGACGCAGGCTAATGAGTTGCTAGGTTAGTAATGTCACTTATTTGTGGAAATTATTCAAAGAAGAACATAAAAGTTTTGATGAAGGTAGACTGGTCTGAATATCAATATATGCTCTGTATATATTGTATGTACAAGGTGTGTTTAGAAAGTAACGAGAATTTTTAAATTTCGTAGGCTTTTAGAGTTCGATTGTCAAACATTTTTTTTTATTAAGTTGGTATCATGCCCTTGAAGTATGGTAAAACTTTCAGCTGTTTTCATTGTTGACTTTGTCTGTGACAGCCACTAAGGTTAGGCATGTTTTTATGAACTCAGCAATTTTCGTTTGTTAAAAGAAATGAATCAAAAAATTTGTATCAAATATTGAGTAAAAAATGGAATAAAGTGTAACAAAGTGTGTGAAATGTTAACAAAGGCCTATGGTAAGCCTGCTATGAATAAAGCAGAAGTTTACGAGTGGTATAAGCGTTTCCAAGAAGGCCATGAAGACGTTAAAGATGACGAACACCCTGGACGCCCTGCACATCAACAACCGATGAAAACCTAGAAAAGTGAAAGAAATGGTTATGAACAATCGCCAAATCACAATTAGAGAGGTCGCTGATGATGTTGGCATATCGATTGGATCATGTCATGACATTGTTTCCAGTGTTTTGTGTATGAAATGCGTGGCAGTAAAATTCATTCCAAAATTGTTGAATTTTGAACAAAAACAGCGGCGAATGGAAGTTGCTCAGGAGTCACCAAATGAAGTCAACGACGATGCAGAATTACTGAAATGTAGTATAACAGTTGATGAAAGATGGCTTTAAGGATATGACGCCGAAACGAAGGATCAATCATCCCAGTGGAGGTATCTGGCTCGCCAGGACCGAAAAAGACTTGACAAGTGCAGTCAACGTGAAGGTTATGCTCACTGTGTTCGTCGATATTAATGGCATAGTACATCATGAATTACTGCCACCAGGTGAAACGGTCAGTAAGAGTACTACCTATAAGTTCAACGCCATTTGCGTGAAGCAATTTGAAAAAAACGCCCGGATTTGTGGAAAAACAATTCATGGCTATTGCATCACAATAATGCACCAGCTCACACTGCATTGCTTGTTCGTGAATTTTTGGCCAAAAACAGTATTGTAACAATGCTCAGCCTCCATATTCGCCAGACATGGCTCCGTGTGACTTTTTCTTATTTCCAACAATAAAGAGAATCTTAAAGGACCGTCGTTTTACAGCCACAGATGACATTAAAAGAGCATCGCTGAAAAAACTAAAGGCTATCTCAAAGATCGAGTCTGAGAAATGTTTCGAGGATTGGAAGAAGCGCTGGCACAAGAGCATAATCTCCAATGGAGACTATTTTGAAGGTGACAACATCTGTGTAGAAGAATAAATAAATATTTTGTTCAAAAAATTAAAATTCTCGTTACTTTCTGAAAACACCTTGTACATATATAAAATGCATTTTAGTTTTTCTCACTACCATATATTATGCATATAATGATTGTGAAAAAATCGATCTTTAGATTTTAAAACGAGGTTCTCAGAGTCCAAAAAAGTGCTAAATGTGTTTTACTTGAATGTCTGTGTAAATCGCTGACTGAGCAATTTGCATAAACTTTAGCATGTAGATCTTGTTTGCCCTTATTTGCAGACCATTTTTTTTTAACTTTTTTGTTAAAAATTAGATTTTCTGGAAATTGGTTTTAAAGATTTTGATCAGATTTTGTTCAGATGTAGTCCAAAGATACCAAGTATTTAAATGTAATGTTCACTACAGTTACAAAAAAAATATGAGTCGGGAACTATTAAAAATAAACTGAAAAATTAGCATCATTTTAAAAATTGGTATATCAAATTTTGATCTTGTATGAAGTTTCATTATTCATAACAAATTTGAAATAAAAAAATGAATGTTTCAGAAGTATATCCAAAAAACAAACACTGACCACTGATTTTAAATTTTTGTATAAAATCTAATATGGTTTTCAGAAATTAATCCGATTTTCCTTAGATTACCCAGACACCCCTGACTCATCTCCAGTAATCATAGTGTTCAGAAACTCAGGATCAGTGTTGGTAGTGTCTATGCAACGTCAAGGCGGTGTTATTTCTGTTCTGTCGGTGGTCAAGGATTAAATATAAAATGAAGAAAGTTTTAATTCTATTTTACTAAGGCCTAGTTAAAAATGTAATAGGTTCGCCATTTAGCTGTTTGGCCTAACCCAAGCCGGCGGAGGCAGCTGACGTGAGCAGCTGATGGGCTTAGCGACCCCACCATACCTCTAGCTCATTCTACTCTCACTCATTTACTCAACATACACACAACACACAACATCCACAAACACACTCCCTCACACAAACACATACACACCCGCAGGGGGGTGCAGACTAGCTGCACCTACTGAGAGGACCTAGACGAACCTCGCGGCACCCGAGTCTAGCAGACACTTACACTTACAGCACTACACTTACGATGTAAACACTTCACGCTCACACGTACATTTAGGGATTTGCTGTGCTTGTTCCGTTACGTCTGGGAGTGGCGATTCTGCTTGGTTTCCTTTGGCGGGGCCAAGTATGTGGAACCTGATGTGTGCCTAGCACTGCCGAGGACCTCTGATGGGACAGGTTCTGGAACCGAGCAGCCTATAGGCGCTTGGCAAGCGCATGAATGTTGAGTTATGGGTGTCGGAGCCCATAGCTGGGTCTATCGAAACAAATGGTTGCATTCTGTGAGTACATAGAGAGCGGCTGCCAGTGGTACTTGGGTTTGGGGAACCGTAACGATGTACCGGAACCCATTCCTAAAATATTCTGGAGTGCTGACAGACCATGTATTTCGGCTCCAGGATATCTGGAGGTCCCCCCCCATTTTTTTTTCTTCATTTTTCCATTTTTTTTTTTTTTTTTTTTTTTTTTTTTTTTTTTA
Source organism: Callitettix versicolor (assembly GCA_022606455.1). Classification (NCBI taxonomy): domain Eukaryota; kingdom Metazoa; phylum Arthropoda; class Insecta; order Hemiptera; family Cercopidae; genus Callitettix; species Callitettix versicolor. The sequence continues at coordinate 13,084,896 of CM040190.1, forward strand.
TTGGGGGTTCTCGCTTTAGCTCGAGTATCCTGGGCTGCTGGTGGTCGTTTGGGTGCACCCTGTGCCAGTTGTTCGAAAGTCTTCATTCATGAATCGCTCGGCAAACTAACTATGGAAAATAACAAACAAAACGCCAAAATGAGTTTAAAGAGGCATCGTTTGACCTTGTCAAACGAGTCTGTAGAAAGTGAAGTTAGTGCAGCAATAGGAAAAGAGACTACACCAAATGTTCAAGGAGATGGTAACTTTACGTTACCTTCTCCGAGATTCTTAATCATCAAAAATGCAACGGAAGGAGCGGATTTGTCCAAAGTCTCGCCGTTTTTAATTAATAAAGCCATTGTTGGTAGGGCAGGCCCCGTAGTTTCTATCAAAAAACTACAAAACGGGACTTTACTTGTACAAACAAATAGCGACAAACAGACCCAGTCGCTATTAAAAATGACTTCCTTTTTTGAAACAGTCAAGGTATCTGTAGAACCCCACAGAACCTTAAATTTTGCAAAAGGTGTCATAAGTTGCCGAGATCTTTTACATGTGGATCTAAGTGAAATTAAGACGGAGTTGACTTCAGAAGCTGTAGTTGATGTCTGCAGGATAATGCGAATGGAAAAGGGACAAAAATCCCCACAACCTCCTTGATCTTGACATTTGGAAAACCTAAAATACCTGATTATATCTATGCTGGTTATCAAAGGCTGTCGGTGAGGCCATATGTTCGAATCCAAGGCGTTGTTTTAAATGTCAAGGCTTCGGGTCATATGAGTTCGTCGTGCACGAAGCCTGAGGTTTGCTTGAAATTGCGGTATTCAAGGTCATTCTGGTGAAGGTTGTCAAGTTAGCCCGCAATGTGTGAATTGTGGCGGTGATCATCCCGCTCGATCTTCGATCTGCCCCAAGTTTCTTGAAGAAAAATCTATTCTTACAATAATGGCCAAAGATAAGGTATCCTTTTCTGAAGCCAAGAAGATCCATAAAAGCTCTAAGCCTCTTATAAGTGGAAAATCGTTTGCTTCTGCTACAGCCAATCAAAAATATCTTGCGTGAATTGTGATGAGCTAACCAAAACTGTAAAGGTTTTGACTGATCAAGTTGCTCAGTTGTTAGCTTTGTTAACGTCCAATGTCGCACAAATTTCGGTTCGGTTGTGAAGGAAGGCCCTAAATTGCTTTCTCCTGTAAAAGTAACTCCTGAGCCTACTTTTAAAAAAGAGCTTAAATTTCCAGTGACCAAGCCACGAATGACAACGTCGCAAGTGTTGAAGCCTGTTGACAAAAAAACCACTCCAGGACTGGAATACTTTTTAAAAAAAAATCAAACACTTGTCCACCGACTGTTGGACCTAAAAATAAAAATTCGACTATAGGAAAAACCTTGTTAAAAAAATGAAAAAACTTCTAAAGGAGGTTCTAGTACAAAACCTCCTGTAAACAAAACAAAAAATCATCAGAGTCTGACATTAGTTGTGACTCTGTGTCTGTTGATTCTGACCAATCTAAAGCATGCTCTATTGAAAATATGAATCCTATCATAAACTAAAGTATTAATTTTCAATGTCAACGCCTTCCATTTACAACAATGTGATACAGTGGAACATTAACGGAGCCAAAAGTCATATTGAAGATTTAAAACTTCTTGTACGCGATACGTCTCCATTATTCATTTGCCTTCAAGAGACGCACCTTCACCAATCGCACACTTTCAATTTAAGAGGGTATTCTGTTGTCAGGGCCGACTTCATAACGGAAGAACGAGCGAAGGGTGGGGTAGCCATACTCGCTCGTGACTCTATTGATGCCGTTCCTGTGGACATAATAACTCCTTTACAAGCTGTCGCAGTTCAGACTACCGTACCATTTAAACTTACCATATGTTGCATTTATTTACCGCCTAGCTATGCTTTCCAAAACAACGACTTAGTTAACTTATTAATTCAGTTACCTGTCCCCTTTCTATTGATGGGTGATTTTAATGCTCACCACACATCGTGGGGCTCTACTACATGTAACTCACGAGGAAATCGAATTGACAATATAAGGACTACATTAGATCTATGTCTTTTAAATAATGGTTCCCCAACACACTTATCGTCTTCTACAGGTGGTTGGACAGTCGTTGATTTGACCTTTTGCAGTCCAATTTTGGCAACGGTTCGAATGGTCGGCGATGTCTGATCTTTACGGCAGCGATCATACTCCGATTAATGTTTCACTTTGTACATTCCACCGTCCGAATCAACGCCCTCCGCGGTGGATTCTACAAAAGGCACAATGGGTGGATTTCACACAGCAATTTGTATCACCTGACATTGAATATTTTAACTCTATTAATGAAATAGTACAAACTTTAACTGAAAATATTTTAGACGTAGCACATAAAACTATTCCTCAAACCTCGACTCATCAATCTCGTCCCCCCGTTCCTTGGTGGACTGAGGACTGTAAGAATGCCTTGCTTTTACGTGAGAGCGAGCTCTAAGAAGGTTCAACAGACGACCAACGAGTGAAAATCTTGAGAGGTATAAAATTCTCCGAGCTAGAGCTCGTAGAATATTTAGACAAAGTAGAAAAAATTCTTGGACCCAGTATATTAACACAATATCAAGAACAACACCAGTATCAACTGTTTGGAAGAAACTCCGTTCCGTTTCTGGTTCATCTCCATCAACTCCTTTGATGGGCATCAAACAACGGAACGGAATAATAAGTTTTGATCCTCGAGATATTGTTAATACATTGGGTTTATATTTTGCAGATTATTCTTCGTCTACTTCCTATAGCAATGGTTTTTGTCGTTTCAAAAATATTCAAGAAGCAATGCCATTCGTCGTTGGTACGTCTGTTTCTCCTTTTAACGTGCCCTTCTCAATAGAAGAGCTGGAATCTGCACTGTCATCCTCTTCAGATTCAGCACCAGGCCCTGATAACCTTGTATATTCCATGATTAAAAATCTTCCAACATCGGGGAGGATTTCCCTCCTGAAGATATACAATCGTATGTTTGAGGAACACTCTTTCCCCGATGTTTGGTTGGAAGCAACAGTGATTCCTATTCTTAAGCCAGGCAAAGATAAAACTGATCCAAACAGCTACCGCCCTATTTCTCTTACAAGTGTGCTATGCAAGCTAGTGGAGAAAATGGTAAATCGCCGTCTTGTTTGGTACTTAGAAAATAATAATTTACTCTCTAAGGACCAGTGTGGTTTTAGGCAAGGGCGATCTTCCATCGATCAGTTAGTTTTATTAGAATCTGCAATCCAAAATGCCTTTCTGTTACGTCAAACACTTGTTGCAATATTCTTTGACCTAGAGAAGGCATATGATATGGCTTGGAGAAGAGGAATACTAAATACATTAAAATCATGGGGTATACAAGGTAATATACTAGGTTTTATCAAAATTTTCTCTCTAACAGATATTTCAGAGTACGCCTTGGATCTACATTGTCAGATCGTTTTCGGTTAGAGAATGGCGTCCCGCAGGGAAGTGTACTTAGTGTGACCTTGTTTGCCGTTGCTATCAATAGTATAACTACTAATGTGCGGTCTCCTGTTCGCTGCTCTCTATTTGTGGATGACTTTGCAATTTATGTTGGTGCTAGAAGTTTGGCCACAGCTGAAAGAACACTTCAGCTTACAGTAAATAGATTGCAGTCATGGACGAATTCTACTGGTTTTAAATTTTCTGCCGCTAAAACTCAATGTATTGCCTTCAGTCGCCGTCGACAGATCCGAAATCCTTCAATATTTTTCGATGGTACAGAAATTCGGACCATTCCATCTGTTCGATTTTTGGGGTTAATATTCGACCAAAGACTATCATGGAACCCTCATTTGCGTGATTTAAAGTTACGATGTAACAAAATTCTCGATATGTTGAGGGTGCTTAGTGGTTCTCGATGGGGCGCTGATAGGACCTGTATGCTGATGTTTTACCGTCGCGGTGATTCGTTCGCGAATTGATTATGGCAGCATTGTATATTCGTCTGCACGACCATCCGTATTAAAAAAAATAGACCCAGTCCATCACTCTGCAATACGACTCGTCTCTGGAGCCTTCCGTTCTAGTCCCGTTGTAAGCATTCTAGCCGAGACTGGAGAACCTTCACTCTTTCGACGGAGACAGAAACTACAGCTATCTTATGTAAGCAATTTATCATCTAAACCTTGGCACCCTGCTTTTAATACAGTTTTCAAAAATCAATTGGTGCGACAGTATGAAACTCGACCGAATGCTACTGCTCCTCTTGGTATTAGAACTTCCCGTATTTTTGATGACTTACGTATTGAACTACCCCCAATGTTTGAAAGGTCCTTTTGTCTTGTCCCTCCATGGAAAATCAATATGCCGACCTTTGATTTCTCCTTGTGTGCATACCAGAAAGACAACACTCCTAATATTGTGTATCAACGTGAGTTTTTTCGACTGACTAGTTCATATCCATCTGCTAAATTTATTTTCACAGATGGCTCTAAGATGAATAACAATGTTGGGTGTGCATTTTACTCATTGGACTAAACGTATAAGTATGGATTACCCTCAACTTGCAGTGTCTTTACAGCCGAACTCTTTGCCATCTTAAAGGCTCTAATCACTTTTGAATTCGATAGTTTGCATTACGTAGTTTGTTCCGATTCAAAAAGTGCACTCCAGGCAATCCAGGATATGTATTCGGTAAACCCTCTGGTTCAAGATGTTCTGTGTTCTGTCCATAGACTTGAACTACGAGGTGCAAGAGTATCATTTATCTGGATTCCTGGCCACTGTGGAATATCTGGAAACACTATAGCGGATAATGCGGCAAAGGAAGCAACTTTTCTTCCACCATGCACTCAACGTGTAATCGTGTCTGACTTCCTTTGTCACGTAAAACATTTAATTCATCTACAGTGGGAAAATGAATGGGCAGCTACAAGCTGTAATAAATTGAGGGTAATCAAAAGTACAGTTCGTCCTTGGGGTCGTCAATACGTGCAAGTCGCAGAGAAGAGGTGGTGATCACCCGCCAAGATCGGTCACTCCATGTTAACGCATGGATTTCTGATGGAACGCGGGGACCCACCTAAATGCGAGTTCTGTAGGGAAACCATCACAATAAGACATATATTACTCGATTGTGATGGTTTCCAAAAATGCGCTTTATGTGTGGTCTGAGCAACTGTTTGCAGACGATGTTGGGAGATAGTGCCTCGGCCGTTGACCGGGTTCTAGACTTCCTTCATCGTCTGAATGTTTTAAATAAAATTTAATTTATTGTATTTGTAATTTCTTGTGTTATTTTATTTATTTATTTTATTTAAAAACTTTATTTCTGTTATGTTTTGCATTATTTTACGAATTGTTATTAAATTTTATTCATTATTTATTGTTATTTAGTTCTTAAGTGTAATATATCTATATCTGTTATCTAAATTTTTAATTTATTTTTACTGTTATAGTTTGTTGCTGTTGTTTTTGTTGTTGTTTTTTTCTTAAGTTAAATTTTGTTTAATTAAATTTTTTTATATACTTTAATCCTTCGTGTGTGTGATGATAACCTGAACGGTTTTTACGCGAAAAAAAAAAAAAAAAAAAAAAAAAAAAATGGCCTAACCCAACTCAAAAAGCCTGAGTGCCGAAACTTGACCTGGCCCGAACCGAGCTCTAAAAATTCTGCCTTCAGACCCCTACTTATTGTCAAAAATCCAATAAACACATAACAACTCATCATTTGATGGCTGTCAGGCAGAGCTGGTACAGTGAACAAATTTAATGCACATTAAACTGTCTCCCTCCGTAGTGCACAGTAGCACCGCCTTAGCATCACTACTGTGCACGGGAAATTTCAAGGTTGGATACTTTTTATATATTCTTTGCACACATTTGTCTGTACATACATGCAATGCCTACACATACACAATGTTTTTGCCCCAGGATGGCATGAATAACAAGGAAACAGTGCTACCAACCATTGCTTCTTTGAACATAAAATACCCTCCAGTAGTTCAGTAAGTTGGAGAAAGACATTAAATTGTATCAGTGAGGAACTATTTCCTGACAAGCAAATGTAATGTAGTTTACAAAAAAAAACTGGCATGTTTGTATTTGTTGTTATTTTTAAATTATTGGTGTTTGTAATATTCCAAAATATTGATGTATTTTTGTTTTATTTTTTTTACTGCAGTTTTTATCAGGATTATTAAGGTAAGATGTTACAGTGATACTTCAAGTTGCTTTACAGTAATAAATTAAATCATGAAAATATAATATTTGAAGTTTATTGCCTTTTATTTTATTACTACTTCCATGAAGTCGTATTTTTAAGTACTCTTGTTTGTTTAGGTCTTACCAATATTGGTATTCAAATGCCTTTTTGAATTTCTTTTAGAAATTGAGCTATAGGTGCAGGTGGCCATCATTAAAAGATCTAAATTTTGGACCATAAAATGAGCACTAATAATAAACACATTGTGAGTGTTTAAATAAAAACATTGTGAGTGGTTGTTTTATATATATATATATATATATATATATATATATATATATATATATAACTTGATTTGAGGCTGAATGCACCGCAGTGGCAATCTGGTACCTCTCTTTAAGAAAAAAAATTACAATGTTTAAAAACATTTATTTAATCACATATTACTTGTTATACTTCACATAAAAGAACCATTCAAATTTCGTGACAATCGATTGTGTTGTGAGGCTGGCATAGTTTGTTGTGTGTTACTATTGAGTGCTGCAAACTATAAATCACTGTAGCAGTTGGTAGTGTGGCTTGATGTCGTCTATACAACATAGGAACTGAGTTACACAACCTAGTTCCGCTTACTTACACCTATACAACCACGCTAAAAATCCCTGTACTTCTCTCCTGGGCCTGAAAAGGGCCGTGGCCTGCGAAATCTAATTCACTCCTGCCAGCCAAGACTCACTCCCGACTGTTTCACAGTGTACGTGTATCTCGGGTCTCTATTACGCTAGCCTAATTCACTTCTGCCCAGGCACTACTGCCGGCGCATCACATCACGTCTCCCATGCACAAAGACCTGCACCTGCTTTCTGATTGGTACCTTCTTTTTCCCATTTTAACAGTATAAATACAGGCCAAAAAAAGTTGTTTGACAGAACATCAACGAAAACCATCCATTACAACAACCTAGCAGCCTACCAACACCAGGACCAACAGCACAGACACCACAACTTGCTCGGTAGGAAATAGGAGTGATACAGCCAGCAAGCAATACCAAGTGAAGTTATTTCACAGTCCTCACCAGCCTGCGGTCACCGCAGACTACTACTTCTATTTTCTGCCGCAGACTACAACATTGAAATCAGCCGGCTTATGACCAAAATAAAAAGAAATTGTTTGTCAGTTCGACTCATCAACAATCGTCCTATTACCAATACCTCCCTTTCCCCTGACTTAAAAAGTGATAAAAAAACTTGAAAAGCCTATTGAAAGAAGTCTGCTTAGTGAAAAGGATTTCGAGCTTGCTGACACCAAAAAAACTGTGAAGAAATTTCCCAATAAAGTTTGGGAAATGAAATAAGGAAACTATCATCAAAGTTCAAACTCAGTGACAGGCAATTAGTTACAGGATTCCAAAAGTATCTCCACTCCAGAGTGTCCCCAGAAAGTGTCACTCTGATGAAACATATATTTTTTAATCAGAAAGTGTCACTCAATCAGTTTGATAACCATATTGTCGAATGAATGTGGAAGAGTAGTGAACCTTATTATCATACCATTTATATCATCACTGAATACTGTAACAGTTTCAGGCTTGTTTGCAAAGATCAGTGAACCTTCTCTTTGGCCATTTAACCCAGCTAAGCATGTTGGCTCTTGGCTTTTGTCAAGACACCATTCAGCATTAGCCGGCAAGAGACGAGAAGTGTGATGAAAACATGTTGAAGTTTTGACAGTTTGTAGGATGGGTAGACTTTTTTACAACTGCGCTTTTTTACAATTTGTTGTTACTATATTACAACAAATTTTTGTGTACTTCTTTTGCAAACTGCAAAACCTTCTCTTTGGCTATTTAACCCAGCTAAGCATGTTGGCTCTTGGCTTTTGTCAAGACACCATTCAGCATTAGCCGGCAAGAGACGAGAAGTGTGATGAAAACATGTTGAAGTTTTGACAGTTTGTAGGATGGGTAAACTTTTTTACAACTGCGCTTTTTTACAATTTGTTGTTACTATATTACAACAAATTTTTGTGTACTTCTTTTGCAAACTGCAAAGATCAGTGAACCTTCTCTTTGGCTATTTAACCCAGCTAAGCATGTTGGCTCTTGGCTTTTGTCAGGACACCATTCAGCATTAGCTGTCAAGAGACGAGAAGTGTGATGAAAACATGTTGAAGTTTTGACAGTTTGTAGGATGGGTAAACTTTTTTACAACTGCGCTTTTTACAATTTGTTGTTACTATATTACAACAAATTTTTGTGTACTTCTTTTGCAAACTGCAAAGATCAGTGAACCTTCTCTTTGGCTATTTAACCCAGCTAAGCATGTTGGCTCTTGGCTTTTGTCAGGACACCATTCAGCATTAGCTGTCAAGAGACGAGAAGTGTGATGAAAACATGTTGAAGTTTTGACAGTTTGTAGGATGGGTAAACTTTTTTACAACTGCGCTTTTTTACAATTTGTTGTTACTATATTACAACAAATTTTTGTGTACTTCTTTTGCAAACTGCAAAGATCAGTGAACCTTCTCTTTGGCTATTTAACCCAGCTAAGCATGTTGGCTCTTGGCTTTTGTCAGGACACCATTCAGCATTAGCTGTCAAGAGACGAGAAGTGTGATGAAAACATGTTGAAGTTTTGACAGTTTGTAGGATGGGTAGACTTTTTTACAACTGCGCTTTTTTACAATTTGTTGTTACTATACTACAATGCCGCCTCGGTTGCCTAGTGGATAGCGTACTAGGCTTTCACCCCGAGGACCCGGATTCGATTCCCGGCAAGGGCTTTGCATTTTCATACACTATAAATCATCCCATCGTCTGCATTAGCCCAAGTGTGCACAATAGTCGGACGTTAAACACAAAAAAAAACTATACTACAACAAATTTTTGTATAATTCTTTTGCAAACTCTGTTTCAGAAAATCAAGCCTGTGTGTGTATGTGTGTGTGCGCGTGTTCATGTTGGTGTGCATATGTATGCATGTATGTGTGTATGTATATATATATATATATATATATATATATATATATATATAGAGAGAGAGAGAGAGAGAGAGAGATTGAAATTTGTAGATAGTGATTGCAATTTCAGTGCATTACAATTCAAATGTGGCAGGAAAGTTGGTCATTTGTTTTGAAATCAGAAAAATGCATATATTTTTATAATAAATGTAATATTTTATTGAAAATGTAAAATTAAACAGTCAAGATTAATTTTGAATACAATATTAAAATTTAAATTGCTAATGTATACAGAATTAATTAATATTGCTTAGAAAAATTTTTGGACATGTTAAGATTTGATTGTCCATCATTTTTTTTTTTTTTTTGTAAGTAGAAAAGTTTATCTAGGCCACATCTACTTTTTTTTAATGACATGAATTTTACCTGCAATTTTGAGCAACTATTCTCGTTGAAATATAATCTTATTTTGTACTATAATCTTATTTTGAAATATAATCTAAATATTGTACTACTGACAAATATTCACTAGTATAAGTAAATTGTTTTCTTTATTTTGGTTAACAAAGAGAAAAAATTAATTTCAGAAAATAGTAAAATAATAAAACAATACGTAAATTGGGCTTACCCAAGTTTAGAGAATAGTGTGATCACCATTTTTTTTTAATGAGTAATTTTTAATGTTATGGTGAACAGATTTTGTGGGGACTCAAAAATTGTCATCAAAACGATTTTTGAAAGTTAATAATTGAGTGGAATAAGAGCGATTTCAAAAATTGTTTTCTTTTCATGAAATATTAGATTAATATCAGATAAAACAAGATTTATCATTGAATTTATACAACTATACTTTTTCATTTGTATTAAACATTTTGTAATTTTGTTCACTAAAATTTGTGAAATATTTTTTTTCAATTATGCGTTGTGTTTACGATTTATTTCAGAGGCATAATTGTTTCACGATTCATTCCTTGTGACGGCCAACGATTTCATTGTTTTATATTTAATACATTTTCATGAAAACATTAGAAAGTTCTTTTTTTTAATGACCTAAGAACCTAATTAAAACGGTTGTGTATGAAATAAGTATTGCTTGAAATTAAAAATGTTAAAACTAAAATACATAATACAAAAACACAATTTCCAGTTGCACTTCTATGCTGCTTGTAGCGACAAACTCACTAATTATACTGCATTAAACATTTATTTAGTTTAGTGTATAACAATAATAAGAAGGGAACAGTCCATTTACATGTAAACCAAATTGTTGGTTCAAAATATTTGTATAAAATATTTTTTTTTAAATAATAAAATTGCTATTGGAATATTATAAACAGTGACTATATATCTTATGTAATCTTTGTACGATTCAGTGAAATGTTTTATCTTATATTAAACTAATATTTCTCACAAGGAAAACAATTTTCAAAATCACTATCTTACTCCTTACAACTAGCAATTTTCAAAAAATCGCTACGGTGACAATTTTCGAGACACCTGAAAAAATGTTCGCCATAATATTCAAAATAATGTATATTTTCAAAACAATAATAAATTCTCGGATGACAGTGGTCATGCTATTCTCCACTACTACTATAAATTACAACAAACAAAAAAAGTAAAAACTGTTTTATGTCTCAGTGAAAAGTAAGGGTGAAATCAGTGAGCTGCAAAAAGAAGTAACGACCCTGGAACAGAATGTGGCGACTTTAGAGAAGACTAAGTCTGAAGTGAGTTAATCTTATCATTCACTAAAAATAAATACATATAAAAAAATGTTTACATAAAATTATAATTATTATAACTATTTATATTCATCGCAGCTAAACAATATTAGTACTATTAACAATTCGAAAAAAAATTGAATAACCAAACTGGTTACAATGGCTTCAGATGTTATATCAGTGGCTAAACATCTATCTTTAAAGTAAAAACCACCTGTTTTTAGCGACACTTAATCATTGTACTACTCAGTTATAGTGTCTAAAATTTTTTATTTACTTTTTACTCTAAATATTACTATACAATAAGACTTTCTTATTCAAGTTAATGTATACCAAGGCCAAAGGCTTTTAATTCATCTGCATGTGGTACTTTTGAGGAATACACAAGATTTTTTTATCATTGAAATGTAATGAGCTATGTAGACAACAGAAAAGTGCTGCTTGACTTAATTCTGCTGATAAAGGCTTAACTGTCAACATTTATCATTCTGCTGAAACACAGCTGTTCAAGACTGATTAGTATGCTGTATGTTCAGTCTCACACTACACTAGGTCTAGAGATGATTCAAATTGCACATTATTACTGCCTTCACCTTTTTGATATTGTATTTTAAAATGTATATGCCTACTGTATTTACCTTTGTGTTTTTTATGCATAACTGAATTACTTATTGCAGCATAAAATGATATTGTTATTTAATATTTAAATATAATAATAAAAATACTGTGTATAAATGCAACAATAATCTTTTTTTACTTTTTATTCCTTACTAATCTTTAAAATTGATTTTTCTTAACTCACTTTTTTGACATGTTACTCAAATACGAGGGTTGATCAAATATAAACGAGACTGATTTTTTAAAAAATTTATTGCTTACTTACAAATTATTCTTGATACAACTTATTTTTCTACGTAGTCTCCCGCACGAGTAAACACATTTTTCCCACGGATTGGAAGTTTTTAATTCCATCTTCGTAAAAAGTTCTCGGCGTTCATTGAGCCATTGGAGCACGAAGGTCTCCACCGCAGAATCGTCTTCAAACGCTGGCCTCCAAGCGCCTCTTTGAGTGGCCCAAACAGGTGATAGTCGCAGGGTGATAAGTCTGGACTGTATGGGGATATTCCATTGGTTCCCAGCCAATTTGATCGAGTTTAAGCCTCGTAGCGTTTGCCGAATGTGGTCGGGCATTATCGTGAAGAAGAATGACGTTTTCGCCGGTTTAGATTTCCTTTTCCTCTGAAAAGACTGTTTTGCGACCTCTAAAACATCGCAATAATATTGTGCATTTATTGTGCGTCGTTGATGGAGGAAATCGACGTGAAAGGCGCCTTGATTGTCGAAAAATACAGTGGCCATTACCTTCCCGGCCGACAATCGTGATTTGGCCTTCAGAGGCGCCCTCTCTCCCCTCTTCCGCCACTCCATACTTGCCTGTTTCGACTCGGGAGTGTAATGGTGAACCCATGTTTCGTCACAGGTGACAATCCGGTTTAATAATGCTTCACCATCTCGTTCAAATTGGGTCAATAGTCGCTGGCAAATCTCCAAACGATTCCGTTTGTGAACGTCGGTCAAAATTCGTGGAACCCACCTTGCAGATACTTTGCTGAGTTCCAGGTTTGATGTAACGATTTTTTGAACGCTACCATAGCTCAACTGGAGTTCATCTGCAATAAATCGCAGCGATATACGTCTGTCTTCGTCCAGGAGCTTCTGAACAGCATCAATGTTTTCGTCTGTGACGGAAGTGGTCAGGCGACGATCATGGCTGAGGTTTTCTACTGCTTCCCGTTCTTCGGCGAATTCCTTGTGCCAAGCAAAAACGCGAGCTCTTGACAGGGTTCTGTCCCCGTATTGAGCCGTTAATCTACGAAAGATTTCAGTCGGATTGACCCCCTCCTTGGCCAAAAACTTAATAATAATTCTCTGCTCCACGGAAACATGCACTTCACTCTCACTCATTGTATAGTTTTATACTGAAGGGTCCGAACGGAAATGTTGCCCGTCTACGCCCGTCCCAAACCTCCCAGGCTACCTGAAACCCCACCCTTTAGAGTTCAATGTCCAACGGAAAAGTTTTTAGAAAGTCAGTCTCGTTTATATTTGATCAACCCTCGTACATGTCTTTTTTTTAGGCGCTTCTGTGACAATATAATCAAGTTTCACTTTAATGTAAAATTAACATCGACTATTTAGCTAACTTAAATATTAGGTATTCACTTTTTAATGTAAACAAAACTATGAAACAATGACGACCTGACAAAGAAATACAAAAGTTGTGCACATCAAAGTAGTAAAACAAATTAAGTATGCTTAAGGTTTCTTGTTTTTTTAAAAATATTTATTAATTATTAGAAGCTTATAGCACCCTTACAGTATATGTTCAAAATGGCTGCCTCACGTTGTTATGATCATCTGTAGTTCCTGCAGTGTTTGTGGGTGTAAAACTTTTCTTAACGATAACTCCACAGGAAAACAATCTGGATATGGTAAATGTAGAGGCCATAATTACTTACAGGTGATAATGCTCGCCAAAAAACTCACAAACAAATAATGCATTGTTTCATTCTCTGTGTGAGAAATGGCTCCATCCTGCTGAAACATACAATTATGTTCATCATCTTCAACAAGAACAGTAAACTGTGTAATGATGTCTTGCTACACAGCACTGTTCATTCATTGTACCATTTTTGGACAACATGGTGTAGCACACCACAATCCAATTTTCTAACATTGCAAGAGGTATTCGTACAAAATATGAGGATATTCAGTTGACCAAATTCTAGTGTTTCGACTGTTCACATAGCCATTAAAGTGTAAACTTGCCTCACCAGTGAAGACAAAACTGTCAGTTTTTGCAATTCTTTTATCGTCAACTAATGACTAAAACCAAGTACAGCATACTGTGCGCTTTCTGTTACCAGATTCCTAAGGGTCTTGAATGCTGGGAATGTGATGAGCAAAATTCTAACTTCTCCATCGCTTTCTGTGCATTTGCACACAAAATCTGAGATTGCGCTGGTAGTTTCCTCAAGATTTTAGAAGGTGAATATGCTTTTCGCCTTAAAATAACAACAAAAATATATAAGAACAGTGAAATAATATTTAACGGTGAATATTCTTTGCTCTTTAAAAAACAACATTTTTACTAAGCAAAAAATAAAGCACTACTGCAATTGTCATGTGACTAACAGATATTAAAATACTATCTAGGTTTATTTTTAAACTCATGATGCTATATTGCAGAAGGCGATAGAAATGTTTCAACTTACGGTTGTTTACAGACATTTGAATTTTTCATGTGCACGACTTTTGTATCTCTGTAGCTGTAATCTAAAGTCGGCTGATGCTACTTGTTTGTGCTACCACTGCAGTTTTTAATTTATTATTTTATATTTTTATAGAGTAGATCAAAATAATTCATTGCTAATTTATGTAATGTGGAATTAGTTTACTTGAGAAGTGTATGTTTGTTGCAGCTAAGTAAAGAGCTGGGCATATCGCGTACAATGATCAACGAACTACAACAGAAGTTAACAATGATGGAACGTTGTGACATACAGAAAAATATGGAGAAGGAAATGGATTTAATGATAAAGGAGTTGAAAGATAAACACCAACAAGAGCTTTCTACACTGCAGCGACAGATTGATTTTATAACTGCAAAGTGTAACCAGAAGGTAAAAAGTTGTCAATTCACAGATCAAATTATCAGTGAATTTACCAATGCAAAATCGTTAGATTTTAAACTGAACTTTTGAGAGATTTAAATTAAATAGATTGTTTTAATTTTTTTTTATCATTTATATTATATTTAGAGATAGATTTTATACTATAATATGGGATTCTGAACAATGGCCACCATGTGGCCCAACCCCATCCTTGCCTTTCCTTACTATTTAAACCATATATCAAATTATTATATATTGATAATCATATATCAGTATTGATATATGATTATCAGTATAAATAAATAGTTTTAATATACAGTAGAGTCCCACTTAACCGACCTTCTGTTTAATCCAACTGGCCTTGAAGACCAAATGTACAATTCCCACACACCACTTTCGTATTTCCTGATTGTACATGTCTGGCCTTTATGCTTATGTATCACTTATGCGCCTAGCCAATGACCTACATTCTCTTCAAAAAAAAAAAAAGAAGAGATTACCCTTATACGTGCTCTGTTCATTCATTTCCGTCTTTTAGTATCAATTCAGATATGTGGAAGAGTTGACGTTTAGGTGCATTCTGCTTATGTGTGTTTTGTAACGTTTTACATATTATTATTTTTTTCACCGTTTTCTAAAAGGTGTTGTGATGGCTTCTAAAGGATAAAGGTGACTGTTTCATCCAAGATGTAGCATCGAGAAAATGTCAAACAGTTGGTAAAAAAAAAAAATTACAAACTTTTCCGTTAAGTTTGATGATTTAATGTACTGTTCTTTATTACTGTATTGAGATTCTGTGTGGTTTTATGTTTTAGTAATTCAAAATTATTTAACGTAATAAATTCAATTCACTACTTTTAAATGTTCTTTAATGATTCTCTGTGTAATCCGACTTTCCCACTAATTTGACCTGGCGGTGCCTGGTCTATGTCGGATTAGCAAGACTCCACTGTATTTTAAATAGGTTTAAAATATTTTCTTAAATATTATTTCCTTCAGTTATTTCTTAGTTTTTTATTCTAAAATGATCTGCTGTAGCTTGGGCTTAACATAAGATTATAAACAGATATAGGTCGGCTAATCATATGATTCTAATCAGCTGTATCCCATATAATCATATGATTCTAATTAGCTGTGACACAACTGATTTAGTGAAAGACAAGTTTACATATCTCTTCAAGTAAAGGTTTATCTTATGAAATTCTGAAGCTGATTACAGTATTTTTAGAATTTGTCAAATGAGAACTCAGTCGATGTGGTTTATTGTACACAAAAAAGCCCTTATACATTATTATTTGACTATTAGTTCTCGACATTTATAGAAATATGTGAACGATAATTTTCATTTTATAATATTGGGAAGATTAATTATTCGGCTGTATTTTATACTTCAAGTTGTAAAGCAATGTAAACATAATTTTTAGGTATAACCATCTCATATAACATAAAAATAATCCCAAAACATCCTCAATGAAAAACTTTCATTTAAATCAAATTTCATGTATGACATGGCTCTAAGGATAAGTGATTTGAGTAACAAAAACCAACAGACGCACCGTAACTGATAACAACGACGGGCGTGCTACTAATGATTTTCATTTAAATCAAATTTCATATATGACATGGCTCTAAGGATAAGTGATTTGAGTAACAAAAACCAACAGACGCACCGTAACTGATAACAACGACGGGCGCGCTACTAATGATGAAGACTCCGCAGTCCGGAATGTAACGAAGTACGAGTCGCGTGTGTAGCTTGGCCAAGCAGAATTTCATAATGAATATTTTAAATGTGTAATTGTGCTTAGTGTTTATGATTTATGTTTTAATGTTTTGTTTGACTTTGTGACGACCTCGACAGAGGGATTTAACATTTTGTATGGCCTGAAGATGAAACTTTAGAGTTTCGAAACTGCGGTAGCCTTTATGAGGTGAGTTGATAGACCACTGATGGGAAGAATAGGTATATAATCCTAATCACATAAAAATAATCAAGTCATGCAGCTGCCTCGCTGATGTGATGGAAATAACTTTCCATAAGTAACAATATTATACATTTTTTTCTTAAATTTATTTAATTAGTTTATGTTTTGTAATTTCTGTTTTGTTATTGAATTATGTGTTTTGAGACTATCCCATGGTTAGATTTAAGGCATTAAAATTTTTTAAAAATTCTCACACAACATGTAGTCCAGCCACTTAGTAAACAGCCTGCATAAGAATTTCTCAGGCATGTAAAAAAATTTCCCTCTAACTCCCTCCTACAGTCCAGTGACACACAGTCTGCCAATCTGAGTCTACAAGCTGGTACTACTCAGCAATAATGAAAGAAAAGAAGGGAGCTATGTTGAGAGAGTGGGGACTTTTCACTTGCACATTTTTTCTCTCTGTCTCATTGGTGTCCTTAACAGGCTATTTTCTAAGTGGCTGATCTGTAGCAAAAGATACACAAATTACTTCATATCATTATATAGAAAAGAAGATATTGCAACCAAGTAGCAGGTCTAGATTTAATTTGATTTAAACTTAAAAGCAAAAACCAAGTTCATTGCTTTTGTTAATCATTCACCACTGATACCACAAGAATTATCTATTTGTATAGAAAATAAAGTTATAAAAAGAGTTGATAGCATTAAATACGTGGGTATCTGCATTGACAGTAGACTAAATTGGCAGTCATACTAATGTGCAATAACAAAAATAAGATGTGTATTATAAATAATTAAAAATTGTGTACTATGCTTTATGCATTAGAATTGTTACTTATGCTTTAATAGCCTGGGGAGATGCATATGATGCACATGTATATAGACTGTGGAACCTACAAAGAAATATCATTAAACTTATTTTTTCTAAAAATGAACCTCCTTTGTCTATTTCACAAGCATTTTCACTTGACTCTATTATGTGTAAATATATTAAAGAGGTCAATATTTAAATCTCTTTAATCAATATATTAAAGATACACACACACAATCTGCTGCTGTTGGCAGAATTAGGTCCAATGCTATATACAACTACCTATAGTTGTATATAGTAGTAGTAAATCTTTACTACTTTATCACACGTAAAGAGTAAAGCGTGAAATAAGGAGAAAATATTTCAGTTTTATCTCATATAAAATCTTCAATTCTATGCCAAATGAACTAAAAACATTTGAAGGAAAAATTAAGAATATAAAATAAAAAAGTGGATCTGTAATTACTTTATCACCAATGACAAAATTATACTTTTCTTATAACCAGTGTAAAATTTTTTGAATAAAATAAATATAAAAAAAGAATAAATGTATGCGTCAAACTATCGTCTGGCATAATAAACGAATAGTTTTAACCTAATTTTAGACCAGACCTGTACGCGGATTTTTTTAAAATCCCCTACAGGTACATAAATTTGTGCATTTATAACTTAAAACTAATATAATTTATAAATAAATTGTGAAAACATGATATCAATCATAAATTTTGTAAATTTACATAATGTTGCAATATTGTATAATTTATGTAAGAACAAAATTGCAATAAAAATAATAATAATAAAATACTTGATATGAATTCTTTATTTATATTGATGTAATTTAAAAATTTAGAATGTAGATCTTAACTCTGATTACAATAGTAAATCAATTTTTAAAAAAGTATTAAAATTTATGAATTTTAAATTTGGAATGGCTGCCATTTTGAAACAACTGAACAGATTTTGTTCAAGCTCTATTTTTACATCATACGAATTGTCAGACTAAAATTAAAGGCGCTAAAGTGCTAACTCATTTATATGTATATATAAACACACAATACCAACGTAAATTTCTTAATAATGCTGAAATATACTAATTTTAGAACATGCTACAATCGATTAATGTGTTTTCCTTTTGTAATACTTTATATAAATTGTATTGTTCCAGGAAAATGATTGCAGCATAATGGAACAGAAAGTAGCCGAGTTGCAGAAAGCCCAAGAAGCACTCCTGGTGGAAAAATCTGACACTATCAACCAGCTGGCTCGTAGTCTAGAAGAGAGTCAGGCACAATGTCGCCAACTCATGGCTTCTAATGTAAGCTGTGACAATATACGCTTACAAACACTTTTAGATGAGGCTTTGCAAGAGAAAAAAGAATTGCAGAGGACCCTAAAGTCATTTCAAGTAAGTTGTTCAGTTATATAGTTATAACTTCATTAGATATTCAGGGTGACCACTCAGCCATGAAATCATAAATTTCATATACCGAAAAAAAGTTGAAATAAGCTTTGACTTTTAGAGTTAAACATTGAATAGTTCAATTTTTTTATGTGATTAAAACCTAATCAGAAGAAAATTAAAAGTAGTTTTGAGTGGCAGAATTTTACATCAAAACTTTTTCAAATTCAAAAGACAGTTCCATAAAAGTTTGTTTTTAAAACCAGTAGTGCAGATGATTAATGCTAACGCTGATGCTTCGCACTTTTCACAACACATTATTGCACTGAGTGGATCTTGGTATCATATCTACCAAGATATGTGTTACTGTGTATTAACACAGGCAGGCCAACCTCTGGATTTTGGTCAGAGACTCTCTGGCCTCACACCTTGCTCAGCCTTAGCCCACCACACCACAGCACCATAGCACACCATAGGTATAACTGGTCTCAGCCCCCATGTTTTGCCAACCATTCTTCTAACTGCCATCAAGAACCTATTGGCTTTTCCCTTAGTACGCCCAAGATGAGCATTCCAGGTTAACTTAATGTCCAACACAAAGCCTAGGTATCTCACTTTGTTCACAACTGGGATCGTCTCCCCAAAGAGCTTGAGCCCTCCTAAATGCGGAGTAATCCTCTTCTTAGTAAAAGGAACCAGAGTAGTTTTCCTGGGGTTAATCCCCCAGGTTTCCATTAGTGATAGAACTTTCTTCATGAGATCCACCACTGTATTGCCGTGCTTCCCCCGGATTAGCACCACCACATCATCAGCATATTTTTGTGTACAGCATCCCTCCAAAGAGAGAAGATCCAAGAGTGTGTCCACCACCATGTTCCGTAAGAGAGGGGACATCTCCCCCCTGTGGACAGCCCCTGGCAACCTCCTCCATCTTCTCCTAGAACTTTGGCTACAACTGTTCTCCCCCACAACATGTCCATTACCCAGCCACATACGGAATTATTAATCCTGCTTCGCGACAGGGTATTGTCAAATTGATAGGGTATTGGGAGAAATTGTCAAAAGCTTCCTCAATGTCTAGAAGGATACCGAGGGCATCAATCACCTTAATGACTAAGGTAAAAAAATGCATCAGTAGTTCACTCCAGGTGAACAGGTGTTACTCACTCCATCATCACGGATTGCTTTGCACCTTAATATACCGACGTTCCGGTCCCCTCGGAATCGACTGTCCCCGCCCTACTTCTTCCCAAGCTTTTATTTCAACCGCTGTTCTACATACCTTTGTTGCTTATTGCAAAAGGCAGTAGTCAGCAGTTTCATAATTTTCCTCTGTCTTTGTCAATAGTGTTCATTCTTTGGCTGTGACCTCATAATATTTAAAACTAGTAACTAAAAATTAATATTTTTCTAAATCCAAACACTAGGTAAAACATCGTAGTGTTATAAAACTGTGCTAAGTAGCGGATGTAGTGTATGTGTCACAGTGCTGCACATAAGTATTTTAGCAGTCAAAAGCAACTTTTTCCGTATTGAGGTATGTTATTTTCACATGCTAATAACAGATTGACAGTTTAAAAAAGTTATAAAAAAAAGAAAAGTTGAAAAAGTTTATTTTAAAGCACACCATGTCAGTTTAGTGCTATGCTAGTTTTGATAGCATAACTAAAGGTAGAATGCATGGTTATTTTTAGAGTCAGACTACTACATACATATAGTAGTTTCTGATTATTTTACGCTTACTAACAACAGATTAACATGTCTAAAAATTCTGAAAATCAAGGAAAGGCGCGTACTTCATTTCCATTTCCATTAGCAAAGCTTACAAACTTAACCTAACATAGTGTGCTTGGAAAGAAATGAAGTTTGTTATATTTTTTTTTTTGTTTTTGACTTTTTAAATGTGCTGATGTGTTGTTTATAAGCAAAAGTGAATGATGAATTCAGCCAGGTGACGTATGAAGTAATGTTTCATGTTGGTACAGTAGATGCTCGATAATCCGACACATATGGGACCAGGACCCTGTCGGATTATAGAAGATCATGGATTACTGGAAGTATCATTATAAAAATGCTAAATAACCTCTCAGGGAAGAGTAAAACAAGGTAAAAACTGTTTAAATGGGTTACAAACAACAAACCACTTTAATAAACACGTTTATTTGTTAAATTAACATATAAACACAATTTAAATCTTGAAAAATGTTATTTTTTAGTTATGATAGAAAACACAGCACACAATTCACAGTCAGTACACTACATAAAATTACCGCGTAAACGAAATTAGAATTAAAAGTACACGACAGAATGAATCGTATAACACTGCTTTCAATAACTGTAAACAAACAACTGATTTGGGTTCAAGTTTTGACAGGAAAGATGAGTCATTCCCCTTCCCAGCCATGAATATGATTGTGCTCTCTCTCACACTCACGAGAGATATTGCCGCTGAGGCATTGTCGGACCAAAGAATGTTGGACTATCGAGAGTCTACTGTATAACGAGACGCTGCCATGCCCATTCAATACCATAAGATAAGATACTATCCTTATACCTTTTGTTTCATTATCATGCTGATCCGATTCTTTGAACATTTCGATCTGTTGATAGCAAGCAAATATAGACAATATACCAATACAGAAAATGTTTCTTATAACTGCTAGATAGTGAACGATTACTATCTAGCCTTTATGGCCTGAGGAGAGAAGGTAGTATAAAATTTATAGTATTAGACATTGGGCTCTTTACTCTAACTTCTTGATTTTACAGGTGTAGAAACATTTAAGTAATTTTATAAATGAAAAAACTGAATAAAAACACAAATTTAAAAATATATATTTTTAAAAAGTAAATATTGAGTCTTCAATATTACCATTGTGACTCATGGCCACAGTATTTATAAATATTCCAAGGCAAGAAAATTCAATATGTTAGAGATTTTTTTAAAGTCGACACTGTTGCTTCAGTTATTTGCAAATTTTGTACAAATTGAATTTCTTCAATATGTTTAAATAATGTATAAAATCAAGCATATTCCACCCAAAATAACACATTGTGATATCAGCTCGTATTTCTTCCCATCTTCTAGAAGTGTCTGAAGTTTAATTATACTCAAAACATAATCGTCTGTTACGCTATTTGGAATTACCACGTTACTTTCCAGGCGGTTCATGTACCACATTTTTGTTTCTTTCAAAATCTTTAGCGTTTCTGTTTTCATCCAACGTGCTTTTTGTCTAATAATGAATCCGTCGTAGACAATTTGCCCAAAGATGTAGATCCCGCAAATTCTGGTAACGTGGAAATATACTGCAATAAAAAATTGTGCTAAGAGAATATTTTTTTATGTCGGTGGAAAATTGAATGTCAAAAGTATAAATAAATTATATAACTGGAACATTTTTCTAAAGAAAAAACTGAACATTTTTGTAAGTACAGTGGTTGCCTGTTATAACAAGCTTTTTGGCAGACAAAGCAGACCTGCTTGATAATGTTAATGTTGGTATCGAATGAAGAAAGAAATCCTGTAGATAAGCTGGTAATGTTATATAGACTAAACCAAAACATGTTAGACTTATGTTTACTATAGTATATTTGTTTATCTCTGCTCTTCTCAAGTAGAATGAACATTCCTACTGCCTTCCTCTTCATTATATGCAATGCAAATACTGTTCATAAGGCGATATATGCAATTGGGCGTGTTCACGTGCTATTTCAGATAACGGAGACTTATTAGATTGTGTGTTCATATTACTAGAATGGGAGAGAAAGAGACATCAGCAGTAATATTGCCTTGAAAGATTTATTTTGTAGAGAATTTTGCGTGTAAAATAAATCTCAGTATCCCCAGAACGATTTTGCTTAAACTTTGAGAATAGGGGTCTTTGGGCCTCAGAAATCAATTGATGAAATCCTTAACCCCAGAAAAACTCATTGGTTGGAGATCGAAATAGAATCAGGTTCAAACCACAATACAAAATTTGGGATTGACGAAATTTAATTTTTCATAAAAGTCTTATTATTATTAGGCCTACACTTGATAATAACAATACAAGCAGCAAAATATTTTATCCAGACATGCGTTGTACTCAAGTGCGAAAGTGAAAACCAGTGCAAATGAATGAACTACTATTGAATCAGCTGAATTGAGAATAGCATTGTATGTAGTTATTATGTTTAATCAGCTGGATGTTAATCGTAAATATCAATTATCTTTTTTAAAATTGAATTTGTATTATTAAATGAGATTAATTTGTTTTTTTAATAAGGTAGGAATAATGATTGTCAAGTTATACTTATTGTGCTACGAAATACAAATAAGCAATCTACAAATGTATTATTTTTTGTCTTATTTTTTGAGACTTGTCTCAAAAACACACACACACACACACACATCTAATATAAAATTTAATAAAACATTTCAACAAAGCAAAGCTCGTTTACCAGTTGTATTATTTTAGAATAGGGATTTTGAGGCCTCAGAAATTGATTTGCTGAATAAAGATTATTTGTTTTTTTTTTTTTTTTGAATACATATTTTGTAAACTTACACCAATCAGAGTTAAAAGGGAGCATGGCAGATAATGCTCCATATTTAATTTGGTCAGATAACACTACAGCCATTGCCTGATTTTAATTTACTGCAAACGCTTGCAAATCAATCGCATCTGTATTATGTAACGACAAAATATTTTAATTCAGTTTATGATTGGTTCATATAATATAGTGTTTATAATTTTCCAAATATTTTGTTTCAAGGATACGAAAAAGTTGTTTTACCTAATTATCTATGGTTACTGATTTTAAAAAGATTCAATTGTTGAAATTTGTTTTATCGAAGTGCTGATTTCAATTGTTATGGTGACAGTTTGTTCTACTATGAATTTATCCTCTCTCTCTCTCTCTCTCTCTCTCTCTCTCTCTCTCTCTCTCTCTCTCTCTGTCTCTCTCTCTCTCTCTCTCTCTCTCTCTCTCTCTCTCTCTCTCTCTCTCTCTCTCTCTCTCTCTCTCTCTCTCTCTCTCTCTCTCTCTCTCTCTCTCTCTCTCTCTCTCTCTCTCTCTCTCTCTCTCTCTCTCTCTCTCTCTCTCTCTCTCTCTCTCTCTCTCTCTCTCTCTCTCTCTCTCTCTCTCTCTCTCTCTCTCTCTCTCTCTCTCTCTCTCTCTCTCTCTCTCTCTCTCTCTCTCTCTCTCTCTCTCTCTCTCTCTCTCTCTCTCTCTCTCTCTCTCTCTCTCTCTCTCTCTCTCTCTCTCTCTCTCTCTCTCTCTCTCTCTCTCTCTCTCTCTCTCTCTCTCTCTCTCTCTCTCTCTCTCTCTCTCTCTCTCTCACTCACTCTCTCTCTCCTCTCTCTCTCTCACTCTCACCACTCTCTCTCTCACTCACTCACCACTCACTCACTCACTCACTCTCACCACTCACTCACTCACTCACTCACTCACTCCACTCACTCACTCACTCTCACCACTCACACCACACACACACACACACCACCACTCACTCACCACCACACACTCACTCACTCACTCACTCACTCACTCACTCACTCACTCACTCACTCACTCACACACACACACACACACACACACACACACACACACACACACACACACACACACTTATACTACATACTGTCTATTATTTATGTACAATATACTTAAACAGGATAATGTTGAAAGTGATTAATGTTTTTATGCTGCATTGGAAAAGAAGCAGCATGTAAATACAAAATTTCTTAACTTTTTTAAAATCTGCAACTTAGGTACAATGATGATTGTTTATCACAAACACAAGTGTTTCAAACGGTTTATAGATGGCTGCAAAGACATCTGTTCTGAGATAATTCAGTCTCTGGCGTACCATTTTCAGCAAACACCTACGCTAACATTGAAAAAAATTATTACCTTGTTCATCATAATCACCATTCAACTATTACAGCTTATATTAATACACAGCATTCTGGTTTACCAGAATTGATTAAAAAAGTGTGAAACAAATTCTTCATGAAAGTTTCAATACGAACAAAGCGTGTTCAAAGTTCATTCCAAAGTGTCTCATTCCTGAACAGAAACAGTGGTGAAGAAACATTAGTTACGACATCGTGGAAGACAGCGAAAGGAATCCTAGCTTCTTAGGAAGTGTAATTACTTGTGGAGAATCGTGATCTTTTTTACTTACGATCGTGAAACAAAACACAAATTGATGCATTGGAAACCTTCCAACTGGCCACATCAAAAAAAAGTGTGGGTGACAAAGACAAATTTCAAGGTATAATGATTTTTTTTTTTTATCATCCTGACATGAGTATGTAGAAAAAGTTCCAGTTTGTGGAAAAACAAATCAAATTTTTCACCATGACA
The DNA here is from genome assembly GCA_022606455.1 of Callitettix versicolor. NCBI lineage: Eukaryota > Metazoa > Arthropoda > Insecta > Hemiptera > Cercopidae > Callitettix > Callitettix versicolor. Next base: position 13,109,927 of record CM040190.1, read on the forward strand.
GTGCCTCCATTCAAGAATTTTTTGGCCAAGAACATCGGCTCTACTCGCCTAACATAGCCTTATGTGACTTTTTTTGTTCGTTGAAGTGAAGACAGCTCTAAGGAAAAAATATTGAGTCTGTTAAAGTAGTAAAAGAAAAGCGATGGAAGTCATGAAGATGCTTAACGGAAATGATCTGCAGCCCTGCTTTCCGTAGTGGGAGATACTCATGGAGCAGTTTAGAGATCAAAGCGGTGTGATGACGTAAAAAATTATAAATAATAAAGAACAATTTTTTAGCCTTACTTTGTTTCTTTCTAGATACACCTCACATGTATGAGGTACGTACCTCATACGCATAACAGTATTTACTGTTATTGCAATCCCTCACAGGGGGTGCAGACTAGCTGCATCTATTGAGAGGATTTAGATATTGCTTACGGTACCCAAGTCTAACACACACTTACACTTACCACTTTACACTCACGCTTACATTTAAGGAGGCCATAATAGCCTCAATGTGCTTTTCGCCTTAAAATAACAAAAAAAAATGTTATTGTTATTTCTGATTTTATATTGTAAATCTGTATAGCTAATTAATCATATGAAATTATAACATTTGGCATACATTTTCTATTTGCATGCTGTTGGGTTGAGATGACTTGTGCTCGTGTATATTTATATAATTCTAATAAAGTACAATCCCGTTTATGCAACATAAATGAGGTTAAGATAACTTTTTTTTTTGTTAAGCCATACACATTAATATTTTTTTCTGTCTAATTAATTCTAGAAGATTGTGAAGGTCAAATGATTTAACCTTATTTTAGGCAATATTTTGACTTACCTTTTTTATTATAGTTAAAAATTACATTTTTAGTCTTACATCAATAATCTGTATATTGTACAGGGAAATAGGTTATAACAATAAAAAACTTAAATAATTTTCATAGTTTCTTTAGTCTTTTGCAATGTTTTTTGAGCATGGATGTCCCGCCAGCTTTTCATTACGATGCTAGTCGGTGTTGGCTCGCTATGTTGTTGAACAAATTTTAGCGCAATCATAAATTCAGTGTGATCCAAACTTCTGTATTGACTGCTAGTGACTAATGCAGATACCAGTGTTGTAGGGTGGGGGTGCAGATTGGTAGTGAAGCTATATTTAGAATCGGGAGTCGGTGGCTTGGGGAAGTCAACTCAAGGGTCAGGGGTTTACTTCTTTGCTAGTTCTTGCATTCTCATCCTTATATTTGTGTAAATTTTATTTATTCCTCATTATTTTTGTAAGGGATTTTTGATTCAGGATGCATTTCGGGTAACCCGGGTTTCGGTTGACCCGAGTTCAGTTAACTGAGGTTTTACTGTACTCTTCTGTAAATTTACTAGTTGCATAAGTACATGTATGCGTCTCATTATAGCATATATATATATATATATATATATATATATATATATATATATGTGTGTGTGTGTGTGTATGTAACAAATATTTTACAAATTTTTTTTAGAACTGTTGTGTAGAAGTTCGACTGTAGTTATTTTAGTTCTTTGATAGCTTTTAGATGTTTAGTAACTGTAGTAGAATTCTCACAAACAAATTAATTGAAGTTTTGTAGTTTCAGTGACAACATTCGTAAAAAGTTCATTACAATTAGTAGTAGAAACAAAAAATCTTAAGTCAATGTTTGTGGAACAGAAATGCAAAGGTTTGAGACTCGCTTTCTTAGCAAATGGTTGGGGCTCTCTAATGTAGCGGCACGCACACGCTCAACATTCTCAAGCATACGAATGGTTTCTGCTGCCCTAGAGGTTTTTTTCTCATCAGTGATCCCATTGTGTTCAAATATGCATCCACCTCCATGATCCGGAATCAGCCCACATGGTATATATTGAAGGACCGGCAAAAGTCTTGTTGGGACTCGCCATTAAAGTAAAATCGTTTCACAACAAAAGTGCCATGCTCAAGGTCCCACATCTTGAGTGTAACTGAAACTTCCAACTCCCCTCTACACAATAGGACCTTCACGACTGCCATCCCCCCAGGGTTCCCGGTAAACACTTTTTATTTCGTGTAAAAACAATTCATTACAATCACACTAACATGTTTTTTATTCTAATGGCCGCCTCGGTGGTCTAATGGATAGCGTACTAGGCTTTCACCCCGAGGACCCAGGTTCAATTCCCGGCTAGGGCTTGGCATTTTCATACGCTATAAATCATCCCATCGTCTGCATTAGCAAAAGTGTGCACAATAGTCGGACGTTAAAAAAAAAAAAAAAAAATTTTTATTCCAATGTGTCTGTCGAAATGTGGAGAAGATTTATTTAGTTTTTTTTATACAAAACCCATGTACAGTGTTTCTAGATTACAGATTCCAACATAAAGTTCCAATGTTTTGGAAAAAGGATTATTAGCAATTATATTTATCTACGAAAAATGAAAATCTGTAATTTTTTCAAAATTGTTTCATCAGATTTTATTCATACATATAAGATGATTCATAACTCAATCAGTATACCAAATTTAAAATGAGTCAACATATTCAATCTCCAGCATCGTGAACGAAAATCCAAATGAAAATAATTGTTTGACTCACAGGATCTGAAACTAGATTTATCCCTTTAAATTGGTATTTTTCTGTGATCTCCATGCTTTTCATGTTGAGAAAGTAAAAACATTATGATTAATTAGTTTTGTAATTATTTTTCAAGAACTTACTCTTGCCTATTTAGACACTACTTGTATTTTGTGCAGACAGAGTGCGACATGCTGAGGTCTGATGTAGCGCAGTATGAACGTTTAAACAAACTGAGTCTGACAGGAGAGAACAGCTCGTCAGACGAGACAGACTCCATCGTACACTTGGGCATCTCACAGAAAAGCACGAGCCGGAGAAGTTCGAACATAAATCTTTCTGATATTGACACTAAACTGAAGGAGGAATTGCACAGAGCTGTTCTTAGTAAGTCGTAATTAAAACTAATCACAACAAACAGCTGTCGTGTTAACATGACAGAAACATTGAATAATGTCATGTGAGGAAACATTTCAATAAATAAAAATAAAATATTTTGATAATAGCTTAGACATGTTTGTAAACCTTGTTCATCTGGTGACCATTCAAAGTCTTAAAAATTTCTTGAAAATATAATTTCTTTATTGTAATCAGTGTTTAAAATCTTCATAAATTATCATTTTTAATTTTCATTCAAATTTTAAAATTGAAAATACTAATTTATAAAATCTTAACAGTGATTATGACGATGAAATCAGATCTTCAAAACCTTTTTTTTAATAGTCAAGAGTTTATTTTAAATATTTGGAATGTACTTCTTAAATTTGTTTCAACAAGACACGATTATTTTCAAAATGAAGAAGTAAAAAATGAGAGATTATGAAATTTTTTGTTTGATAATGTGATATTTATCACATCCATTTGATATAATTAAGTGGAAGGTATAAATGTTTTTCTTCAGAAAATAATCAAATAATTAAAGAATGTTAATTACCTGTTCGGGTTGAAACCTGTGGTGAATATTTTTTTAATTTTTTTTTAAATGTTGTGTAACTGAAAAAGTCTAAATTCTTTACCAGGGTGTCTACTAGTCCCTAATATCCCCGATGTCCCGTAAAAGAGATGGATTTTATCAAGTGGTCACAGATAATACCTGAATTTAGAATTAAAATCCCCTTTTTTCCTAGAAAATAATAATTCTCTTCCCTTCTTAGTGATTGTGTAAATTGCCATACGAATTGTCGATAAATAAGCCTTGATATGGTAAAAATAGTAGAATGTGCCTCTATTAGCCAAAAATTCAAGTAGGCTTCCAAAAAAACTGAATTTTAAGGTTATTACATACCATCTAGTGTATTTAATCGTGGAACTAATATTATGTAAGATGCCGCTAATGTGGAAGAAATTCAAGGTACTGTTTTTGTAAAATATGTCACCAAAAAGTCCCTGATTTTTGCTTAAGGGAGCTGGTAGACACCCTGTTTACAAATATTGTTTAGTTAAACAAGAATTGAGTTGAATAACTGTATTGTTTGCCATCTTTCAAAAACTCTTTTACTGAATTAAGGTTGGTTTTGTTTGTAATAAGACAATATATGTTGCAGACCAAAAAGCTAAGCGAATGGAAATCTACAAACTACGGGAGATTTTAAATGCCAGAGAGAAACAAATCCAGGATATGACGAAGAAAGAAAGGACCTATTTGGCTGAAACTGAAGCTCTGAAGGTGAGAATATGTAGCCTACTGGTTTGCTTCATACTTTTTATAGAAAAGATGAATTTTTTTAATAATCTACCAAAATTTTCCTTTTTTCAAGAGAATATATTCTTTATCATTTGTAGATTTCAATTGGAAAATGCTTATTGAAGTGGCTATCATGATAAGACATAGTCCTGACACCATGAGCTGTGCACTGATCCCGACTCATTTACAGGAGTTGTTAAAAGTCTTATTTATGTGTGGGTGTATGTTTTAGCACTCTTACGTTTAAAATTTGTTCAGAATTGATTCAAACTTGGCACAAAATTCTGTTAATAGCTTCGGTAAGTATGCTATCTAAAAAAATCTGTTCCATTAATATTCTTTAAGAAATTCATAACTTATTGTATAATTTTTCAAAGAAAAAATAACTGACTTTACAATCAAAGCTTTCTTGGAAAATGAGTTATTGGAATGGCCATTATGATAAAAATGAGACTTGGAATCTCTAAAAAATGCTGAGCCTGACCTCATGATTACTCTGAGGCATGTTAAAAATTGTATATAGAGAAGTCATCAGTTATTAATCCGACCAGCCATTTACACTGATAAAATCATAAAGGACAGATTCCATTTGTAAATTAACATTACTTTTATGTCTGTTACTACATTCAATTCGTTATTAGATATTTTACCTAAATGCAGCCTTTATGCATCAAGATAAAAGGATTTTTCATGCAATTTTGTTTGAATAGAATTGCAGTGATTGACTAAATTTCCATGAAGTAGGCAAACAAGATAAGATTTTTTACGGTATATTGATTTAAAGAAAATCAGGTACATAAATGAAAATACAAAATGATAGTTGGTTTGTATAAAACACTGATAGATCATTGCTTAATACGATAACGATACCATTCACTAATCATGAGCACAATCCGTAGGTTGGCAAAACAAGTCGTCTCGCTACAGTACAGTTGCTTTATATTCAATTACCAGTAATTTAATATTACTGTCAACTGTTATACTACATTTAATTATTAGTACAACTGTTATACTACATTTAATTATTAGTACAACTGTTATACTACTTTTTTTTGTATTTTAAGGCGAAAAGCACATTGAGGCTATTTTCGCCTCCCTAAATGTAAGTGTGTGTGTAAATTGTCAAAGTCGTAAGTATAAGTGTGTGTTAGACTCGGGTACCTCGAGGGACGTCTAAATGCTCTCAATAGGTGCAGATAGTCAGCACCCCCTCTGCGGGATGTTATACTACAAGCACAGAACGGTAACAACATAAGGGTTATCGTATTTTGTTGCTTTAAACATTATTCTTTCTTTCATTTCAAAATGCCAGTCAATTAGACATCAGTTTGTTGATTAGCCAATTAATAGATTCCTACATTTCAATATCATGTCACATTATCGCATTATTTATTAGTACAGTTTATACTGTAGCATGTGCCCTGATCGTATTTAGATACTGCATGTAGTTAGTATATCCTCATTTACACACTTTTTAAAAAAGTCTGGTGTTTGTAAGAAAGGTGATTTAAATGTTGGAGAAAATTGACATTTTTAAAATTCAATAAATAAAGTTAAATAACTGTGATTTACATGATTCAATTTATTATCTGCGATACCCGTGCCAACCATTATTTTGGATAATTGAGTTGGCTGTAAATGCTAATTAAACATTCTTATTAGATTAGTTTTAAGCATTGTATTTCTAAATAAAATGTGTATACAACTATTATTGTACTATTTCTGATTGTAAGTACAGTAATACAGAATGTAAAAAAATACCTACTTATGAAAAAAAAGCTTTAAAACACATCTAATACATTTCGTAAATAATGTCTTTAGTCATATCACGCTTTGCGGATTACGGTCCCAGAACATGACATTGTCCACACCAAGGACCCCAACATGTGTTGTATTTCCACTGCTACTTACATTACGTTCAAAACATGTAATCACCAATGTCATCAAAATAACCGCCAACATATATATAATGTTGATACATTAGTATTGCAGCTAGATTTAGAAATTTATGTTATTTTCTTTACTATACTAACAAAGTTATTCTTTAAAACTTTGCAAAATATTATGGTGTGTTAACATGTGTGGTTCGTAAAACAGTTATCATTCAATAGGAATGGAATGTAGTTAAATTTGAAATATAGTTGTAATATAGAAAGCTTTTGTCGGCATGAACACCGCCCAATTAACAGTTACAAATTCAGTTAAAAAGTTTGGAAATTTAACAGTTTTCTTGCAACCATTGTTCGGTGCGGTTAAGTTTACAAAGAAAGCTGCATTCTAAATATGATTTTGAATGACACAACACGTTTGTTGCTATTATTTATAATATTGTGTAAGTGATAAATTGATATAAGGGAGTGTCTCTGAGAAGTCATGGTCTTAACATCATGAAATCAACTAGGGTAGGTACACCATTTCACTGAGTGGGAGATGTTTTTTGAATATGGATTACAAGAAGAGTAAGGTAGGCAGCTACTGTATACTACTCATGAGTTTTACTAAAGTGTTTGATAATTAATTAATAATTTTGTAAAGAGCTAAAGTGTTTTGTCTAATTAGAAATTAGAAAAGCGCTAAAGTTTTTTTTTAATTTTTATATTAGTTATCGCTACTTGAAATGTTTTCTTTTTATAATCGATAACTTCAATAGCATCGAAAATAAGGATTTACAGAACCATTATTCAACTTCAGTGCCCAACTACAGGTAAAGACAGTAGTGTAATCCAAATAAGATTAACAGAAGTACTATTAGGGACTACTAAGAAAATTGAAAGATCTCTGATTACATTATATTGTAAATAAAGACTCTGAGCATTAAATCATTGAAGAACATTTTTTTTAATTTAAAGAAATTGCTGATATCATAAAATAAATTATAAATTTAAGCAAGTTGGCTGTTTAAGAAGTAAATTTATGTATGTAGGAGTATAATTACTAAAATTGGTATTTAAAATTGTATTTTTTTCTATTATGTTCAGTATAATGATCTGCCTTCCCTAGCTTCATCAATTCTACTTTCGATCATTATACTGAACATAGTGATAATAATCCTAGCAGAAAAGAAGAAGAATATAAAAGATTTGTATTTTTTTCTGTTAAACAAATGAATAAATTTTAGTTATCATCAAAGGCCAACCTTGTTTACTATTTATTAATAAACACCGTTTTATGATAATAATTGGATCCCAAAGTGGTGGCTGTTTAAATTTTTTAAATTAAAAATTATTTATTTTATTTCATTTTATGTTTTGTGTGTGTGTGTGTGTGTGTTTTAGCAAGCTCACAACTTTGGTCTAAATTGTTTCAAACTTGGCACAAAAATTGATTTTGGTAATAGCTTGGACAAGTTCTTTACCAAAAGAACTTCATTCTTAATTTTTTCTTATACCTTTTTTGGAAAATCTGTTTTCACCATAATAATCAGCATTAAAAGCTGCATAAATTAGTATTTTGTATTTTCAATGTAATTTAAAAGTTTTAAATTTTATGTAAAGATTTTAAAGCTGATTATGGCTATGATGTCAGATTTTCAAACAATTGCTTGGTAAATTTTTCTTTTAGAAAATTCGTTTCAATCAGCAAGATAGCTGCATGTTGCGATTATTAGTTGTAGTGTGCTGTGTAAGTTGGCGCACATTTAATTGTATGATTGGTGCACAGTTTGGAGCCTGGGATGTAATGCCTTACAATGCTGTCTTATGAGTTATAAAATTTGCTAACACTGGTTTGGTAAATTCACGCTTAATGTATAAAAAAATATAAATTTAGTAGAGATGTTTAAAAAGATTAAATGAAGCCATGTTCACGCTAAGATGTTAACTTAGACTGAGTGTTGAGATCAATAGACAGTGTTAGGCACGTGTTGTTACAGCTGTACCACTATATTGATCAAATATCAATTGCCATGAAACCGTACGTACTCAATCACATACCTTACTTGTTGCTTGACCTTTGTTATCAAGTTGTAGTTAGCTTTATTGAATATCGTTCTGAAATATATAGGAAATAATGTTGCATTTCTTGTTTGCTTAAATCTCTATTACAGTTTCTAAATGTTCCTTATTAGAAATGTACTGCCTTTAATAACTGAAATATAAAATGATTCTTTGTTTTGAGTTTTGGCACAGTTTGTTGAAATCTATTAGCTTTGAAGCATGTTTACATTTTTTTTACTAAATTTTTAGTTTGCTTATTGGGTAGTAAACAATTTTTTTAAGCAAAATTAAAGAAAAGCTAAGATGATTGTTACAACTCTCCATCAGAACCTATGATGTAATTATTAGGTCAGATGGTGACTAAGATTAACCAGAAGTTTATCCTTCAAAATAAAATGTTTGTCCTGTGTAAATCAAATTTTTTTGGAGGAGTTTGTTTTTAAGTATTTTACTCAACAATAGGTTTTAAATTATGTTGAGTATTTCATGACATCAGTATTGGCCAAGGTGTCATGAGCCAAACAACATCTTTGATATAATAATGAAGACTGTTTGTAAACAAATTACCAGTTTTGGTTTTGATAAAATAAAATAAATTACAAAATAAATATATTTATTATCTAACCTAACTTTGGGGGGGGGAGATTGATTGCAAATAAAATTAAAAGATGCTATTGGAAGTGTTATATTATGGTTGACATTTGAGGTTGGCGTTTCTACTATTTTTACAAAACGTCAACAAACTGTTTGTTGAGGAAAAAAGCTGCTTTTTAAAACAGTTGGAAAAAACAGGTTTAGAAAATTGAAACTCAAAGTTGTATTTGCAGCTAAAACTTTTTTATTCCCATTACCACCATGTCCTTAAATTGTTTTTGGGTATAAAGCATTCAGAAAGGATAAAAATAATCCTTATAAGTGTAGTAATAATTAAATTACATTCTCAAAACGTAATAATTATGTATGCCATTTTATATTTACAAAATGCAATGAATTTCCAATAGAAGCATTCTTTTTTTACTTAAAAATTAAATAGTCCTTTGCATATTTACCAAAATGCAAACGATTTAGAATATTTTTAGTTGATTAAAAAATATTGATGAGTGATAATAAATATAAAAAATATGTTTAAATAAAATTAGGCTCTGTATCTACAAAATGCGAGAGGTTGTTACTACAACTCGCAACAAAATAGAGATAAACGTTGACATTGACCAAACAGTTCTTACTTCACTACAACAAGCAACTTTGGAATAAAGGGAAAAAGCATAAAAGCAGGTAGAAGAAAAACAGTTAGCAGGAAAACAGTCCGTTCCTTGTTTAACAAATAATAAACCAGTCCAAATCAAACTGCTTGTTTCCGTTTGAAAAAGCAATTTGTTTGTCGTTTATAGAAAACAGCAATTTGTTTGTCGTTTGTAGTTTTTTTTTAACAGTTTTCTGCCCCACCACTAGTTGACATGTTCGCTGGAGTCCTCAGAAATACTATCATCGAGAAAAATTTTGCTTGTGGGTCCTATAAGGTCACACATTCTCAAAGCTGATGAAATAAGTTAACTTTTTTAGCAGCAAATCATTTATTACATTAAATCTCCATTCACATTCAGATAAATATGAAGAAGGAAAAATTAAGTTCTCTTGCACAATTGGTTGCATTTGGATATTTGATTTTGGTTTTTTTCACAAAGCCATGCCATTGCACCTTTTATATTAAATAAAGTTTTAATTGATTCATCATTTCTGTGAGTTCTTCTTGGTACTGCATATTTGAAGTACCAGACAAATTGAGTAACATTGGCTGCATCGCCCAAGTCCGGAAATCATTTTTTTTCAAGTTAGAAAATATTTTTTTTTTAAAGTCAGCTGATGAAATTGTCAGATAGTCGACAATAACAAGTATAGTGGTACAGTAACTTCACATTTTTGGAGCCAATGAAACTTTTCAAAATATTTGTTTTAAATATTTAACATTTTCAAAATTGCTCCCCTTAACAATCGAATTGTCCCTGTGGGGTGTGAGCCCCACATGGGGAAACAATGGTCAAAAAGAAGTGGAAAGAATAACTTTTTCTAATTTTTCAGTTTGCTAATATATCCTGAAGTATAATTTTTCAGGAAACGTTTCAGAACTCTCAAGAAAATAGTTATCAGAATGTTTTGTTTTGATTGTGACTTTTGATCATAAAATTTGATTTAGGGTGTTTTTTCAGAAAATAATAAAAAATAATACTTAATAAAAGGAAAATTCAGTATAGAAAATCTCTTACTGATTTTAATCAAAAGCAATCGCTTACAGTTAGATAGATTTCAGTGTATTACAACAGAATAAATTTTGTAAAGCTGCAGGTTTTTAATATTTGTCCATAATTAATCTCTGTTGCAAACTATATTTTACAGAAATTTACTGTTCACTTCTGTTTATAAGTTTTTTCATGTTTGTAATTTCAGAAAGATTTAGTAAAAATAATGGATCAACAGAAAGCACAGAATGAAAGAGAAAATAGAAAAGAAAACATTACTGAAAAAATATCAAAGGAAGAAGTCAACAGGTTAAATGACAGAATAGCCCAATTGCAAACAGAGAAGCAAGCACTTGAAGCAAGGAATAGAGAATTGGAGAAGACGTTAAAAGAATTGAAAGAGAAAATAGAAGAAGAAAAGAAGTTTGTTTTGGAAGGTTATAACAAAGAGTACATGCAGTTCCACGAACAGACAGTCGACAAGATCAAGGAGGATTTGGAGCAAAGTGCAGAAGCCAGAGTCAATGAATACAGGTAGGTACCCATTATGTATAAATGTTATATATAATTATATGTTTGAAAATGTTGTGCTTTTTGTGTACTTTCATTTTATCTTATTTATTAATCCTTTGCACTCTCCTAGAGCCTTTAAGAATTTTCCTCTTAGTAGCAATTTTGAGTGTCCGTGGCTATTTGTGTGCCCGCTAGTGTTTCTTTTAGCTCAAAAGTCCACTGCTAGTGGCCGACATAAACTCCCAGTAATTTTCACATGAGCACTATGAATGGCTCGAAGTAAGGCATTGTCTGTTTAAATGATTTTGTTTTCTCTGTACAATGTTTGAGCCTGGAGTGAACTAAAATAACTTTTTTTTCCAGCGAAAAACCGTTAAGGTTATCATCGCCAATACTAAAATAACAATATTGGTATATAGTGATACCTCGGCTAACAGTCGACCTGGACAATGGTCATATTAGACAACAGTCTAATTCATGAACTGAAAAATTACCCGTTTTTATAAGATTGTTTTCATTTTGTTTCAATTATTTTTAAGCAAATGTGTAAATATAGAGATAAAATTGTGCTAGCAATACGTAACAGAAAGTACAAGCTTCTGAGTTAACACAAACAAGCCTTTGAGTGATGGGTGTTTGTTTTAGAAGCCTAGGTAGCTGCAATTGCACTGTAACAACCCATTTATCCTTTTTTCAGGATAAAATTGGAGGAGACATTAAAAGAATTGGATGAAGTGAAAAAGTTATACGTAGAAGTATCCAAAGCAAAGGAGCAGCTCACACAGGAACTCAGATCAGAAAGAGAGGATAAAGAGAAAATAATCAAAGAGAAGGAAGATGTGACAAAGATGAGAGATCATTTGACGAAGAAAGTTCAGACTACAAAACAAGGTATTTAGAAGCTAATGATGAATTATTTTGTTTATTTTTTCAGTGTGGAAAGCATTGTTTGTTTAACAATAGAAAAGTTCAGTACAATTCAAATTATTAGATCAAGAGGTTGTAAGTTCAGTTATGCCTTTCTGTCCCAGTTACAGTATTAAAATACAGTTCTAAATTATTTGTATAGGTTTCATTTATATAAGAAATATAAAAGGAATTTTGGCAAAATAGAGGGGGAGAGGGGAGGGAGAGAGAGAGTGAAAATTAATCATAAACTTTTGTGATTATAGGGCAGTACAGACATAATGGTGTGATAAAAATGCAATGTAACTTATGATTAGTTTATTCTAAATGTTCATGGTCTGCCAATGAAACGGGATGATTTTAGGTCGCCTTGAGACAAAAGTTGGCAGGTAGTGGGAGGGATAGTTACTGGCACTTCACCACCTGTACAATCTACCATTTACTTGCAATGGATCGTTGGACAGGTGAACAACACAGCTACGCAATGAAAGCATATTATCAAAATTGCAAAAGTTTTGTGTAAACTCATTTTAACGAACCACGTAACCAGCCTGTTCCATCAGATAATGCAATTTGAACATGGATAAACAACCTCAAGCAAACATAATCAACGTTTAAAAAAAGAGGCAGTAGTGTAAAAACTGTTTGAACACCTGAAAACATTGCAGCTGTTCAACAGCTATAGTCCTCACTGATCAGCCAAACAACATGCCCTTTGCATTGAAATAAGAATACCTAAAAACAAAAGTGTTTCAAGCAGATCCACCCACAACCATTCAAGCCCTCAAAACAACAAATTGTGAACGAGATTGCGGCAATACCTGTCAACATGCTGCGAGAGGTCATGCAAAACTTCCAAGTCAGGCTCTAGGAATACCTTAAGTGCAATGGAGGACATTTGGTAGACCTAGTGTTCAGAAATTAATATTTTTTCCTATTGTACCGAAAATGGCTATTCTTGTACTTTCAATTATTTACTAAGAAAATATTAAAACAGTTTTTTTTAACAGCCAATTACTTTATTTAATTATCCCGTTTCATTGGGATGTATTTTAATTATCAAGTTGTGATTAATAGCGTTTTGGTCTGAACAAGGAAATAAGGCACAGTGACTGTTGCACAATGTAGACTGAAGAACAAATAGCAGGGTAAACAGTAGCATTAATTATTTTAGTCTTAAAGGAACAGATTCAAGGTGGTCAACAGGCTCCACAAACGCTAAACAAAGCACATCTGGATTTGTTGAAAAAACCTAAGTTCACTGTTTCTTCAACATTGAATGCCAAATAAAATGATTTAACATGTATGTAATGACAATAATAGTGATAATTAAAGGTTATTCTACTATTAGAGTACAAATTTTCATTTGTTCCATGAGTTTTCCCGTGACAATTAAATGTCCCGTTCTGACAGCCTGGTAATGGTCGAAGCCATCTTTCTGTCCTGAGACAGAATCTGAATAGGTTTGGAAGGTAAGAAAGTCTTTAGGTATATTAGAAACATAGAAACATTTCTTCAATACTGATTGTTGATGGTTTCTGTGACTAATGTTTCACTAATTTATCTATGAAAGACTTATTAGAAAGCTATTTATTTGACCGTAGAAAATTAACTACCGTATCTCATTGATTCTAAGACACACTGTATTTTACAGACAGTTTTTAAGGAACATTACAAAGGGACAGACACTTTTAAAAAAGTCTAATTTAATAAATATATCCTACTGTAGTTACTTGAAAATATATGATCAAACACTTAAATGTACTAAACTAAACCTTATGGTTATGATACCTAGTACTAAGTAGTTATTAAGATTATGTTGTTAATGAAACTACAGTGGTTCCCCAGTTAACAGTCTTAATTCGTTCCAGAAGTAAGACTGTTATCTGGGCAGACTGCGAGTCAGCGTTTACAGTAGAGTCTTATAGAAAACATTTTAATTTGTTACATAGAAAAAATAATTGAGTACTCACTATTAATATGTAAAAGATGAAGAAAATTCACAGAAGTCACACTTTATTTTAACTTCATTCATACAAATGTAATTATGTCACATATGTACACACAGGACAAATCAATACTGTATATGTTTTTAGTTCATACTGTACCTTTTTCAGTTCAATAATCAAACTTTGTCTTTTATTTCAGCTACCACAAACACTTCTTTTAGGACCCGTTCAAGTAATATTCACAAAAAAAAATTGAAAACAGGATTTAAACAATAGTTTGAAACTCGCACACAAAGCCACTTAACGTTTTGTTAAATTTAAAAATCAAAAGTATGTAACACGATAATATTATAACTGTTTAAATTGTTTAATAGGCTAACAAATTAAACACACAGTAAAAGAGTCGATGACACATTAAATAAAATTAGGTATGATAGAAAAGGGAATAGAAGTGGGCGTTCTGAGAACAGGTAACTGAGAAGTATGTGCAAGTTATTGCCTTACAAAAACCAAACATCCATCAATCAAAGACTTGTTTGTGTTAACTCAGTGTAACACATTTTTCATTCCATTAAATTAGAACATTATCCAGGTCAACTGTAAGCTGAGATATCACTGTACATATATTAATAGGTAATTCCTATTCAGCAGCTGTGTTTCCATTTTATTCAGCAAATAACATAACTTTTCATTTCATTGTATCATAATGTACTCTCTTTGAAGACATTTTATATACGATATTTCTTTTTAACAGCCTAGTTGTTACCAAACAACACAAGTTTAAATAAATATACTCATTACAACACAAGATTGAGATGAAAAGACTCATTACTCACTAGCTATTGGAAACAAAATGACATAATTTTAGAGAGGGAGGGGTTATCATAATGAATAACCTTGTAGCTGTGTGCTTTGTTCTATTGTTCAGGTAACAGCAGACGCCATCGATTCTAAGACACACCTCATTGTTTGAGTATCAGAATAGGAAAAAATGTTGTTGTTGTTGTTGTTTTCCAATGGCTCACGCCATCTTTGATCTTGCTTCCCAGTAGAGGCCAAGGAGGTCTCTTCTTCTCTGCTTCTCTTCATCTAATTTTCTGCAGACCAGGAGATAGTCCTTGTTCATGATGGTGTCTGGGCATTCACACAATGTGCAGTTGTCATAGTTTAATATCTTAATTTTCTTCAGGTGTTCATTCAGACAGTCTTGTCCAGTTGTCAGCCGAAAGACCGCGACAGATGTCCTCCTCTGGAGGTCCTTGACCTTCCCATACAAGTCGAATACATTTTCATAAGGCTTGTTCTTTACGTCTTCCTTGACTTTGTTTGTAAATTCAAGATAAGATGTTTGCTTCAGTGCACTAATCCTAGCCTCCAGTGTGAGCATTCTTTTTTATTTCTGCACTATAAGGGTTCCTTGTTTGGCCAGCTTGTCTGCCCACTCATTCCCTTGTATGCCTATATGTGACGGGATACACTGCAGTGATAGGAAAAAATTTACATCTTGGAAGCAATGAAATATAGTATTAGTCTCTCAGATGATGCTTCTAATGACTTTTCTCCATCTTCCTCCTGTTGTAGAGTGAGTCAGTTTATCAGTTGAGAGGAAAATTAGAGCAAACCTGAGTTTGTGCCGCTTGTTACAGAAATTTAACTCATTTTAGTGTGTGATCTAGGAGATGAAAGGTTAGCTTCTGTGTTATTTTTACAAACACTGGCATTCTATGATAACCATTGACTTCCTTGGAGCTGATATTTGTCTGTTAGTAGAAAGAGATAGGAAAAATAGCATCTATTCATTTCATCCTGCAGAGAATCACAGAATGGCAAGATATTTGTGCAGTTGCTGCTGTGTGTGGCGAAAATCAAGAAAATAGTGTTTTCGTTGCACAGACTCGCTAAGTGTATTTAAAAAATAAAACAGATGTATATGAAGAAGTTATCTAGTTTAATTAAATTAATTTTATATTTGTATAACAATGTTGTTTTAATATACCAGTAACACAGGCAGATTAGCTTTACATCATTTTTTTAGGAAATTAGCTTTCCTAGAGTTACTTTAGTGGAAACTTTTTTTCAATTTCTTTAATTATTTGAAATATTAAATCTACATATTATGTTGTATGCAGCTGTGAAGTGGCCATACAGAATGCCTAATGATTGCCGAATAAATGTCTCAAAAGTAATGCTTGTTACAGAAAATGATGAATTGAATTCTAAACTGAAGTGTCTCGAAGCAGAACTAACTGAGGACAATTCTGTGCAGGTAAATGTTACTTTCTTTCGCTCAACTATCTGAATCAGTTTTAAGATTACTATGTGCAGTAGAACATCAAAAATCCAGACCATTGATAACTCGGATTTGAATTGGGTGAAAAAAGTGAATATTTGTTGTAAAGGTTCAAACAGATGACCGTAAAACTCACTGAGCTGTAAAGAATGAAACACAAATTGCAATGTGTTGATCATCGATTGGTAACCTCGTTAAAAAAATATTGACTATAAAACATAAACTATCAAATATCAATGTATAAAAAAACAGGCTATTTTGAAAACCTTTGCTGTTTTGAAGGCTAACTCATCCTTTATCAGTTGTGTCAGAAGACTGGCCTCGAACATTGTTCTCTGTGTGTGCACTAGGTTTTTGTTTACAAATCCCATCATTTGTGTATACAGTGGAGTTTTTTTTTAAAAAAGGTACTGAATTTCTTCTTCTTTCTTGTACAGCCTCAGGGGACCACTTTAAATTCTCTTATTGGCTGTTTTTTTGCTCTTAATTCCGCGTGGTCAGATCTAGTTTTTTCCTCTCGGCTTCGGACATCACCATCTTTTGTCTGTTGATAGCTGTTCTTCTGAATCTTGTTTTATGCTCTTTCATTAGCCTGAAATTTCCAGATTCCTCCTCCAACTCTCTTCTTTCAATACCCAGTTCCTTCATGTCCTCTATAGCCAGTTTTAGTCACTTGGGTTGGGTTTTCCTCTTCCAGTAAAATTTCGTTAGTTTTTTCAGAAGTCTTGTCTCTTTCATTCTCAGGACATGCCCTAAGAAAGATATCCTCCTCTTTCTGATAACACCCGTTAATGGTTCTATCTTCTGGTATACTTCTTTGTTGGAGATATTCTGGAACTTTCCCTCTTGAACATTAAATTTTCAGTTATCTCTAATTTTCCTCCTCCATATTTAACTGTCGGATCCCATAATGTTTCCCCACCGTATAATATTTTTACGATAACATTACTGTTTTGTAATGTCTAATTTTGGTGTTTACAGACATACTTTTCTTGTTATAGTTATTTTTTGTTGTAATTAGGGAACTGATTAATTTATTTACAGTATTTCTTCTTCTTCATCATCCGGATCACCCACTTTGGGGTACATCAAATCAATTACTTTGATGTGCGTTAGCCGCCTTCCGCTGTATCCAATACTGCTTCATTCTATCCGAGGCTGCCTTCCTTCTTTCATCCGAGACTGCCCCGCCCCTTTTAGATGTTGGTTTTTTTTGGAACCTTAGGTTTTCATTATGTAAAAGTTTTCGCAGTTTAAGTACATCGTCAATCATCTCATCTGATATCACCAGCTCAGTTAAGTCCTCCTGGACCCGCCTGAACCAATTACTCTTCGTTTTCCGATACCTGAAGAAAGCAAAGATCTGCCTAGTAAGTCTACTGCTGTTCATCCTACTAATATGGCCATAAAAACTAAGTTGTCTTTTCCTCATGCTATCTGAGAGTCTCTCAATTTTGAGATACAGGTTTTTATTAGAAATCAACTTTACTTCATTATTTCTAAAATTTTGACCCAATATCTTCCTTATTAACTTTCTTTCCTTCTTCTCCAGGTTGTCCAGTAATCCCTTATTATTGAGTGTAAGAGTTTCAGATGCATATAAAGCCTCTGGTTTGATCACAGTTTTATAATGTTTAAGTTTGGAATTCCAGGATAGCGATTTCTTGTTATACACCTCTTTGGTTAATTGAAACGCCAATTCCATTTTACACATCCTGGATTCCAATGCTCTCTTTTCTAAGGCGTTCCAGCTGATCCATTCACCCAGATATTTAGAGTGGTCAACTCTCTCGATTTTATGACTACCGACTCCCAGATGTCGTGGTGCATTTTTAATATTTATTATTTATTTACAGTATTTCTATTACATAAAATAATAAAATTTTATTATTTTTATATATAAAATAAAACAGATTCTAAATGCAATGCACACTGAACATATAGTATTTTTTTCTGTTAAAAATGCATACATCCCATTAACAGTATGAATGATTTGAGCATATTTTTTGTACTTTGAAGGGGAAAAATAAATGTATTTTTTTCCTACTTGCCCATTTATTGGTTTGATTTGAAAATGCAGACAATATTTACGAGGTTACAATCGAGCCTTTACAAGGTGAGTCAAAAAGACCACTAGACAGAAGAAAATAGGTCATAATCCTAATTATTTTAATTGTAGGGTCCGTTGAATATGTTGCAATAATGCAATGAATATTGGCACTGAACAGTACATAGTTTAAAAAAATTAATCCAGTCTCACTTGATTGGTCGGCCATTCTGCTCTGACAAGTTGCCAACAACGGGCATCCGTCTGGCTTTAGTATCATGTTTGCTGTTTGGTATGCTACTAGTTAAAAAAAAACAAAAATAAAGGTGATTGGTAGCTAACCTAGCTTAAAAAAAAATGTTATATTTTACTTTCATTTTAATAATGAGTTTGCTGATCTCAGCTATCATATTTCAATACGTTCATAGCCTGAAATACTGTAATTTTTTCCGCCTTTGATCTGTCATTGATTAATATTCAAATTTTAGCATGTTAATGTTTTAAAATGCTATATGCATAGTATGAATGTTGGTTAGACAACATAACTGAACACAACACAGTGTCAGTTCTTTTACAGTGGATAAGATAATATTTAAAATTTGGAAGAATAACAAGTTTTTGGTGAATAACTGTAGCCTAAATTTACTTATGAACTTATTAGTGTATTAGTACTTTATTTTTAACTAACGTTTCATAATTTGTACAGTATGTTTCTTAATAAGCAGTACTGAATGCATAACTTTAATAGTGTCAGAAGTATCTTGTCTGATTAACTCAGAAGGAACATGATTTCATGTTGAAACATGATCTTATGGTCTTCATTTTTTTCAAAACAATTTTCATAGCGGTCACAGAGATTGCCAAGTGACTAAAAGAAAGTGTTTGCATTTGTCTAAAACAACTTATCTGTTTTTGTAGTCCAATGATGGTAATTGATGGATAATAGGGGAACATTTTCATAGGTCCTTCATCATTCCCCAAATCTAGGGTGTTAAGTGGTGACAGATAATGCAAATGGAATAGGTGGTGAAATTCAGTTTCCCATGATATAATTTTCCTAAAAGTGATTAATGGTGCCATCATGTTGGAACCACTGGGAATTTTTCTAAATTTTAACTTAAAGTAATAGTCTTAAAATTAGTTATTTATCATAACTGATATAGTTTCAAGTTAAACACTGAAGCTTTAAATTAACGTCATATGTTTTTCTGCGTACTTTTAGAAAAATTTCAGCTTACAGAATTATATATGTAATGCACATTTTCCTTTAAATCTAGTTTAATGTTTGTTTAAACAGTTAAAAAAAGAAAATGAAAACCTTCACCAAGAAATAACCCGAATGAGCGACCTCCATGCCGATGAACTGAATAAAGTACGGACAGAACTGCAAAGTGCTCGCGAGAGGTTGTTGAAACTGGAGAAAAATATGCGCAAACAGTTGGAAAGTGAAATAGTTAAAGTTCAATCTGAAAAGGAGGAACTACGATTACAATTTGAAGAAAAGGTAAGCAGTTTGAAGAAAAATATTCTAACAAAGCAGGTCCTTGTGATAGAACTTTGGCCTTAAGGAATAAAATACCTGATCAATATTTGGCAAAGACCAGGTTGATCCTTGGTTTGAGAACGAAAAGTTTTTGCACAAGCTTCTTTGTGGTAAAAATCGGTACAAGAGAAATACAGTCGACCTTGGTTAGAATGCTAACTTGGTTATAGTGCTGTTTTCATAATGTTCCCAATATCCTATATTAAGTGTACATGTATTTTAGGTTCAGTTACAACGTTTTGTGAACTCAGATACAATGCTGTCATGCTGCTGTTATAGTCCAGCCACTTAGTAAACGGTCTGTACAAGAATTTCTCGTGCATGTGGGAGAATTCCCCTCCAACAGTTTCAGGGACACACAGTCTGCCAATCTGAGTCTACGAACTGTTACTACTCAGCGATAGTGAAGGAAAAGGGAGGAGCTATGGTGACAGAGTGGGGACATGACCTCTCACTCGCACATTTTTTTTCTCTCTGTAACACTGGTGCTCTTAGCAGTTTTCTGAATACTGCTATATACAATTTGTGTTTTATTCTTAGAATAAAGGTTGAGAATAGAAATGGTCTCTTTCTTTGAATTTTGTTGCAGGCTAAACAAACAATATAAATTGTGTCATTCCCGCAAAATCATTCTCTCTGTCTCTCACACACACACTCTGTATGCCTTAGTGGGGGAAAACTTCAATCTTACGAACCCTCACAACAGTTTACGCATTGTGTTGCATGTATACATACTAGACTGTACTGTAGCAGTGTGATAGTTTGTGTTTCTTACATCTCAGTATGGCGTTTTGTATTGTTGCATACACCATGGCAAAAAGAAAAGCTTTATCACGAGTTAAAACTTGAAGTGATCGTGTGCTTAGAGAACGGTGAAAAACAAATCAATGTGTGTCGAAAATTTGGGTTGGCTGATTCAACAGTTCGTGGCATATAGCGTTCTACAAGAGAAAATTAAATCAACTTACTGCATATGTAATATGTGTAATAAATTGTAATAGCCATAACCTATGTATATAGTACAAAGTATGCTTTTCTTTCACTACATATAACCATTTACTATGTATATAGTACAAAAGCCATATGCTTGAGTTTACCTATAAATCAGTATTTCTTCACCATTTAGAGGAAAATAAATTTATAAATCTTATGTAGAAGTTAAAACTTGACAAAGCAATAGAAAATGGCATCTTCTAAGTAATGTAACTCTTTACATAACTGGCATTGTCTCTTAAATGTTGCATTTTCATTGTTACATAGAAAACTAGTGAAATTATTGCATGAAATAGTAAATTTCAAATGACTAAATTAAGGCATTGTTCAAATGTATTATTGTAATATTTATCTTGGGGGGCAAAACCAAGATTCTACACCACTCAAATTAAGTAAGAGAAAATGGTATTCAAATTAAGTAAGAGAAAGTAAGAGAAAATGGTATTTATGTTACAAATAAAATTACAACGTGCTGACATTATTTTTAGGAGAATAATTTGAAAAGAATAATAGAAGCACAAAAGAGACGACCGGTACTGAGGGATATTGGAACAGAAACTGAGGACAGCGATTTAACAAATTATAAAGAACAGATTGATAGCTTAGTCAGTGAACACAAAGAAGAATTGAATAGATTGCAGGAGAGTCATAAAAAGGTTTTAGGTAAGGAAACAAATAATTATTATTTTAGTAATTAAATTTATAATTGAGTACACTGCACTATTTTATGTTGCAATCTTTAGTATGGTTTTTTACTGAATGCTATAACCTTCATTTTCTGATTTTTTTCTTTTACTAAGTAGTATTGTAACACGTTAGGGACTCGATTGTTTGGATTGTACTTTTCCAAAGTTCCTACTTATTCAAAATGATTTTAAAAAAGGATGTTTTTGTCATTTTTATGATGACAAATGTTGGCCTATTGTACAGAATTTAATGCTTTTATAACTTAAGCATATCAAAACAGTAAAGGAATCATTTTTTGCAAGCATCACCAATCTGATATCGGTACTATTATATCGCATCAACTAACAACAACAGCATATCAACATCAAGACAAAACAGTGCTAATAGGGCATTTAAATTTAGCACGAGCTATATCCGAAACACTTTTAGACTTAAAGGTAATACAGTACATTCTAATGTTGTATTTTTTAAATTTTATATATATATATATATATATATATATATATATATATACAGTGTGACTTTTTTTTCAAAAATCTATGTGTATAAATACCAATAAAAGGCTAAAGAGCTTGTCGGTTTCTTCATAAGTTTAGTCGATATTCTCTAATAATATTTGGTTGAGTTGCCGAAAACTTGCAGTCATTTATTTTTCTTCTTGTTATTGAACACAAACAAAATGTTTCAACAAAAATGAGTTTTTTATTTCATTTTATTTTTTGGTCCTGTTTTTTTTTTTTTTTTTTTTTAACGTCTGACTATTGTGCACACTTGAGCTAATGCAGATGATGGGTTGATTTATAGCATATGAAAATGCCAAGTCCTGGCCGGGAATTGAATGCGGGTCCTCGGGGTGAAAGCCTAGTACGCTATCAACTAGGCTATCGAGGCGGCTTTATATATATACAAGTTATGGGGGTGTCGTGAAAAAAAATTTCAGGCTAATGGTGGATCCCATGATAAAAAAGTTTACAAACCGCTGTGCTAGTTAATCAGTTCTATGAAAATTGATACCTGACACTTTTGTCCCCGACAATATTCGTACCAACGTAATACTCGTTTCTTGGCCATTTGATCTTATGGTACATTGTACTAAATATCTAACATGTTTTGTCATGAAAGCAATTAATGGAATGCACGTAATTAATAATAAAAACAATAGAAACTTTTTTTTAAAATAACTTTAAGAACCTAACAAGGTTTTATATGAAAGTTAGTAACTATAAAAACTAGAAAGGACTAATTTGTAATATGGTACCAATCAACCAAAGTATTAATAGTCATGATACATATTAGACAATCTGCTAAGTAGTTTCATTTCCTTGAACTAAGCCTGTGGCGTTCACATATTTTTGAAAGCTCTGTGTCCAGTAATGAAGCTCAAAATTTTCTTTTGAACTTACTTATCGAGGATACATACTATGATAATTTTTTATTGGATTGACACGTGACCCTTTAATCCAACTTTTCATTGTCGTTCTTACTGCGGGTTTGCTAATTCTGCATGTAGGTCCTGGACCCGTGATGCAAATATTTTCCTCATCATTATTTTTATATTAATTCTTTGCTTACATTTCTTTTTAGAAGCAATACAGAAACGAATCACAGAAGAAGGAGAAAACATAAAAGCAAAACACGCTGCGGAACTGGTTTTAGTCGAAGAGAACACCAAAGATATGGCTGTCAAGTTTTTTACAGAGGAGTTTCGTAAAATGGAGACTCAGTTTCAAGAAATGCTTGATGCAGCTAATAAGAATCCAAATTCAGCGTTGGTTAAGGACAGTTTTCAAAAAGCTCTTTTAGAGAAAACTGAAGAGGTAAATATTATATTACTTTGTCATGATTATACAGGCTACTAGAAGTAGTTTGAGTAGGTTTCAGATGTAAAGGGACAGTGACATCATCAACCAATGTCGATTTTAGCCTTTTCTATTAGCCGTTTTGGTTTGCCTTCGAGTAGGCAAACTACTCTGCCTGGAAACATCGTGTTAGCTACTCTAGCCATTTGAATGTTATCAATGTCATTGTGCAAGATCATTTTTATGGAATGAATGTAGGTTTCATCTAAATATACCATTGGTCTGTTTTGGGAACGGTATAGTAAAATTTTACGAAGGTACACAATACATCGTAAAAGGGCTTGTCTATTGTCTTCCGCTTCTTCCAACTGAAATTACTTTTTCGTAAAATTCGTCTTAAAGAGCTTGTCGAATCATCAAAATTGAAACCTGTATCTTTTAACGTATTTTATTAATTGTGTGAAGTTCTTTGTCGGTAATAAAAAAATTGTGTACAGTCCTTTTTAAAGTACAAATATCAAAATCGTCTAGAGATGTTTTAGTCTTTTTCTTTATCCTTTTTTTATGTGTAGTGTCAAACGATGTTGAAACACCAGAAACCTTTTTTCTTATCCTACAAAAACTATTTTTTGAAATTCTGATAGCTTCTATTACACATTCCTTTATTCTATTTATTGGTATCTGAATCCCTTCTCTTGCTTCCCTTTCAAAAAAAAATTATTACATTCTTTATTATTTCCCTATTTTGACTATGCAATATCTGGCCTTTTTTGCCTAATTTACTATTATCTGTCATTTTTCACAAGTCGCTAGCTTTTATAATATACACACAATATTACACACGCAAACAAAGCATACATTCGACAGTAATAAGTATAGAGTTTTAATAGGAGTTAAAATAATAGTTCTACTAACGCTGTATACTAACCCCCCCCCTGTGAAAGCGATTCTATTACATACCAACAAATTAGACCCACTGCAGTGGACTAACCCAAAAATTTAAAGGCCACCAGTGTCCCATTACATTTGAAACCTACTCTATTCAAGGTGAAACGCCTGAAACAGCTAATAAGAATCCTAATTCAGTATCGGTTAAGGAGAGTTTTCAAAAAGCTCTTTTAGAGAAAACTGAAGAGGTAAATTTTGTTAGTTTGTCTTGCTTATATGGGCTACTAGAAGTAGTTACTCAAGGTTGATAGGTAGTCTTCTGGCAGCCTTAACCTTCGCAGGCAAGCAATCCACTTTTGCAGTTATCGTAACTACTGCACTGTAGTATTAGGGTGCAGTAAAATCAGACAGTATACATTGACAAGAAACTGAGAAGTGAAGACATTTATATTTAACACAAGTAGTTTAATTAGGGAACTATAGTAAATTCTTGATTATCCATCGCACTAATGAAATGTCATTTAATCAGAAGAACAAGGAACAAAGATGAGATTTAAATTTGAGTAACGTAATACAATCTGTTACAAGAATTAAGTTAAAAATCTGGATTTGGTATTGGAAAAAATTTGAACTAAAAACTTAACGATTAACGAATACACGGATTATTGAGTAAACTTTTGTGCAAATTTGCAGAATCAAGAAGACAGGATCTGCCTTATTGGGTCACTAAGCATTGAGAACCTTTCTTAAAGTTATATCTTCAATTCAGGCGTCTCACAAGAGGTTGCAGACTAGCTGCACCTATTGAGAGGATTTAGATGTCCTTCGCAGTACCCGAGTCTAACACACACTTACACTTACGACTTTTTACACTCACAATTACATTTAGGGAGGTGATAATAGACTCAATGTGTGTTTCACCTTAAAATAACAACAACAACAAAATCCATTCAGGCTTCAAATCTTCTCAACCTGGAGGGTTGTAGAAGAAATTTAAAGGAGGCATTATTAACTACGAGTGTACTGAATTCAAAAAATTATTTGCAGGTTCAGTTTTATTTAACATGTATTTTTTTAGTTAATTTGTATTTTGTGTTTATTAAATTAAACCTTTTTAACAGCAGAAGAACGCTGGTAGTTAGCAGGACTTAGTGAAAGTTTTAATATGTGTGTGTATTAAGGATCTGCATGACCTTATGTCAATATGCAAAGTGAAGGACACAAGCCAAAAAAATATTCTTTAAATAAAAGAACAGTCCTCATAAAATATCTCAAGAAATTAGTGTTTTTATTATTATTGTTGGAAATAAAAAAGTATTACTTTCCAAAAAAAACCTTTGTATTTCCTTTCCATACAAAATAGATGAATAAGTATTTTGCCTAATAAACTAGTACATTTATCAAATGATTTTTAAAATCTTTTTGTCATTTGCCTTCTGTGTTTTTTTTTAGATAAATCTGTTGAAAGAAGCACTCAGTAAAACGTATAATGATTGTGAAAAGAAAGTTGCTGCTTTAAATAAACAGATTGACGAGGACAGGGACAAAATGTCTGAAGTAATGAACCATTGGGTGAAAGAGGTTAGTGCTGAACCATAGGATAAAGGCAGATGATTTGAATGTGTTCTGCATAAACAGTGTTACGGTTATTTTGTCTTTACATTTTTTTTTCTATGAAGTTTCTTCTGGAAAATATTTAACCACAAATATTTAATGTTTGCGTAGTTTATAACTTTGGAAAGATCAAAAAATGATTGAATCTTGTAAATTAACATTAATATTCTGCCTTTACATGTTCTACTTATAATTACTTTTCTAAATAACCATGAAATTTCTCTAACCATGAAACCTATCGTGCTCCTAATCGCTAACCAATAACTTCATTTAGTATTGTCCATTGTTGGTCACTGTTACTGTTAAAGCAGATATACGAGTTTGAGGTGTGTTCAGAAAGTAACGAGAATTTTTAAATTTCGCTGGCTTAGAGAGTCCGATTGTCAAACATTTTTTTTATTATGTTGGTATACATGCCCTTGAAGTATGATAAAACTTTCAGCTGTTTTCATTGTTGACTTTGTCTGTGACAGCTACTAAGGTTAGACGTGTTTTTATGAGCTCGGCGATTTTCGTTTGTTAAAAGAAATGGATCAAAGAATTTGTATCAAATTTTGTGTAAAAAATGGAATAAAGTGTAAAACAGTGTGTGAAATGTTAACAAAGTATTCTGGTGAGTCTGCTGTGAGTAAAGCAAGAGTTTACGAGTGGTATAAGCGTTTCCAAGAAGGCCGTAAAGATGTTGAAGATGATGAACGCCCTGGATGCCCCAGCACATCAACAACTTATGAAAACGTGGAGAAAGTGAAAGAAATGGTTATGAACAATTAGAGAGGTCGCTGATGATGTTGGCATATCGATTGGATCATGTCATGACATTGTTTCAAATGTTTTGTGTATGAAACATGTGGCAGCAAAATTCGTTCCAAAATTGTTGAATTTTGAACAAAAACAGCGGCGAATGGAAGTTGCTCAGGAGTCACTAAATCAAGTCAACGACGATGCAGAATTACTGAAACGTATTAGAACAGGTGACAAAACATGGGTTTACGGATATGACGTCGAAACTAAGGCTTACTCATCCCAGTGGAAGCATTCTGGCTCGCCAAGATCGAAAAAGGCTCGACAAGTGCGGGCGAACGTGAAGGTTATGCTCACTGTGTTCTTCGATTAGTGGCATAGTGCATCATGAATTCCTGCCACCAGGTGAAATGGTCAATAAGGAGTACTACCTACAAATTCAATGCCGTTTGCATGAAGCAATCCGAAAAAAGTGCCCGGATCTGTGGAAAAACAATTCATTGCAACACAATAACGCACCAGCTCAAACTTCATTGCTTGTTTGTGAATTTTTGGCCAAAAATAGTACTGTAACGATGCCCCAGCTTCCATATTCGCCTGGCCGCCTCAGTGGCCTAGTTGATAGCATACTAGGCTTTCACCCCGAGGACCCGGGTTCGATTCCCGGCCAGGGCTTGGCATTTTCATTCGCTATAAATCATTCCATCGTCTGCATTAGCCCAAGTGTGCATAATATTCGGACGTTAAACACCAAAAAAAAAATCCATATTTGCCAGACATGGCTCCATGTGACTTTTTCCTATTTCCAAAAATAAAAAGAACCTTAAAGGGCCGTCGTTTTACAGCCGTAGATGACATTAAAAGCGCATCGCTGAAAGAACTAAAGGTTATCTCAAAGATCGAGTTTGAGAAGTTTTTCAAGGATGGGAAGAAGCGCTGACACAAGTGCATAATCTCCAATGGGGACTATTTTGAAGGCGACAACATCAATGTAGAATAATAAATAAATATTTTTTTCAAAAATTAAAATTCTCATTACTTTCTGAACACACCTTGTATATGCTATGTGATGCATGCAATAAACGCAGTAAACGAATATATTCGCAAGAACACATAATAACTCCAAAATTTTACTAATAATTTCATTATTTAAATCTAGCAACACATATCTGCAATGCTGATACTAGGCAAGTACACGCCATTATAATTAATATTTCTAACTAAAAAAAATTTACTGTTACAGTAGAACCTCGTTAATCCGTCACTAACGGGATTGGGAGCATGGTTCGGAACGCAAAAAAGGTCGGATTATCAGAAGCATTGATTGTACACATTCCTAAGATTAAAAAAATTATTATTACTCGAAATATAAATATTATTTACCAAATACTGTAACACTCACAGATTTCAAAAATAACTTTAGCAAACGTAACGCACAACCGCACGTTACGAATGTCAACAGCTCACTGAATCATTTCACTGGTTAAGAGTTATCAGCAAGTCCAGACATGAGTAGATCCATGACCTTTCAAAGTAAACAATCACCAACAAAGGTACGGTTGGATCATCCGAGGTCTGATTATCGGGGTCCTACTGTACTATTAAACTTGTAATTTATAATATTTTTTTTAACATTCTTCCCAATGTAAGTTGTTTAACTAAACTAAATGTTTGTAAATCCTTTTTACAGGTAAACATCATGAAATCACAGGCATCTGTGAAAGACAGTTTAATAACGGAACTGAGAAGTAAACTTAAAAGTCTACGAACAACTGCTAAAGCATATCGCAACCAATTGACTGGAAGTCGGGATAATCTAAAAGCGGCACAAGCTCGAATGGAAGCAATATTAACAGAAAAAGAAAAGGAAGTAGATTTAAGGATAGAAGAAATAGAGAGACAGTATGAAACAAAGGAGAAGGCGTTGCGAAACAAGATTAATAGAAGGCCGCATACTTAAGGGTAAGGTTATGTTAGGTTAGGTAGGTTTGGATAAGTGTTGAAAATAGTAAAGATTTTATAGTTAAACTGATTTCAATTCATCACATAATACAGGATGTTACGAAAAGAATTACCTGATTTCAAACAAGTATATTTATTTTTTAAAATGGGTGCACACTCACAAATTATATATCAAACTATTCACAGAACTCAAGTTTATGGTGACGTATTACAAATGCTCAATGTGGCCTTCATTGGAGGCTCGAACGACATCCATATGATAGCCTAACTCATCCCAAACTGTGCTCAAGATGTCTTCTTGGACTGTAGCTATTCCTGGGTTTAAAATCATAAGGGAGAAACATAAACATGTTCTTTTAAGTATCCCAATAGGAAAAAGTCGCACGGTGTTAGGTCAGGTGACCTTGGAGGCCAAGAATATAAAGCCATGTTGCATGATCCTGTGTGCCCTATCCAACATTGAGACAAGTTGTTACTAAGTCAGTAGTAAGTTGTGGAAATAGCCAATTTTGTAGCATTGTTAAGTAAGGTGCACCGTTCACTGTGTTTTCCTCAAAAAAGTAGGGTCCATAAATTTTGGTTTGTGAAACCACAAAACACATTCACTTTAGGCGAATCTCGTTCATGGTCAGTTTTTGATGAGGGTGTTCCAGTCCCCATATCCGTACATTATGTACACAGACTGACGTTAGCCTCAAGGTCAACGCTCGTGTAGACCTCTAGTGACGATTTTCTAAAACTCTAGAACTCTGCTGTTGTCGGTAATGCAGTTTCAGTAGCGGTAATGCACTAGGAGATTATATTACAAGTTAAAATCGGGTCATTCTTTTTGAAACACCCTATAGGTCATTCTTTTTGTATACTGATATGTAATTAGTTTTGTGAAGAAACTTTATTCATGAGTGAAACCAATAGAAAAAACTCTTTCCAGATGATTGGCAAGTTACCAAATAACCAACTAAAATTACTATTTATTATCAACTATAATAAAACCTGTAATTACACGCTTCAGTGGACTATGGTCTGAATGCATAGGTGTTCTCATATTAATTGAGACAGCAGTATGCTAGGGATATGATTTATAAGGTACGAAAACACAATTTTGACATCATTTCATTGGAAATACAGCACAATAAATTTTGTTTCCAAATATTCAGTTACAGTATAGTGGAAAATGCAGAAAAGTAATTTCCTATGATCGAAAAAAGTCTTTGATTGTTGTTTGCCATGTGTTCATACTATTATTACATATTAGTACCGGAATATGTAATATCAACTGAGCTCCGCTTGTGTTGTTTATTTTTGAAAATTGTTTGAAATACTTTGAAATCTTTTGTTCAAAATTTTTTTAAATGATGTTCAATATAATAAAATAACATTTACAAAATGTATAAAACAGTCGTATATACATGTGGATGCGTTCAGTAAAAAATGAACACGTATTAAAGAATTGTATAATGTAGCCTCTTTCTGATAAAAATAAATAAATAATTAATATAAAAATATTTATATTTAAAACATTATAAAACTCTGCATATGAAATAACAAAAAATGTATCTTCAATAACCGTGCAAATGATCAAATATTAAAATCTTCAAAGCTTTCAAGGAAATTCCAAGTGTCCACATTTTTATTGATGTGCATATTTGTTGTGGGAACATAATTATTTGAATATTCCAAACAACATTTCTTGTGTGGCGAGTGCTTTCTGGGGGCAAGAGAATTTTCAGTCCATTTCGCCTTTTAACTCTGGAGAAAGCTACATATAACATTCCATGCATAAAAACTGCTGTTAGTAGGAATATCCCATCTGACACAAATGTCTGCCTTTGGGCCTTATGTATTCTCATAGCAAAAGCCGGCCTAACGGGACATTGATGTCTTTACATTGTCTATCCAAGTTTACTTTTGCTTGAGTCTAATGTGATTCTAGGAATATGAACTTCTCTACCAGAAAATTCACCAGTAATAATAGGTATACACTCCATATAAATAAATTTAAGGCTGTAAATTTGCTGTTTTGCAATTTTTTGACGGGCATGAGACGTAGCACGATCGAATCTGCACCCTTCAAAACCCTTATGTACGAAGTTTTGTGAAATTCGTTAGAGCTGTTTTCGAGATACACTGAACATACAAACATACATACAGAAATTGCTCATTTAATATTATAGGATTAATTATATCGTTCAAGTATATTAGTAATGTCACTAGAAGCGATAATAATGTAGTATTTTCTTACCATTATACTTCTGCAGAATTTATAACTTTTTACTATCAGAAAAACAGTTTTGTTTTGCCATTTTGTACTAAACTTACTGTATACTGCTCAGATTTCAAATAAAAACTAAAGGAATAAAACACTTTGGCAAGAAGTCTTTTGAAAGTGTAAATTCCTTTCATGAAAAGGTGCAATTAGAAGCCCAATTGTATTGACCAGATACTGGACGACTTATTGGAGCGCTTTAGGAACAATGACCGCTGAGTACAGGTCACACATGGAAAACAAATTTTCCCACATATACAAACATTTTTCAAATTATATATAATATACGAAATTTGTATTCATTTTCAAATAAAAAAAAGCGCAATTAGTGGGATTTGGAAACATTTTTGTATGGAATGTCCAGAGACTTTATAAACAGAACGTAATAACGAGATCGTGTTATAATCACGGTGTTTTACTATAGTAATTGCCTTAATTACAGCACCTTCTCCAACCCTAGTCTCTTTGCAGTTTTAGATTAGATTAGGTTAGGTTAAAACGCAGAGGAAGGGACTGCGATCGACTGACCTATTGTACAACTAAACCTCCTAAAAATTTCTAATTCAGCAGAATTGGGTCACTGATCCTTTCTGTGATTCTAGCATGCTCAAAAGTTAAAGTTAGCTAAATACCACTTCCTTGTGTCTATGAAGGTCAGTGAATAGGGGAAACCAAGTATGATCTCCATAGCCACCATACAGCACATCAGATCAATACACAGGCAGATCAACCTCTGTATTTTGATCAGAGACTTTCTGGTCTACCTCCGCCTCAGCCTTAGCCCACTACACCACAGCACCATAGCAAACCATAGGTCTAATGATCCCAGTATAGATGTACTTCATCATGCCTGGTCAATTTGCCAACCATTGTTCTAATTGCCATTAAGGACTTGTTGGCTTTTCACATAATACGCCCAAGATGAACATTCCAGGTTAACTTAGTGTTCATCACCAGGCTTAGGTACTTCACCTCGTTCGCAACTGGGATTGTTTCCCCAAAGAGCTTAAGCCCTCCTAAATGGGGGATCCTCTTCATAGTAAAAGGAACCAGAGTAGTTTTCCTGGGGTTAACCCCTAGGTTCTCCTGATGAAACCAGGTTTCCACTAGTGATAGGACTCTCTTCATGAGATCTACCACTGTATAACCATGACTCCCCCGGATTAGCACCATTACATCATCAGCATATTTTTGGGTACAGCATCCCTGCAAAGGGAGAAGATCCAAGAGTGAGTCCACCACTATGTTCCATAAGAGAGGGGACAGAACTCCCCCCTGCGGACAGCCCCTGGCAACCTCCTCCATCTTCTCCTAGAACTTTGGCTACAACTGTTCTCATCCACAACATGTCCACTACCCAGCCACACACGTAATTATCAATACTGCTTCACGACAAGGTATTGTCAAATTTATAGGGTATTGGGAGAAATTGTCAAAAGCTTCCTCAATGTCTAGAAGGATACTGATTGCATCAATCACCTTAATGACTAAGGTAAAAAAATGCATCAGTAGTGGCCTTAAGCCGGTGTCATTCACTCCATCAGCATGGATTGTTTTATACTTTAGAGTTTGCCAGATTATAGTATGTGTATGTGTGTGTGTGTGTTTTACAGTGACTCGGACATCAGCACAAACCTTTATGCATTCCACCTGAGTCGACAAGAAAATCAATGTGTTGTCACACTATTACACAACTTTGATCAATTAAATTTCAAAAATTTATTCTGCTCTTTTTTTATTTATTTATAATTCTATAAAATAACTTTTTCTTCGCTAGGTGTGTCATTTCAAAAAGCCCATACCTTTAATAATCAGAACGTTTAATCTACCTGTTATGTTGGTACACTTGATATCAACTATTTCCACTGTCGATAATTTTGCTATAATTTTAAATTACTCAGTTATTTTCGGTAATGTAATAAAGTCCTAAATAAGAATATATAAATATAAAATACCAAATTATACACTGGGTTTTTTTATTTTCCCAGAATGTTCCCATTTCATACTCTAAATGAACTGGATAAGTTTTAAACTACTGTTATACAAAGTTTTTGATTGAGGTAAAATTTGCAATAATTTCAATTAAAAATGTTTATGATTAACTTCAGTGAGTAAGTAATTTGTAATATTTCTACCATTAGAAAGCAAAACCAACTGGTCTTATATCTTATGAATTAGTGTCTTATTATTTGTAAGGTTTGCACTCCTGTTCACCAATTTAAAGGAATCAATGTAGTCCGTTTTAAGTAAAATAATACCATCCCTGCTATATTTTCACATGTATTAATACAAAAATAGGTTCTTACTTCACGATTTCAAACATTTGTCATTTTCTATTACCAGATATTTTTAAACAATTCTAAACTATAAAAGAAAAAAGAAAAACCATTGTAATAACTAAAATATCTTGAGATAACAATACATTGAAATTATCAAAGAATTCAAATACCTTGGGGCATGGATCAGCTGGAACGCCCTAGAGAAAAAAGCTATGGAATCCAGGAGAAATAAAGTTGAATTAGCCTTCCAACTTACCAAAGACACATACAACAAGAAGTCCCTCTCCTGGAATACAAAGATAAGGCATTATCATACAGTAATTAAACCAGAAGCCTTATATGCAGCTGAAACATTATATGCAAACGAAAAATCTTAGGCTCCAAATTCCATAACAACCAAGTACTCCACATCAGGAATGAAACTCTTTACCAAAAAACTGAAACACTATCAGACACAATAAGAAAAAAGAGAATTGATTTTTATGGGCACATCCTCCGAATGGACAAAAATAGACTAACCAAAAAAATATTTGATTACTTTCACAATAAAAGAGCCAAACCACTTTGGTTTAGAGAAACAGAGAAAGACATAACAGAACTACAAATCACTGACACTATGCTCATTGGACAAAAAACAACGGTTCCAAGGCAAAGTCAAATCCAAGCGAACGATCCAAATCTCTGACGAAGAAAGAAAAGCAAGATCACAACAAATGAAGCAATACTGGGCTACGAGGAAGGCACAGAACATTAAAAAGTGATTGATTTGGTGTACCCCAAAGTTGGGTGAAACAAATAAAGAGAACTAAAATATCTAAACTGATACAAATATTTCACTAGCCTAATTTTACAAGAAAAGTCTTAAAGTCAATTTTTAAAACTACATTACAATCTGTACTCAAAAACAAACTAAACTAAGTTATACATTTCTTAATTCAAACCTGTCTTACCTCTAAATACACATAATTATGAGCATTCTAGAATTTGGCCTATATTTACTTAGTTTGATTAATAATTTTAAAAACAAATGTTTTATCTGTTAGGCAGTTTTGCAGTGTGTGTGTGTCTTGAGTTAATGAGTGAGAGTAGTATAAGCTACAGGTACAATAGGATCGCTAAACAATCAGTTGCTTACTTCATCTGCCTCTGCCGGGAAATAAACAAAAAATTAGCATAATATCTCAATACCAGTTTTACTCAAATTTTTGCCACATATGACAGTTTATTACTGAAGTCAGTACAGTAAATAAATTTGAAATATTACAAACATCAAGAGAAAATTGAAAAAAGAAAATCCTCTTGACAGTACAGTAGTCAAAATTTATCATCATCTCCCCCCATTTATTTCTGAACTGGAAATATCTTTTCTTTCAAATTTTGTATAGTTACGTTACATTTTGTACATGTACTTTATCTATATTTGAGCAAGGCATTTATTTATTTTATTTTATTTATTTATTGGCTTTATACACACATATCTCTCCATAAGGAGTTACATATATCCCGAAGAAAGAGGAAGTACCTCTCTGTGCTCAGGAGCCATAGCTTAAAACCTAATAACCAAAAAACAAAACTTAATAAAAAAGAAAACAAAAAACTTGTATACATTTACACTAAAGTAAAAATCTGGTTCATAATTTAAATGCGTTCATGGTTTGCTTATAAATTATACTTAAAGTATTTCAAAATTATTTTCTTTTTTGTCTTATCAGACACTAGGTCTTTTAGAACATTAGGTAATAAATTAAAATATTTTATTGCAGCGTATGTAACATTTTTTCACGTATGGTTTTTTATGTTTATGATATGCAATGTCCTTATTTCTTGATCTGCTGGTAGAGTCACAAAAAGTAGCACTTAAGTATTTATAGTGGAACATAACACACTTGGCTGCATACAGCTCTTCGAAAGTTGTCATTTAACAACTTAATAAATTTATTTTGTAGATTTACAAGCTGTGTAAGTTCCAATATATAAGCACCACCCCAAATAATTAGACCATAGTTAATAAGGCATGCAAAATAAATAGTTTCTAAAACTCTAGTAGGTAGGTAACGCAATTTATATGCTAAGTACAAGAAGTACCTAGCTTTTTTTATTACATATTGTATATGAATGTTTCACTTTAAATTGTAATCCATGAAAATATCTAAATATTAAACATATAATAAAAAACATTAAAATCGGTTTAGAGAAATCTGTTTTGTTTTTTGTAATTTTGATGGAAAATAGTTTTAGAAATACAAAATGGTTCTGAGATGTGGGGAAGCTAGGTCTACATGGAATGTGATCAGTTCTTTTAGTTTCCAGAGGTGCATACAGAAAACTAACATTGCTCCCGTACGCTGAAAACTAAGATGTATTCTGCATAATTTCGAGAGATATTTTTTCATTACTACCATATTTCTGTAAATTTTGTATATCAAAAAATTAAAACTATAAAGAATCAGCTTGTGTTCAGCTTTCAAACTAAAACGTTTGAGTTTATTTGTTAGATTCATATGAAGATAATTATCGAAATGTTGAAGTATTTTAGAGAAAAAACCTGTTCTTTTTACATTTCGGTTTTGTATTCTTGTTTGTGGAAATTCATTTTTTACATTTCAATATGAAAATGTTAATTGTTAAAAAGTTAGTAATGCCATTCCAAAAGTGGCCAGAATTTGAAACAATAATTATATGCTTCATAATAAATTTTATGTACGTATTTGTGTTTAATTGCTTAAATTATAAACTTTTGTTGTAATAATGTATCTAATAGTATTTTTTTTTCTTTGTTGCAGTGAGTGGTGCGTATTCTACGACCCAGGCTGTGATTTACGTTATTAAGTTTTATATTTCTCTGTGACCGTAGTTTTAGTGGTTAGCATTAGTAATAGAAAACTGTATTATAAAATAATGAAGAGACAATCGATGTTATTTTATGTATTGTTTTTGTTTCCTTTTTATTCCTACAATGAACTTTTCATATCGTAAAAAAATTTTGTCAGTACAATATTATATAGATACTGTTATAAATTTAAAGAGAATAGCTCGTTATAAGATCAAAAGTTGTGGCATACAGCTGTCGTACTGATAAAACTGAAACGAATTTTCTAAAACTAACAATAACTGCCATAAAAGTATATTAATATGCAAATAGAATCTGTGAACACAAAAATTGGTGACTACCAAAATCGATTTGGTTTCTGTACAAAGTTTGAATCAAATTGGACCAAAAATATGAACACGAGAATGTTAATGACTCCTCGAAAACCTATTCTGATCTAAAGCACAGGGATCAGGACTCATTTCATAATCCTGGGTCTGGTTCATACTGACCGCTCTAGTGGAAGCCTATCACAAGGTCTTTTATAATAAAAGTTATTAGTAAATTTCCATAGGAAAAATGAGCTATTGTAGCACTATCACTGTAAGATCCAGAGCCAGGACCTTGAAATGAGCATATCCTGACCTTGATCATTGTTTGAGTGATTGTTAAAATTATATATATACAATACAATACATATAGGACTCAGTGGTTGATGTGGCTAAAGCACCAGTCAGTGCTGTCTGAACTGTGTACCTAAAAGTTCTTAATTCAAGCTGTAGTTACTCCCATTGCTTAACCCTTACCGTTAATTCCTTATACTGACCCTTCGTCTTCATTAGTCTAACTAAAGTATGAATATTATATATATATATATATATATATATATATATATATACATTTATTTATTTAGCATATAATACATCTCACCATAGAGGAGATACATATTCCTGAAAGAGTGAAGGAAAACTTCACTGTTTTCCTTATATATATATATATATATATATATATATATATATATATATATATATATATATATTATATTTGCTTTTTAAGACGAAAAGCACATTGATATATTATGGCCTCCCTAAATGTAAGTGTGAATGTAAAGTCTTAAGTGTGTGTTAAGCTCGGGTACTGCGAGGAACGTCTAAATCCTCTCAATAGGGATGCAGATAATCTGTATCCCCCGTGGGATATATATATGTGTGTGTGTTTAGGTAGGTAGGCCTACATATACAGTACTAGTACGTTTGCAATTTGATTCAAAATTGGCACAAAAATCGTTTTTGGCAATCTTTCACCAGCAAAATTTGTTCAATAATTTGCGAAAACTTTTAACATTTTAGAAACGGCAGTCATTTGAAATCTTTAAAAATTCCCAACTTTTATGCCTTAGATGTTTTTGAAAATCTAATTTCACATCGTAATCAGCGTTAAGAACTGCATAAATTAGCATTTTGAATTTTCAAAAGCCGTTGAAATTAAGAAATTATTTGACGGCGGTCAGGGTTCATCTTCATATTTTCAATGTAATTGAAAGTTTGGAATGCTGTAATATACAGATTTTATTGTTGGTAAAATTTAGAAAAGGTTAAGATAAAGAAAAATCCTTTGAAATGGCTTTTATAACATGAGCGAGACAGCTGCGTGCCGCGATTGTTTTATAAGCTTTGACATTGTAATAGTGCATTTTTATATAAAACATTTCTATGATGAAATATCTTGATAAAATATAAGAGGTTGGCACTACCTTTTATAAAATATTTGGTCAGAGTTTTGACAAAAAAGTGTGTTTCTGTATTCGTTGGTGATACTGGGCTAGAGATCAATCAGGATCTGTGCACATTTTATATCTAGGGTGTAGATCTTACCGTAAGGATCGTAAAAAATGGCTCATCTTCAGATGGGAATTCGTTAACACCTAAGGGATATAAATAAAATCACGTAACGTAACTAGCCCATAAGACCGAAACGAATTTCAGGGGGGAAAATCGCAATAATTTATTTCGTTAAAATTTTTGTATTTTACGCGAAAAACGAACCGCGAACGCTGTCAGGTTCTTTTTCGTATATCCAGTGTAATTTTAACGGTGATTAAATTTGGTGAAATCCTGCTACTGTATAAAAACGTATAAATACGATTTTGAAATAGATGAATAGATTTTACTAAGTAATGAACTTGTTTAGGCTAGTAGTCAAATATTTTTTTGATCCTGTTTAAAATCAAATCGATCCAAAATTTAGACACACGCGTGTGTGTTTAATTAACGACCTTTCTAAACATACTGTTCTACAGGTTAAGTTCAACGCTTTATTTCACGGTCCCGGGTCTTGATCTTACCATGATGGTAGGTCTAGTAACTCATTTCCTAGTGGAAATTGCTTAATAAAAGTAGGTCTTTGCATAGCGCAAACACAAACCACCTGTAGCTGTGTTTAGAATATGTGTAGAATCAATACAGTTAGCATTGATCCATGCCTGGAAGGAAGGGGTTATCTAACTACGCTGTCATTCCAACCGTGGTCACTCGCTCTGCAGCCCCATATTTATAAAAACTGAACAGTAAACTGATATCAGATAAATAGTGTATAAATACCGTACACATTTTCTAATGTTCGATTGTTCCCCCCAAAAAAATCCGATCCGAAAGCTAATGATAAAAATCGGGTCATCATACTTTGGCAATACTGTAGGAGGGTTGTACTGTACCCATCGGTTTTTCGCCGGCAAAAAAACAAACTTTTAATGTGTTAATTCTGTGTACCAGAATATGAGTAAATAAAAATCGAAGCTGTTTTTACAGGACGGAAGCGAATTTCCAATAATATTTTTTTTATCCTAGACTATCTTTTTTTGAAATTCCAATTTCACCAATCATAATCTGTGTATACGAGGTGTGTTCAGAAAGTAACGAGGATTTTAATTTTTTGAACAAAATATTTATTTATTCTTCTACATTGATGTTGTCGCCTTCAAAATAGTCCCCATTGGAGATTATGCACTTGTGCCAGCGCTTCTTCCAATCCTCGAAACACTTCTCAAACTCGATCTTTGAGATAGCCTT
This sequence comes from Callitettix versicolor, assembly GCA_022606455.1. Taxonomy (NCBI): domain Eukaryota; kingdom Metazoa; phylum Arthropoda; class Insecta; order Hemiptera; family Cercopidae; genus Callitettix; species Callitettix versicolor. The sequence goes on from CM040190.1 coordinate 13,148,691, forward strand.
TAGTTCTATCAGCTATGCGATTTTAATGTCATTTACGGCTGTAAAACGACGGCCCTTTAAGGTTCTCTTTATTTTTGGAAATAGGAAAAAGTCACACGGAGCCATGTCTGGCGAATATGGAGGCTGGGGCATCGTTACAGTACTGTTTTTGGCCAAAAATTCACGAACAAGCAGTGAAGTGTGAGCTGGTGCATTATCGTGGTCCAAAAGCCATGAATTGTTTTTCCATAGATCCGGGCGTTTTTTTCGGATTGCTTCACTCAAACGGCTTTGAACTTGTAGGTAGTACTCCTTATTGACCGTTTCACCTGGTGGCAGCAATTTATTATGCAACTATGCCATTAATATCGAAGAACACAGTGAGCATAACCTTCACGATCGACCGCACTTGTCGAGCCTTTTTCGGTCTTGGCGAGCCAGAATGCCTCTACTGGGATGATTGAGTCTTAGTTTCAACGTCATATCCGTAAACCCATGTTTCGTCACCTGTTATAATACGTTTCAGTAATTCTGCATCGTCGTTGACTTCATTTAGTGACTCCTGAGCAACTTTCAATCACCGCTGTTTTTGTTCAAAATTCAACAATTTTGGAACGAATTTTGCTGCCACGCGTTTCATACACAAAACATTGGAAACAATGTCATGGCATGATCCAATCGATATGCTATCATCAACGACCTCTCTAATTGTGATTCGGCGATTGTTCATAACCATTTCTTTCACTTTTCCCACGATTTCATCGGTTGTCGATGTGCTGGGGCGTCCAGGGCGTTTCGTCATTTTCAACGTCTTCACGGCCTTCTTGGAAACGCTTATACCACTCGTAAACTCTTGCTTTACTCATAGCAGACTCACCATAGGCCTTTGTTAACATTTCACACACTTTGTTACACTTAATTCCATTTTTTTACGCAAAATTTGATACAAAATCTTTGATCCATTTCTTTTAACAAACGAAAATCGCCGAGCTCATAAAAACACGTCTAACCGACACAGTGGCTGTCACAGAACAGCTGAAAGTTTTACCATACTTCAAGAGCATGTATACCAACATAATAAAAAAAAATGTTTGTCAATCGGACTCTCCAAGCAAGCGAAATTTTAAAATTCTCGTTACTTTCTGAACACACCTCGTATTAGAATTTTGAAGTTTTAAATTACGTTGTAAATACGAAAATTAACCCTGGCCGCTGACGAATTCGATTTCTTAATTTCAACGTATTTTGAAAATTAAAAATGTTGATTAATGCAGTTTCTAACGCTGATTAACTTGATGAATTCAGATTGTTAAAAACATTTAAGACAAAGAAGTTATGAATTTTTAAAAAAATTGAATCGCCCACTACTTTTAAACGAACGGATTTTGCTAGATAACGAACTTGTGCAAGCTATAGGTAAAATCGATTTTTGTGCAGTTTGAATAAAATTGGATACAAACTGTTAACGTGAGAATTTTTATTATGTCCTATTTAGTGAGAAAGTAACAAAAACCCTCTCTCTGCACACAAACACTCTAAACTTTAAATATAGGCCTATATTCTCGACTGACTTAAAACAAACGTCAAACTACTTCAAGCTATTGAATTCATCACAATAGCATAGCGTAGACCTAATAAAAGTTATTTTTAGGTGTAAAATTACTACACAGAAGTAGGCTGATTGAAAAAGTGATGTTTCAACAAATACCGAGTTATTGTTTGACATAATATTTTGCTTAGACGTTAAAATTTGTGGACTTCTGGGTAGACATTGAGATAGGCTTGGCTTAATAGAGAAGCAGGCCTGTCGCTTATACATTTGTACATAGTAATTTGAGGGTACATTTTCGAATTCCAACTTCCACTTGAAAATAATAATAATAATAAAAAGGAGCCGGGTTTTCGTTTGAAATTCTCGGAAGAATCAACTACTTATACCTATATAAATTTTGTTTGGATTCGATTCTGCGTTTCCATCAATAATTAAAACGTCTGAGGAAAGTTCGAGTTTTTTCATATAGTTGTTCTTATTTTTTTTAATATTTTTACAGTACGCCAGTTAGATTAAGATATTCTAAAATTCAGTTTTTAGTTATAAAAATAAGTGGTGCAAAAATATCACACAAACTTTCTCAAGCTTTATCATTTCCTCAAAGATTCAATAAAATATTGGCTTAACCTCAAAACCGGGTCACCAGGTCTTGCTCAAGATTTGGTCATATTAAAATGCTTAACTGAAATCAGTGTACCAAAGTTGAAAAAAAAGAACTACATTTTTTTCCAACTATACATTTCCAAACTACAGCATACCGGAAAAAACTAACCCGATGGCGATCAGGGTTCGTTTTTGATTGTTTCCGAATTACTGTAAATTTCCTGTGTTCAGTATAATGATCTGCCTTCCCTAGCTTCGTCAATTATACTTTCGTTGACGCGTTTCGGAGAACTTCCATCTTCAAAAATTATATCTGTACTGATTTATACTATACTTGAGTATAGATATAGTTTTTGAAGATGGAGGTTCTCCGAAACGCGTCAACGAAAGTAGAATTGACGAAGCTAGGGAAGGCAGATCATTATACTGAACAAGGTGATAATAATCTAGCAGAAAAGAAGACGAATATAAAAAGAATTACTGTAAATTTCTTTTGTTGTAAAACTAGCTACAGTAAATTGAACCATAGAACTTCATATATATGACTAAAATCTGATGAACCGATTTTGAGATTATATCGATTCTTCAAAGTTTTTTCAAAAGTAAACAGAATTTTTGGTGCTATACGTTTTGTTTAGATTCGTGTGAACTACATTTGAGCAAATGTTGATTGAACAGAATCTTCAAAATGTCTTCAAAAAAAAAAAAAAAAACACGTACATTTTTTTTGGTGTTAAACGTCCAACACGTACAGACGGACAGATAAAGTAAAAAACAATTATAAACGTAAAGGTCCTGATAACGTAAAGATCCCATCCTAATGTTAAGATCGATTTTATCACCACACTTCAACATGAGAAAGTTAAGCGTTCACTTGATATGAATGAAACACCGGTTTCAATATCAAGGTTACGAATGTTACAGAGTCTCGTCTACTGCTTCTGCGCGTCCAGTCGGCTTCAGCCTTCATTCCGCTCGCTGCACGTCCTCTTGCACTCACTTTCCCGCTGCCAGTTCCTCAGTGTCCTGGATCTAATTCGCTAGCGTATTTTCTTCAGTCTCTCCCCCGGCACATCCACACCGTTCCTCGGTACTTAGCTGTCTTCCGTTCTCAATACTTGTCTATACTGTACTAAATGTATGCATATAAATAAATAGTTTCATGGAGCTTAGGTAGGCCTACTGTCTGTGTAAGAACCAAGTTATAAAATTTTTAAGACAAATTCTTGCTCTTTTATGCGCATTTTTAATTATGGTTAACTCAAAACTGGCTTTGCCAACAGAGTTACCAATTACAGACAATTTGCCAAGAATGTTGGCATGCGGGCCTACAAATTGTTTCATTTTATACGAAAAATTTTGCCATTCACGTACAACAAACCACTCGAGAACGAAACAAAATTATTAGACAACTAAACGTTTTTTAATTTTCAAAAACAATTTTTTTTAAAGTTCTTTTTCGGTAAAGTTTGATTTAAAATCTAATTTACTCTTCTCTAACGATTTGGTCAAATTTTGCTGACCCATAAGTACCCAAACCGAACGTATGAGTTGTTACTTCCCGAAAAACTCGTTCGGGAGCTATCGATAAAACAATCGACCTAATTTCTCAAAATCAGTTAGTCAGATATTGGTCATATATTTTGGTCATATTTTGGTAAAAATAAAATCCTGGTTTCCGACGGACTTTTTTTTTTTTCGATTCACTGATAAACTGTGAATTTCTTTCATTTAAAATTTATTACACTGACTTATGGTTCTTCATATTCGAGGTGTTTACACCCTCTAAGGAATCCAGGATATGATAATACACGCAAAAATGACTAGAACAAACTTTATGTCAAGGTATGTTCTAAAATCTCGATTTTCTGTCTTGCCGCAATTTTCTGTTTTTTTTTAAAAATATATTATTAGTATTTCAAGTACATATTAAAGGCCTTGAAATAAAATTTTGTATGCATGTTACCATTGAGTGGTCCCTTAATTGTTCAAAAAATAAACGTTTATCTCTAAATAGCGGCCAGGTAAAAAACAAAATATTAAGAATAATTTCCTGTATCTGTTCGTAAAATCGAATGGTAGTTATACCATCAAAAGTTGTTTTTACGCGTTTGATAACTGTAGCAAAATATTTGTTGTAGTGCATCTGTACTGATTTTTAAGTTTATGTAAGAAACGTGTAATCACGTTTGTTAGTATGTATCCAACGTTTTTTATTCATTTTTTTTAACAGGCTCTGTTGGATTTATAACATAATGCAGTAGAATAAATTATTCTTTATAATTTCCTGTGATATCGGCTGTGTTCGTGCTATTACAGTTATAAAATATTCGGTATGATTTTTAAAAATTACAAGGTAAAATTTCCGTTTTCTTCTTAAGTTTCAGAATTTTTTTTTACGCAGAAATAAGTGAAATTAAATTAATTGGATGTAAGACAGTTGATGTATGTACCTTGATCTAAACAAGCTTCGGTATTGACAGAAATGAAAACATTTAGGCTATTAGTTTATTAGCCAAGCATGGAGGTATGGTTGTTTCATATTCGTACTGATAGTGAATAGTCTTATCGGCTGTTGTGTTACTCTCTCGCTCGCACTGTTGTTACCCTTTCTTCTTCTTCTTCTTCTTCTTCAGCTGATAAAAATAACTTGTATAGGCTACATCGATGAAACACAGATTCTTTACTAGCGATTTGTTGTATGTGTTTACAAATTCGCTGTCGTTATTATTACTTTAAATTCTATGATCGTGAATTGTCTTTTGCTTTCTGACTACGATATATTTGATCGTGACAATATTGTTCAGATTCTGATGTATACAGGCTGTATAGAGAATACGTTCCAGAAATGAAAGAATTAGTTCCCACATATTATAACCATATGTTCAAAAACTCTTCGTTTCCTCTACTAACAGCCATTTTGTTTTTATTAACAAAATATTTTGTATCTGTATAAACGGTTCGACCAGTAAAATTCAACGTAGGTAAATTATTCCTTACCTAATAGAGGTATAATTTATAAAAAAATAAGCACCTTCATACATTGATTTTAAACGAAAATGGTAAATGTCAAGATTTTATTCAAAACGACATTTATTCAAAGTCGATTTTGGTAATAGTTTAGGCAATTTTATTACACAGCAAAACCGTCAAAACAATTTAAAATTATGGCCATTCCAAATCTTTTACCAAAAAACAAAAAAATTATAATTTGTTTTTTACACTATACTGAAAATCTGATTTCACCATCATAACTGCACTGTTAAAATCTGCGTAATTTAAAATTCGAATTTCCAAAATTAATTGATAAACGAAATTAATTATCCAGTCGAGATTGACCACAGTCCATTCTCAATGTAATTTGAAAGTTTAAACAGCTTATTCGTGCAGATTTAATTTAAACTCGGTGTAAAGATCTAATTATCCGTTATCCATCAAAGTTAAATGATTTCTAAATCATTCTTAATACATATTTACAAATGCAAAAAAAAGGAAAAGGACCAAGAAACCAGCAGAATGGCTAGTGTTCCAAAGGGAGTGGTGATTCCAAATCTTAATTGCGCAAGCAGTTGTTTCGCTGGCGTGATAGAAGCGAATTTCCAGAAAATATTTTTCCTTAATTTTGTAATTCTGATTTCACCATCATAATTAGCGTTAAAATCTGCATATTTTAAACTTTCGAATTGCATTTCGTATACGAAAATGAATCCTGACCGCCGTCAAAAATTCTTAATTTCAACGGAATTTGAACATTCAAAATGCAGATTTATGAAGTTTATAACGCCGATTAAGATGGTAATATCTTGGTCCGATTTGATTCAAATTTGGCACAAAAATCGATTATGGTAATGGCTTGGACAAGTTCGTTAAACAACTTAAATTCGTTCAGTTTCAAAATGGCGGTCATTTAAAATATTTAAAAGTTCATAACGTTTTTGTCTAAAGGTTGTTAGAAAGTCGATTTTACCATCTAAATAATCGTTAAAAACATTCATAAATTATCATTTTAAATTTACATTTTTTTGTGGTTAACGTCCGACTATTGTGCACACTTGGGCTAATGCAGACGATGGGATGATTTATAGCGTATGAAAATGCCAAGCCCTGACCGGGAATCGAACCCGGGTCCTCGGGGTGAAAGCCCAGTACGCTATCAACTAGGCCACCGAAGCGGCTTTTAAATTTACAAAATCCGTTGAAATTTAAAAAAATGTTTGACAGCGGTAAGAGTTTATTTTCGTATTTTAAATGCAATTAGAAAATTTAAAACGCTAATATATACAGATTTTAATGATGATTACGATGATGAAATCAGAATTTCAAAAAAGGGTAAGAAAAATATTTTTGGAAATTCGCTTTAATCACGTCAGCTAAACAGCCGTGTATTCCGTAATGGAACACTTATCCAGTCACTGTGGCCTAGAAAAAATTTTTATGGTTCAAAGCAAAATATCGTTTTATTCATCCGTTCCTGGCATCTAGCATAGTCTGAAAGAATTAGGTTTTCCGCTATGCCAACTTGCAGCAGCTGTTCAACAATTGCCTTGACAAAACTAAAGCGGAAACCTAATTGGTGGGGGAAGAGGGGAATAGAAGTTGCAGGTTATGACGTCACATTACGTCACCTACCGAAGTGAGACTACAGTACTTTTCTAACCTATAACCGGTTTTATGTTTGGTTAATGCTTGAATGAGAGACAGAGAGTGGGGGGGGGGTTACTTGTGCACTGTCTGTGTTCAGTTCAGAGTAGTAGAAACTTTATATATATATATATATATATATATATATATATATATATATATATATATATATATATATATATATATATATATATATATATATGTGTGTGTGTGTGTGTGTTCTTTCTTTAAAATTTTCTATGCTTAACTACTATTAAAATCCAGAATAATGCAATCATTTTGCTCCTCTTCCAAACACATTCACATTTCATCAAATGTCAAATTATTATAAATAAAAAATAATAAAGCATGTAGCTGTGCAGGTAATATGATAGACATGATTTTCCAACAATAATTGTTTATCATATATTTTTTTAAATTTCATCAACTTTAAAATCATCATAACTTAATAACCCAGATTCTAAAGATAATGGAATCGGATTTTTAAAAATTGTAAGTTAAAAAGTAAAAATTTTTTAGTAAATTTCTAGGGGGAAATTTGAGCTCTGATCCTGACCTGTATATCATTTTTTTGAAAGGTCACAATATATACAACCAGAAAATTTGATTAGAAAATTTATGTATATACATATATATATATATATATATATATATATATATATATATATATATATATTTATAATAGACCTACATGACGCAGGAATAGACTTAACAGATGTTGAAGATAGGTGCGTATACAGGAGAAAGATGCTCGGTTGGAAGGTCCCAGAGAATGAAATCCCAAAGAGAGCAGGGGTAAAATGGATGGAGGAGCGGAAGAGGATCCATGGGGACAGGATGAGGGAGGTGTGGAGGATTAGAAGGAACAAGACATGAGTCGGAGTGCTTTGTGTGATCCAACAGGGTCTATGCGCAAATAATAATATATATATATATATATATATATATAAAGGTGTGTGTGTGTGTGTGTGTGTGTGTGTGTGTGCGCATACACACACACACACACACATAAATTACATGTAAATATTTTAAAGATTACTCAAAAATTGATCTAGAGGTTATGTTTGGCGCTTATTTCAAGGTCTTGTGTCTTCCTGATCATTTTCCTGGATTTTACCATTAATACTGCTTCAAATTTTCTGACGGAAATGTGCTAAAAAATATGGGCCACTTTTTTAATAAAAAAAAGTATTCAGACCACTTCCGTTTTGAAAGTAATACTGAAAAAATTAAAACTATTCTCTGCTTGTTCCAGAGCAAACACATTCTTATAAGTTTTATTTTAGAAATTCCAATTATAAGGCTTGCCAAAGGTTTTTTGTTCTGAAATAATTTTAAGTATGCACATTAATCTTATGGAGAATGCTCCTGGTGCAGTTTTCTAAAATATACAGGTTTGGATATAGTTAATGCCACTGACTTTCTGTAACTTAAGACATTCCCCAGTCTTCATTAGAAAAAATATTGTTTTTTCGCACATTATATTAGTAAAAATAATTTTTTTCAAAAAATAATAAATTCTCTTGAAATAGGTGTCAAAGTATATCTAAAAATGCCAAAAAAATCATCAAATCATCAGGCTGAAATTTCATCAAAATCGGTTGATTCAAATAACCTTAAGCAATGTTATGCACGCGTGCATGCACACACACACACACACACACACACACACACACACACACACACACACACACACACACACACACACACACAGTGAAAAATTAACTAATATTAAGAGTGAAAAAGTAACCTATATTTTATTAGTCTTTTTTATGTTATTCATGAATCGTAAATTTATTTTATTTAAAATTTGCTATAGTGATTTCAGTTATTTATCTTCATATATAAACAAACTTTGAGCAATATCTGATGAACTAATATTGAGAAAAATATGAAATTTCAAGAAAATATCTGATCATGAAAAACTTCTTGATTCAACAAAATCTTGAGATTTTAATGAATATTTTTGCTTTCAGGTTCCCTTATTTAATAAGTGTTTTTTACTCAGATGGCTGTGTATGTGTGTTTGTGCACATTGACTATGTGTAGATTAAACTAACTATTCATTTTTATAAAATTTGGCATTTATATCTCAAGACCATTTTTTAAAAAAATAAAATTGAAATTATATTTTGATTAAAAAACTTAAAAATCAACCCTAATGATTCCTAACAAAATTTTGCTTAAAAGTAGTCCATAAGTAGTCCCAAACAAAATGTATAGGTCCCTGCAGCTCTGAAAAATCTGGTTTGGGAAATATTGAATAAAACGTGGAAAATACTGTATCTCTAAAACTTATCAAATCTTGCTGAAATTGTAGTTACTTATGACCCAATGAAGTCCTTGTAGCAAATTATAAAATAGAACAAATTGATGGTGCAATAGTGAGTAAAATGAAAACATAATCCTTACTAGAGCCCAGTCATTTTTTTCCAATTTATTTACTGCCAAATTTTCCTTCATACAAACATTTTAGTTACATAAGAAGGACCTACAGGGTGCATAGAATGCGTGTACATAGATTGGTCCTGTATATACATATATTCATAGCCACATACATACAGGTACACACACACACACACACACACACACACACACACACACACACACACACACACACACACACACACACACACACACACACACACACACACACACACTCTAAAGATCAGGAGTGAGAGAAACCTCACCAAATTATATTATATGAAAAAATAGAATATAGAAAAATAATAAATAATATACATTTACTCTGGAACAATATATTTTTATTATTTCATCCCAAATTTAGTACACTGATCAGAGTTATAAATTTTCATTTAACCAATTTTTTTCAAATTAACGGACTTTAAAAAATTAGCTTATTTTTGGGAAAATGATTGAATGTGTAATAGTTTGTGTACTGGTTTTGCACCATTAACTTCATTATATGAGATAGTTCCATAATATATATATATATATATATATATATATATATATATATATATATATATATATATATATTAATTTGATTAAAATAATTAGCGCCGATTTTGAAGAACCCTGATTTTTAGTTCTTTGACCAAAATAGAGTTTCAAAATACTTTTTTTTGGAAAATTAATAAATGGTCTCGAGGAATGTGTAAACCAGAACTACTTGCCATAAAAATCGATCAATTAGTCCCCAGTGATTTGGACATATACCAATTAGAACAGTTTGTTTTACTTAGGGGACCTGAAAACACCATAAAAATCTCAAGAAACATTATTTTCCCGAACACAATTCTTTTCTATATACTTTATAGTGTGAAACTAAAGTTGTATTTTCAATTGTAAAATACTTCAAAAATCAATCTATTGTTATTTTCATAATTAACTGTACTTTAATATTCAATAAACACCTACTATTTTATTTTAAATAAGTATTTTTTAAGTACTGTATGTTTTATATTTTTAAACTAAATTCTGTCCAATTTATAAATAAAGCATATTAATTGCATGTTTTATTTTGATTAATAATTATTGACAATAGGTTAGAATAATGTACTTATTCCGATCAATAAGTACATATTGTACTCAACAGATATCGTTGATGTTGCTGTAAAGTTATTTTCATTGGCTCCTTCGAAAGTAGTGCCAGACATGTGTTTTATTTCCCGCCTTTGCTCTTGTGTTATTGTGTCGACCCCTCTAAGCCGCCATTGCTCTGTGGCTAGGCGACTTGTCTTGACCGTCATTCTTGCTTCGAAGACAAGCTTGTTTGGTGGTGTTAACAACGTTGTTTGTTATCGTGGTACCGGAGTACTTGTGAAGTTAGTGTTTCAGAATGGAAAAAAGGATAGATTTAGAAAAGAGGGGTAGAAATCCTGATGTGGTAAGAGAATTCATTACTGTAGATTAGTCTTTTCCTAGATATCGTAATTAATGTAGGTAATGAACAGAATTTTAGGAGCCCTTTATAGAATCAAATTTGCCTTCAATTAACATAGTTCGTGTTTACATTATTACGTTAATGAAATTATAGTTGTTAGTGGATTAAATAAATAATTGATTATGGATTGTAAGATTCTATAAAAAATTGTGCATTGTCCAACCTCTAAAAATTAAACATGGCTTTTGTAGTAATTTTTAAGCACACTGCAAGTTAATAATGTGAAATATTTTTTCAAAAAATACATTTTAAAAGTATATTTACTAATTTTTTGAAGAAAATTTTTATTATGAAAAGAAATTACTTAACAATTTATTTCAAAATAATGAGAAACGTGTCTCACCTTCAAATTCAAAGCATGGTCCAAGTTAAAACAAATATGTGAAATGCAAAACATTATTTGATTAGCTGATGTTGATTTTGAAACAAATAGTGTAATATTTATACTTAGTATTTCGAGTAATAATGGGAGTATAAGTAAAACGAAATATTCCAATACAAGTTATAAACTACGTACTGTATATTTAACCAGGACTTCCTGCACCTTTTTTTAAAGTTTTGAATATTTTTTAAAATTCAGGTTTTTCACATATGAAAATTAATAAGTGTTTTAAATTAAAATAAGTAGATCTATGTTTTATTTGTATATCTATTTTTAGTTATTGATTACAATGTCTTGAAACAAGAGGTGCATAACACGATGTGATATTAAGTATAGGCTCTGAATGAGTGTACACTGAACCGATTTATTAGTGGAATATTTTTGTTTTATTAAAAGTATTAAATTTTTCAACTATATTTTAACCCCATAATTAATTTTAAGACTTCTTCAAACTAATTATAATTGTTTGTTTATTTCTTATTTTTTGTTTGTATTCGAGGTCATAAATCGACGCTGTTACGGGCTGTAGATAAATAACGACTATAATACGTCGCTATTTTATTTTTGTTTAGAATTAGTTTTTTACAGTAATTTAGCCGATATTTAAAAAAAAATAAGAAAAATATAACATAAAATGATGATTGTATTGTATAATAGGATAATACTATAATTACGAGTAAAATGCAGGTAGGTTCTGGCATTTTTTAGTAGTAAGAAAGCGGCCATATTGGAAGGCAATTTTGATGCGCACTATCGACACCCTGGCACGTAGACAATTCCTCAATTACACAACAGAAAACACACTTTCGTAAAACAAAACATATCAGAAACAATCCTCAAACTAAGTGACTATAATTTAATATATAGTTGACTTTATATTTAAACAATATAGCAATTTATTTTTATTATAAACTGACAAATAACCGAGTTTGAAACACCCTTTCTCTTCTAACTTCATAGACTAACTTGTGGTTTTGTGCTCTGCGCTTTTGCATTCTTCGTAGGCGTATTGAAAGCTTCCGCGATTACAAATTAGTTCCATTTTAATAGTTATATTTTCCCTTGTAATTAATAAAAGTATGTTTTCCTACTTAGTCAAGAATAAAGCCAAATATTTCGAACATGTAATTGTTTTAAATATGTTTGCATTACGAAATATTAAAAAAGTAAAATACTTGTTAGTTTATTTTTATCTTGTTTGATAAAAATATAGGCCTACAGTTAAGCGCGAAATTTTAATTGAAATATGGATGCCAATATCACATTCATTATACTGAAAATGCCGACCAAAAATAAGCAAGAAAAAAGTTGCCCACCAGAAATAATTTTAACTTGAGCTAGACCTAGAGGCCTACTGTTTAAATAAGAATTTCAGTATTTTTTTGTAATTATGTTGTACTAACATTTCCAAAATATAATTAAAATTTACAAACAAACTGGTGATTGTAGGCATATTTTAATTTTTATGTAATATTGCTTAAACTAACTTGTTTTGACATGTATATAAGGTAAATTTTTATAATCTAGGTAAATTTTTTTGTACCTTAAATTTTGTGTTTAGTTTGATTAGGAATTCAAGTAAAAGATTCTTTTATTTATTATTTATTGTCTGTCCTTTATTATTTTCTTCTTTTAAAATAAATTGCTAGTTTTTTTAATCCTATTACTCACTCTTAGGTAACATAACATAAAGTGGGCTAATTGAATTTTTGCGTCTGCCTAACCAAATCGAAAAGGTGCTCTATAGAGATGTATTGAAACATAAACAATGTATTGCTTGCAATTTATTCTCAAATCCAGTGATGTGATGACAGATTGTGATGTATAAATTGCTAATCGCAACAATCTCCCAAACAACTTCTCATATCTAGATTTCCTGTATGGCTTGTGAACGGTGATGATGACTTTTTGTGCCAGGCAAAAAAAAATGTAGCTTGTGTGTATATTGTGTAGGTTGTGGTTATATTAGATTAAGGTATAACTACAATATTTGACACGGAAAGCAGGTTAAGAATAATGGTTAGGAGGTTTTCCACTTGGAAAATAGATAATTTGTTTTTTATAGTAGTCTATAATGCACCTTCATTTCATTCATTTTATATTTATAAAGAATAAACAGAGATCTATAGATTGTTGCTAAAGCTAGAAAAACATTTCATGCTCATTTATGAACTGTGAACTGACTATCTCAATAAGATTATAACCAATATTGTGACCATTGTGTGTTATTTATGTAAGCCTATAAAAATAAATTGCATTAAGTAGGTTTTTTTGTTGATTTCATTGACTTTTATTGATTTGTTAGCTACTTAAAGTATATACTTGTAAATACTAAGTTTTCATTGAATACTTTTTTGTTATTGAACCTTGTTATAACATAATGAATATTTCAGCTTGGAAATAGATATACACTTATTATTGATACTGTAGAACTTTGTTATAACATTATGAACTATAATGAAGCCCTATGTAAGTGTGTTTCAGTGAAAGCCTGTATTAAATAATCCACACAAATTATAATGAGGTTATATTTTTATATATTACATATTCTGAAATAATGTAAAATGTTTATTATTTTAAATATTATTTCTTTTCCCCAGATTACAGAGTTAAATCTAGATAATTGTCGTAGTACAAATATTGTGGGACTGACAGATGAATTTACAAATTTGGAAACATTGAGTCTAATCAATGTTGGTCTTACAAGTCTTAAAGGATTTCCAAAGCTTCCGAATCTTAAAAAGGTAAGTTAAATAGTGGCGTAGTTAAATAGTAAATTTAATGATATTACTCATTTAATGACATTTACTCATATAAATGAGTAAATTGATGAAATATTTTTTTAACTCCAAATCTGCCATAAAGTGGCTTGTCAAGTTGTGGGAGGCAGAGCTTTGCACTGGATGATTATGCATCTCTCCCACTATAACCATTGTGGCTTTCGACCTCATAATGAGCCCTTTTGAGTTGAGCTGCAAACTCGTATATCCGTGTCTACTGGTTCTCCAGCGAATTATTTATATTCTGGCAGTATTAGCTGAGTATATAGTAAAACATTCGTGAATGGTAGTCTTGTGTGAGAATGGTGCACCAAACACTCTGAACAATCCAAAAAAATCTAATAATACGAGTTCAGCAATAGAGACTATCACTTTGGGACCATAAGGGTATCTTAGTGGATTTCGTAGAACAATTGAATTTTAATATAGATGCGTATTGATGATGGAGAACCATTCAAAACAGAAGAGAGGCATGTCTTTTGGAATTGTTTTGATTCCAATGCACACCCTCATGCTGCTGCCCTAACAGGACAGCTTCTTGCGCAATTCCGATGAGAAGTTTTTTTACGCAACATATAGCCCCGATCTTGCTCCGAGTGATTTTCATATATTTGGCACATTTTATGATAGAATTTCTGTTTTATTCCTTTCTGCCTGAAAAATGACTCGTTACAGTTCACACAAAGTGCTATTCTTCTTGTCTGGAGAATCAATAGATGTAGCTAAGCTTATGAATCTGCAACACAGTTCAAAATGGTGTTATGAAATTCGAAGTGGTTATGGTTAGGCTGGGCGGCCACCAAATGCTAAACGTAGGAACAGACTACGTATTCAAAACCTAACCTATTGAGGTTAATGTAAGTGCGGCCACTGAAAACGTAATGGAGCTGAACAATCAAGCTGCGTTGCTGGACTCAGCTGTGCATAGCTTCGACTCCGTCTAATTCAGTTTTGAAGCTTGACTATGCCTCCAAACTTATTATTTCATTAAACTTAGGTTATGATTTTTAAACATAGTATTCTCCTAAAAACCATTACAGAAGACCTAAATATTTAGATTTAAAAAATATACACACGTTTTTTAAACTGATTAAACTATTTCTGATTGCCGTTAGTCTTCAACCTGCATTTGATAGCCACTTGGCCTTTTAGTGGGAGAAACTCACTATCTTCCAGTACACAGCTCTGCCTGCCACTGCTTGACAAAATCTTTATGGTAGATTCTTGATGGTGAACCAAAATAGCACTCTTGTATAGTTCGCTATTTAAAAAATATTGTTTCTGTAATGTAGTTACTTTAAATCATTAAAATTACTGTAATTGTTTGTGCACATGAAAAATTCTACTATAAGTTAAGCATACATGATTTTTGTTGGTCCATTTTGGGTAATATTGAACCAGAGCTTGGAAAGGCAAGATTAATAATAAGCGAAGTGTTTTAGCCAATCCCAGTCAGTAATAGTAGAAAGTATGTGTCATATTTGTACACTGATGTTCTTTTGTGCTAAGAGTGCATAATAATTTTGAATGAATTTATCAGTACTGCATTAGATATGGATAGTTGAAATGCCTCTGAAGGATCGGAAAACGTTAGTACTCAGTTCTCAAACAATAATTTTAACACATATTGTTTTTCTTCGTGTTAACTTTTGATAAATGACAAGTTATAACTTTTTGGACCTTGATACTGGTGCACATACAGAAAATATATAACAGTTGTAGAGTGAAGAAAATATTACATTTTGCAAATTTGAAACAGCATTTTGTAGGCTATCTTGCTGAATTTTGGCTACAGCACATGTTTACACCACATATTCAAGGCCATCGCAGAACTATACGATGGGTCAGAAACTACTGAACTGTGTTTGACCGCAAATTCCCAACCAGTGATTCCCAAACTTTTTTGTCAAGGGACCCACCTTGAGCCTCTTTTCTCACCCTACTATAACCTGTATATGTTTGTACATTCAAAGGACTCATTTTTTCTAGCTTGAGCCATAATGTTCAATAGTAGCACAAACCCAGGAACGAGTATACTGCTATTACTTCACCAGATTTCCCACAACCAGATAGCCAGACAAAATGCAACAGACATGCAAGATGGTGGTGTTATCATGGAAATAAACTATGGCTGCATTGTCCTATCGCTCTTCTCATTTTATTTCAGTAATATCTGTTTTGTATATAACTTTGCAGTTGGCATTGAAGCATTGTGGAATTATAGAACATATTTCAGTCAAGAAAACACTTGAAAAGTTTTGAGGTGTGTGCCTCCCAACACCTGAACTGCTCTTGTAACACATTTGTGCTGTGTGACCTGTTCTGGTAATCGTACTAGACCACTACTCAGGCAGTGTTTAAATAGGCAAAACATCAAAATATACTTTCTGGCCACTTTAATGTTTCTATGCAATTTTTATAGGTTTTTTGCCCTCTTCAAAAAAAAGTAAATGTATTGTAATAAATGTTTATTTAGCTACTAGAAATTTTACTGATAGTGTCTATAATAAATAATTATAATAATAATATAATAAAAAATAACACCAAGGTTGCTTTTGGTGTTCTGTGTAAGACGTTTGACCATATTTTTATTTTTCATATTCGTGTTTAAAGAGATAAGTTTCAACCTAATTGTGTAGACAAATATTTCATTTGTAAGCAAGTGTTTTTCACGTTGTTATTTGAATACTTATTATTATTATTATTAATTGAATAAGGATGTCTGTTTTTATTAAAGGTTTTTGTTAGATAATATATAATGGGTATTTCTTTAAAGCTGAAAAAATGTACTTCAATTTAAATGTAAAAAGAATTTTTTTGTGGGGTTTAACGTTTGAAAGGGAAATTTTGTATAGGTTTTTATACATTTTTTTTTTTTTTTTTTTTTTTTTAGAACATTTTTATGTGAAGTGTAGTATTTGAAGAAAATAAACGATATGTCTAAATGCAAAATGCAGTAACATCACAGATTTTCCTATACAGTGCAAAATAACATTAGTGCTACTTCAAAACAATTATAGTAAACATTTTCAGCAATAACAGTAATAAGCCATTGATAGGTTTTTTTTGTGATCTGTAACATTTTCTTTAATTATTAATTTTGTACACTTATAATTTAAATTTGAGAAAGATTTCTACATTGCAAGTAGATTTCAAAGTAACTTTTTGTTAAATGACCAATATAGGCTAGATTTTTTAATGAAAATATTTTGATCTTTTAGACATAAGATCCAAAATTAATACGAGTTAATTTTGTACGAAATAGTAAAAAAAAATTGAAAAATAATTCCTTCAAATTAACTACTGTTTTTTAATTTGGGGGGATGTTCATTCAAAAATTCGCTTGGGGTAAAAAAAAATTGCTTGGTTTTAAATCTGATCACATTTTTAGTTTTTCTCTTGGATGAATGACAATTATGTAAGCACACAAATAAACCGTGCAAATATCGGTTGAAATTTTTTAAAATTTTATTTCTTGTTTCTTAAAATGTGAGGTATGTTAAGATCTAAGGGGTGCACTTAAAAGTATTGCAAAACTTTTTAAGTATTCTTATTTTTAAGATGTGGGAAAGTTAAGTACTTACTTAGAAATTTTATTTAAAAAATAATGTAGGATATCGTGTAAGATTATACCGCTTATGTCTACTGAATTATATTGCTTATTGTATTGTAGATTGCCTGAAAAGAAAATTGTTGGACAACTTAAATATAAAAAGTAGACTAATTTAGTGTAAATGGCTTTGCTAAATATTAACTTTCTCCTTTTTCATTGACAAACAAATCCTAATAGAAGCAAAGCTATAAATAAATTCAGTTAATCTATGTTATCATATCATGCAAGATTAGATTATTTAGTTAGCACAAAACTAAGCCTAGTTGACTGGTAACTAAGGTAAACACAGACAAGGTAGCCCAGGCTATTTTGGAAATCGTATCATCCTTCCATATTGGGCAATGTTTTTAGGTTGAGTAATAACTCATCTTGCACAATGCTTTTAAAATCTGATGAAATAAAGATTATTGCAATGGAAAAAAACATTTTTGTTTTAAATTTATAATTAAATGAATTTTTGTTATTATTTGTTACGAAAGAAATAATAATTTCAGTACTCCTTTGTGCATTAGGGTTACGGCAGGTAGAAATAATTTTTATTTTTCTAAAACAGTTTAAATGAAAAAATTAGTAATTCACTTTATTATGTCTGAATCCATGAATATTTAATTCATCCCTTATTCTCTTAGCTGATTCATCGTTACAATTTCCTAAAGTTGAACTCTGCAAAACTTTTTCTGTTCTAGTAGTGGTATAAAAAGCTTTGTTTACCATGATTATTGCCTGAAATATTTTCATTAGATATGTTTTATTATAATCATTTTGCTTAAACTGCACAACAAAAAAATATTAAGCGGTAAACCATAATTTATATAACATACTGATTCATTAAAAATACAAAAACTAAATCATTTATGTGGTTTGATAAAATATCATTCACTAAAGGTGGTCAAACAGTTGAGTGGTCTAAGTTGTGCTACTTATCCAGGGTAACATGTTAGAATAAAGCACATTTTAATCCTGCATTGGGGGATGGTTTTTGTGTACAATTTATATAGATATCTACTTGTCTGTGGTTGAGGCTCACCATAATAAATGGTGGATGGTTTGGGTGAAAGCTGACGGAGGTAAATTCTTTACAAGTTGCAACCATCAACAGTCAAAAACGTATTAACATTTTTCATTAATTAAAAAAAACCTAATACTTGAAAGATTTAAAAAAGGCTTAGCAAACAGGATTAAGGAAATGTCAGTTTCATTATTACATTTTAGTGCTTGCTATATGCCATTTTGTTTTTAAGGACAGAACGACTTTTGTAGGCAAGGAAGCCTAAGTAAACTATTATGGTCATATTTTAGGATTTACAGTAATAAACAATGAGGCCTTAAACCGAGACCTAGGACTGATAACTGAATTTAAGCTGATAAAATTAGTTAACAAAAAGTGTTATAAATTTTGCCATATTAAAAAAAAATCAGAGAAAAGTGGTCTTACTTAAAAAAAGTAGGTGATTCAGAAAATTAGTGTGTAAACAATTCTATAATTAACTTAATATAACTATATAAATCAAAACCTTACTCAGTATTATTTGAATTATACCTCCATATCTCAAAATCCATAGAACTAACTGGAATTCTTATTCTAATTAACAAGTATGAAGTTCTTATTTGTGTGTGATTATTGCCCTCATGTTTGCTTTCTTTATAATTGCATTTTCAACAGTTGTTGTGCAACAGCACAGGACTTAGCAGATTTTTAGTTCACTTCTAGAAGTCTAAAAAATCTGAAAATTAACCAAAATAACTCAAAAATAATTTTTTGCTACCTTAGTATTTGAGATACCGAAGAGTTGATATATTTCAAGAGTCAGCCTAAATTGCCTAAAATTATTGAAGATAATTAATAATAATTTTAATAATAATAATTAATAAAAAATATTAAATTTAAAAAATATTAAGTGGTAAACCATAATTTATATAACCATAATTTTTGTATTCATTAAAAATACAAAAATATGTATTTATGTGGTTTGATAAAAATCATTCACTAAAGAAGGTCAAACAATTGAGTAATCTAAGGTGTGCTACTTAGCGAGGGTAACATGTTAGTTAGAATAAAGCACATTTTAATCCTGCATTGGGGGGTGGTTTTTGTGTGCAATTTGTGTAGATATCTACTTGTCTGTGGTTGAGGCTCACCATAATAAATGGTGGATGGTTTGGATCATATAACTGTGTATATGTGATGTATTGTAATTAATAATTAAAATGTTTCAGTTGGAATTGAGTGACAATAGGATCTCTAACGGATTGAATTTACTTCACACCAGTCCAAAATTGACACATCTTAATCTTAGTGGGAATAAGATCAAAAATCTTGAAACGTTAGAGCCTTTGGTAAGTTTACACCAAGTCTAAACTTTATGACATGTTTCATAATATAGCTAATGGTGCTTGAAATAAAAATTGTTGAGATTTACATTACTCTGATTATGTAGTGTGCATTTTTTTTCATCATGGTTTACTAATTGAAGTACAACGGTGTTATCCAGGTATAAAACATTTTAATTTTTATAGCAGTTAGGGACAATTTTTTTCTTTAAAAAAAATGTTAGTTAACTTTGGCCAATTTCTTAACTGCTTATCGCTCTCTGAATAGAACTATAGATTTGTATTAAAAAAAAATTTAGATATGCTTGTTTATATATATAGATATTCTGTTCCTTGAATATGCTTAATTACGATAACTTTATATTAATACAGATTTATAGTGATATATTTAAAAGAAATTATTAATTTTCACAATTACATAATTAAAAACAAATATAAAGGCTTAATTGGGATTATGTAAATTTTGCAGTAACAGTTAGGTTAGGTAAGGTGGTTTAGAATTCTTAGGTAAATAATCATTCTAGTATGTTGTTATTGTGAAATTTTGATTAAACATTACTCTTTTAACGGTCAGTTAATATTATTAAAAGTTAACTACCGTACTTAGGTATTGTTGTACTTACTTTTTTTATACGAAATGAAGGGAAACCACAGGTTTTTTTTGTCGCCTCGGTGGCCTAGTTGATAGCGTACTAGGCTTTCACTCCGAGGACCCGGGTTCGATTCCCGGCCAGGGCTTGGCATTTTCATACGCTATAAATCATTCCGTCTGCATTAGCCCAAGTGTGCACAATCGTTAAACACCAAAAAAAAAAAAACAAAATAAAATTTACTTTTTTTATACATAGTTTTTAGAGAAATAATAAACAAATAAATAAGAGAGTAAACAGTAATCATTAGTACAGTACATACTACTTCCAATATATACAGAGTAGCCAGATTGCAGGAAATGTGACAGTAAAAGGTAGCCACACACACACATCAGTGGTTGATTTGATGAAAGCATTGGTCAGTCTGTCGCGTCTCTGAACTGCGCACTTCAAGGTTCTTAGTGTGAGCCGCAGTTACTCTTATTGCTTTACTGTAACTGCTAACACTGATCCCTCATTCTCATTAGTCTAACTGGCATAAACTGTGGATATTAAAAAAATGCAGCAAAAAAAAATAAGCAGTGGTTGATGAACCGGTTGTTAGTTGCAGACATTGGAGTTGCAGTGGATAAGATTTAGTGATTGGTGTTGATCATGTTATTTGTAATTTGTTAGTAGTGGCTTAGCTGTTTCACCATACAGTTAAGACATTTGCTTGAAACAGTATAATTTTTTAGGGGTTTTGTGTTATGTGATTAACCATCATTATCTTGGTTGACTCTTGATTAATCACTTTCACTGAACATGAAAAAAATCAAATGAGGTAAACCAACTTGCATAATAATGGTACATATTTTAGCAGCATCTGATGATATTGTCTGAGATTTCCAGTTTTCTCCCTCCTTAGATAATTTCTAAATTGTTTTGGAGAAAAATAATCGAGTGTGTGAAAGTTTGTGTAATGTTTTTGCACCATTACTTTACTTACAAAAACTGATATTTACTTTACCAGAGCTTTACTTCAAAAACTGATATTGTAAGTTTTTGTCGAATTAACCTCATTATTCATTACATACATAATTTATGTGGATCTGGTGACCTCTGCATGTTAAAAAAAAATTTGTTATTGCAGAAATCATTCAAACACCTTAAAAATTTGGATCTGTTTAACAATGAAGCCACAACGAGTACAGATAACTACAGAGAGAAAGTATTTAACTTGATTCCCAGCCTTAAGTACCTTGACGGGTAAGTTTATAACTCAACCAAGTTATATTATTCACTTCTTGTTTGATTCTTTAACCTAAGGTGTCGGTACACAGTGATCTTTACATTCTTGTAAAATCACACTTGCTTATTGTTTATTTTAACAATTGCTGTTTGAACATTCTGGTACATTGTTTTTTCATGTATCATTTTGTTTGTAGTTATTTAACATGTTTATGTGCAATATATATTTTGTTTTTGGAGTATATTTTTGTATGGTACATGGATGTGTATCATGAACCATGGAGTCATTGAAAAGTTTATAAATCTGTTAGCATTAGTTCAGTGTGATTCAAATGTGCAAAAGTAAATATTGGTATTAGCAAAATAAGATTATAATTTTTTGCCCAAACTTAGATAAGTTCGCTACCCTGCAAAATCTGTTCAACTGTTTCAAAAATTTTAAAATTTTAAATTTGTGTTCGTAATTTAAATTAATATTTCGCAGATTTTAACACTGATTACAATAGGAAAATCAGATTTTCATAATGAAAATTTAACTCAAGATAATTTAAGTTTTGGAAATTATTTTCCATCATGTCAACAAGATAATTAAATGTGTGCAGAGATTATTTCATTTTAGCCATAAAGAAATACATTTGACTTTTTCTTAGTTCAGTACGTTATTGTGTTTTGTTATGAATTAACTATGAGAAACACCCTTGTTCACTTCGTGGGCCAACCCCATGAAATATTTGTTTATTTAAATTTAACTATATAAACGTTACTGTAAAAATCAATATTATAACTTATTTATTTTAAAAAATATCAATATTTATTTATTTTAAAATCTGATTATTCATGATGCTTTAAAACAGTAACAACAAAAGGTGGACAGCGCTGACTGGTTTTTGAAAAATATCTATTACCTCTTGTGTTAACTCTTCTCTCTTTATTAACACACAACCCAATAGGGCAGTTCCTCTTCCACTATGCACATGTGCTTCCACCACTCAACAATAGTTAAATGAATTTAAAAACTATAATCATTCTTTGGAGTGGGTAAACGCATTGTAACAGGTAGCTACTGGATGGATTGCCATCTTTGATAACCAATTGTGTTTGCTAAGATTCAGATGTGTTAAGTTTCGGCTCTAAGGGGAACTGGGCTCGGGCTTGGTTGTGGGCCAAATTGCGTTGCGGGCTGGGTAGCAGTTGACTTTTAGTTATGTTATCAATGTAGTATTTCCAAATTTGGTTGTGCCACTATGTATTCTGGTTAACTATGTATGCAGCTTTAATTAATTTAGGTTCTATCAAAGCCGGTGCTGTAGTTTTTGTGGTTAGTATCTCAGGAGTGCTACATGCAAAGATCCACAGCTGTGTCCAAGTTTTAAGGAAGTATAATCAGAATTATGCATTGGTTTGGTGGTTTAAATCTTGTCCCATGATAATGTTATGCAGGCCATATCACAACCATATCTCGCCTTATCTTTGCAGTTGGTAATAGTATGTTCTTTTTTGGACATCCTTCGGGACAGTTGCACACATTTGCAGGATAATAGTATTAATCCGTACACTATGTATATATTATAATTCTGCTTTATCTTAAAATGTGTTTTAATCATTTCTTTATTTTTTTTTTAGTTTTGATGTAAAAGAGCAAGAAGCAGAAGATAGTGAAGATGATGAAGTTAATGGAAATGAAAATGAAGAGGACGAAAGTGATTTTGGAGAAGGTGAAGAAGGTGGGATTAAGTATTTCTGCATTTATTAAAAATCATTATTGTTGATAAGATTCTACAATATATACATACGTTACAAATTCTAAAAGTATGGGTTTCACCTGTTTGGAAAGCCTTGCTTTAACAAGTGATGTTTTAAGTTGAACCTAACTTTTTTCTTCATTTGTTTAGGTTCGTAACGAAAACATTTGAAGTATATGTCCCTTTTAATATAAGGATAATTTATAACTAAAGGAGATTCATAACTCATAAAGGAGGTTCATACCTAGATACAGTAGATGGGATTTTTTGTTAAAGACGTTCTAACAAAGTGGAGAAGGCTTGTTGAAACATTCTGCATAACACTAAGTTTGACAATTTATAAACTGATCACCTTTTTCTAATTAAACCAATTAGCTTTTAGTTTAATCTCTGAAGTTTGTAATGAACAATAACATACAGAACAAAAACAGTTGTGCAACAATTAGCTGCTCACAAATTTGTAATGAACAATAACATACAGAACAAAAACAGTTGTGCAACAATTAGCTGCTCACAAATTTACTTTGTTTTCAAGTTGTTTTCTTGTAATTCGAATGATATAAATATCTCCCATTAAAATGTTAACGTTTTTATAACTTTGCAGATACTAGAATAACAATGTGTTTCTTAACCCTTTGCTTGAGTATTTTTCAAAACATCCCCTTGGATTAGAATACATTCCACCCCCTGTTAGTTAGCTATGTAAAGTACTCTATCTCTCCAATGTGCGTATCTCCATTTTCGATGGGCCAGATATAGTGGTTGCTGTTACTTTCTGTTACAGCTCGACCATCATCCCCGTAGTTTCTACACCTCAATAGTATTTTTTTTCTCATGAATTCTAGGTAGGTCTAACAGGTGGGAAATTACAGCAATAAATTCAAACACATTGTCCGAGCACTAAATGTAAGGAAGATCCAACCAGGATTATTTCGATTTTACCAGAGTATCGATACCAGTAGTCGTATTGGTACTGGAAAGAGGGACGGTAAACACAAAAAAAAAAAAAATGGTACTGAAAGAAAAGTATTGATATCCGAATGTATCAAGTACATTTATCAACATAAAGTACTTCATTTCAAAACAAATTATATGCAACAATTGATTATTGAGTACTGTATAGTTTATTTTAAAGGAAAAAGGTTCACGGCACCAATACATTTTTTCACAATTAAAAGCTAATATTCACTGCATGTTAAAGAAAGTATTGTGATATTACCTGGACTGTGATCATGAACATGAATAATTTGATCAGATTACGGGTCAAACTACATTTATATCAGTAGCAGGCTGCTAATATTTTTAAAGACAAAGACAGGAGTAGAATTACAAACTTAAAGGATTTTCATGATGTAAAATTATAGTAGGCCTGTCTTATTGTATAATTATTTAACTTAAATAGATCTAACCTGGGCTATATAATTCAGAGTGATTTCAAAAATCTTTAGTTAGCTGGCAACTCTCCTGGAAAAGGCATTTCCAGATTTTCAAGTTTTCAACAATAACAGGCAATGAGACAGTGGGTTACAGAATAATTAAACTAAAATGTTTTGCCACTTAGCCGTACTTTCCTTCCAATACCAAATAATTATTGGAACAAAAGTATTAATAGTACTTGGTATCGATACAATACTTGTGATTACTAGTACTGAAATAACCCCAGAACTGACATACGGCAAGCTTAACTGGAAAACAGTGCCAGCCATGTGTAATGGTTTAGCCAATTTCTGAATACGTTACAGTATTTATCTGAACTGATTATTGAAAGTTGCCCTCTTACAGTAATGGTTAATTATTGCTTTGCAATTAAATCATACTCATAAATTGACCTTTCTTGCTTAGAACTTTGCGTTTGAAATCTTCGAAAAACATATTTGTCCAGAATAGAAAACAAATTTTAATGTGGTAGATATAAGGCAAATTGTCATTTTTTTATGAAAAATTGTAATTTTATCGTGGTATTCAATTTGAAATAAAAATGTTCCGTTCAGGAAAAATATACTCGTCATTTTTAACGTTTTTATATTCGCAGTAGCAGCTAGAGTAGAGCATGCAAAGAGTTGTGTAAATAATCTGTTATACTAGAATATAAATTATTTTACTTTTCAGCAGAAATCCCTCCGTACAAGCCTGTGACTCGCCGGAGGCGTATTCCATTCCCTATCTGGCACGTTGCTGATAACAGTTAAGATAGTTTCATTTCAGTAATACGTACTTTCTTCTGTGTTATGTTGTCTTGAAGGCTTTCACTGTTGCATAACAAAATCAAGTAGTATTTCACTGTGCGCAGGCAGATTAACTGTTGTGGTCACTATCTGTACATATCAGGAAGAAAATTCTTATTTGAATACATTTTTTGTTTCTCTCGAATTGTTTTCTGATCTTTACACCAAACAGGTTAGGTTTATAATCAGTATTTTCTAAACATTTTCAATTAGATTCATTACTACAAATTATAAGTCCTCAACATTATCTTTAATAAATAAAGGTAAAATAAAATATACTGTACAGTGTGAATATACAGTATCTGTTGACTTTTGATTCTCCTGCATTATATTAAGTGCTGCAGGACAGCTTTAATGGGTTCTGGGCAAAAATGACTCATCTTTGCAACTGAGTACTAGTGCTTCAGACAGAGACCTTCACTCTTGTATTGCTCATTAATTATGTTTATTTATACAGTTGTATAGTTTATATTCTTTGCCCTATTTATATTTTGACAAATTGGTTAGAAGCAAATAAACATCAGATGCATTAGGCTAATAACAATATACACTTAAAATTATTGATTCCATTATTTTAAAGTGTGATGTACCCCTCTGGAAGAGCTTTTCAGATTAGGTCCCAGGTTAAGAATCCGAGAAAACCATCTGTATATGACCTTGTTATATTCTTGACATCGTTGTTCATGTTCAGTCGTTGCACCGTATTTGCTGGCCGAGGATATGATGTGATGTCAGAAGTAAACATTCCCTATATTTTTATCTGTGTGTGCTGTTACAGAGATGTCCTTCATATTAGTTCTGTGTAGAGCTTATTTGTTTCTCTGCTGCAGTGTATTGTGTATCTATTTGTTTTATATTACTTGTTTTCAGCTTTTCTTATCTTTTCTAGGCGAAATGAAAAATAAACGACTGAAAATAAAGTTGTTTGGATATGCCTTAACAGCATTTGCTTTGAATTTTACTGCCGCCTCTGTGGCCTAGTTGATAGCGTACTGGGCTTTCACCCCGAGGACCTGGGTTCGATTCCTGGCCAGGGCTTGGCATTTTAATATGCTATAAGTCGTCCCATCGTCTGCATTAGCCCAAGTGTGCACAATAGTCAGATGTTAAAAAAAAAAAAAAAAAAATGAATTTTTTTCCTTGAAATTTGATAAATTTGCAAGTGGTTTTTATTTAAAAGAGCATCTTTGTCAGTAATTTTGACGTACATGTTATGCACATACTCAGTCTTATTGACATGCCAAGGCCTGTTTATTTATTCCGAGATGAGCCAATTCCTTGTTAATAGCATAGAACTGTGATATAAAATTCACCTGTTTTGTTCTTGTAAAATACCAAGAAGACAGTACATGTTTAAGGACAGTAATGTCCTTAACGGGTGTATATCACTATTTTTAATGTACCTAAAGAAATGTACCTAAACCAAGTTTTATTGTTTTGATACAACTTCAGTCTACTTTCTTTTCAGTCGACACACTTGTTATTACTCCAGTGAAAATGCTACAGGCTTTCTTTGTGTTATTGTTTTATATTTGATTTTCACATTATATTCTTAAGCTGTATAAATGTTAAAATTGTTATTTTAACAAGTTTGGAATTTTTTAATGAAATTATTATAAAGACATTGAGTGGATTTCAAATCACAACAAGAAGGCTTCGTTAGATAGAGTGTTATTCGACTTTATTGTGTATTTGTATCACTCGATCATTGACTTTGTCTATTACAATAACGAAAGAAATTATTTGTTGTAGCTGTCATTTTTCAATTCTGTCAAATTAACTTAAAAAAGCCTTCAACCCATTAGCCTAACACTATTTTAGTACGCCCATCACCCCTCCACTAGCAGTTAAAATTACCAACATTGTAGCGTTTTACTCAAAATTCTGTACAGAAATAACTAAATATCCTAATTTTTAAGTATGATTTTTTTAAAAACATTTTTTACAAAATAATGAACTGCTTTTATTGTAGATTAAAAAAAAATTGACTGAAGTTAAATTCTGACATTCCTTGAATAGAGCTTCCTTACGTGTAATAGACATTCTTACGTGTAGAAAATCATATTAATCATTGATTTTTTACATTTATATATATGAGGGTAAGTCGATAAGTAAAGTGAAAATGAAGAAAAAAATGTTATATTTGTTGTACTTACATAAATGATACTTTTCAGCATAAGCCCTTCCTAGTTCTATGCATTTAGTCCATTTTTTAACCAACATTTGAATTCCTTCCTAGAAGGTTTTCGGCTTGTGTTCAGAAAATTTTGCATCATTTGTATGGCCTCTTCATCAGATTGATAATGATTCCCTTGCAAGTGTCTTTTTTTTAATGGGCCAAAGATGAAAATTGCTTTGAGCCAGGTTTGAACTATATGAAGGGTAGTCCAGCAGCTGAAAACCAAGATTTTGGTCATATGATTGTGTTTTTAGCCGTATGAAATCGAGTATTATCCTGAAGCAAAATCACACCTTTTCATAGGTTAGGTTGGTCTTTTGGATTTGATTTGAAGTCAACCAAAATTGGACCTTCCATATCCCAAAATATCATCATAACATTTCTTGTAGACAGCTGAGTTATGAACTTTTTTGCTTTGGGAGATGAAGGATATTTCCACATCAAATTGGTCGCTTACTCTCTGGTTCAAAATTATGGCCTCATGGCTCATCAACAGTTATTCTTGGTTTAAGAAATGAGTCTCCTTCGTCATAATGTTACAAATGCTTCTGAAGAATTTTGAAACGATTGTCTTTGTGGATGCTGGTCAATTGATGTGGAACCCAGCGAGCCCAGACTTTTCGAAAGTTTAAAGAATAATGGATGATTAAATATGCTGAGCAATGGCTTACATTCAACTCACTTGCAATATTATCAACTGTAATTCGTTGATCATGGAGAATCATTTGTTCAACAGTTTCAATATTGTCATTAGTCTTTGAAGTGGAAGGCCTACCAGGCCGCTGTTCATCACACAGAGAAATCCTACCACTTAAAGGGATCAATCTATTTGTAGATCTTGCTTCCACTTAAACGACTCTCCATATTGCTGTTGCATTTGACCAATAATCTGCTGTGAATTCAGAATGCCTTCTGAGTTGAGGAAACATATCATTGCTCGCATTTCTTCCTTGGTGCAATCAGACAAAGGAGAACATAGACGTTATGAGTAGCAGAACAATCAGTGCTGACATATATGTGATTTTGAGGGAGATTTAAATTTCCCTTTTTTACTTTCCCTTGTATATAAGGCGGCAATACATCGGTTTTTTATTCAGTTCATCATATTTCACCTTAGCATATATTATAATGTAGTTCTTTATCACTTTTCAACATCTGTTGATAATTCAGTGTCACAAAGTTTATTGAAGTCTGTTTTTTGTAATAATAATTTTTTACAAATACTAATTAAAAACAACTCAAAAATATTTACGACATTGCAACTTACACTCCTTGTGAATGATACAAAAGCAAAAAAATTAAATCAGTGTTAAAATAATACACGCCAACCTTGTAAAATGAAATTATATACAGCAAAAAAATAATTCCACAAACTAAACATAGAGTACAAGCGGGATAGTATAAATATGTATTATGTATAGTAAAGGTCAGCTAAATAGCAACTGGTTATAATGTAAAAAAACCATTGTTTCATTTGGATTGTAAGTAGATATTTTGTTGCCCAAACACAATGAAATGAAAAGAAAAATCTTATGAATTGTGTCACAGTGCTCTCTAGTGACAAAATTTCAAAATGAGGTTAGTAAAACAGATATTTGTCACACAAGGAACAATTCTGTATGTCTACAATCGGGCCACACCATTTTCTATTGAATGATTCTGTATACATAGGCCAGTATGTGTGTGTGAGAGAGAGAGGAATGCACATTTTTGTGAGCTGTTCATGTAGTGTAGATTAATTCTTTATTTACAAACTACTTAAAAAAAGATGCTAAAATGCAGTTTTATTTTTATTTTGGTTCGATGCTGCCTGATTAATCAGAATAATCAAGTTTCTAATATCTTCTTGGTTTTGAAATTATATATATATATTATTATAAATTTAGATTAATAGAGATTTAAATTACACTCATGTATACAGAAAAGAAATTCGCTTTATTCAATTGTTGGTAATTGAAAACATGTTCAGTAAGTTCTGCTGTATTATTGATATTTTACTTTTTGTGTAGATGAAGAATTATTTGAAGATGAAGAAGATGAAGATCTTGATGACGAGGACATAGGATTAGGAGCAGTGTACAAAGAAAATTTAGATGTAAGAAAGTTCCATATGTGGGTTTGTAGCTATAGTAATAATTTTATATTTTACTAAAGTGCACTGCAGTTCAGTAGAAATTATAGTCGTCACTCAATAATTCGCACATTATAATTTGTAAAGCTTTTAATTCGTACTTTGATGCTGGACCCCGAGATGAAAACTCTTGATGAATCTTACATGAAAACAATGGATTTTGGTCCCTTCCTTATTTTGTACTGAGAAAGCTCGATGTCTACTATAATTCATATTCAAAGCTGCCTTTGGTATAAATCATACAAACTGGATAGATTTTTTGTTCATTCTGTTTAGACACAACATTATTTATTTGTTGGATTACAAATATACTGTAATCAACACTTGTAAAACCCACTCATTTAAAACACATTTACTTACTGGTAAAATATGGCTTATCTGTTATTATAAAATATAAAGCAATACCTTAAGAATGTCAGGCGTCAGTGCCACAAAGCTGGTGAGTAGATAAACCATACTCGATAAACAGAAACGTAGCCGCCTCGGTGGCCTAGTGGATAGCGTACTAGGCTTTCACCCCGAGGACCCGGGTTCGATTCCCAGCGAGGGCTTGGCATTTTCATACACTATAAATCATCCCATCGTCTGCATTAGCCCAAGTGTGCACAATAGTCGGACGTTTTAAAAAAAATAAAAAATTGAAACGACATTGTACTTGGCCATGTAGACTGAATGGAGTGAGGCAGTAAATGTTTAGATAATAAAATGGTAATAGACGCCTATTTATTAGACAGTGTCAGTTCTTATAGAAACTGTTCAAGTGCATTATTATTTTACAATGTAGTACTGTTATTAATCATGATAATAAGTGCTTCAAAGTAATGTTTTCTCTTGCGGAAGTATTAATAATGTATGTATTAACTGGACTGTAAATTGTTGAATAAATACACACTTGTTCTTCAAATTTTCCTTTATCAACCACTATATTTTGATTTCTCTGTATTTAGCCATCCTCGATAATTCAAATTTTTCCTAATCTCTTCATGTACAAATTATTGAGTAACGACTATCTGTTCTCTGGTCATTCTGTGGTGCTAAATATTTAAGCGGTTATGTTAACTTCATTTCAGAATTCACAAAAAGTATTTGGAAAAAGGTACTTGTCCAGTAGAACTGTGATTGTCGATAATTTGAACATTGTTTAGTTTGAACTCGTAGGCAAAAATAATTTTTGCTGCAATGTTTATTATTCATAGGAATAACATTAAACAAACAAAAAATATAAATCTACTCAAAAAAAAAAATGATACAATAAAGAACAAGGTTTTATACAAAGTACATTCACAATATTCAAATGTTATATCTTTTTGGTTGTTTTTCTTGTTTGTGTATTTGCGTATGGAAACATCTATTTTATAATTTCCTTTTATTTGTTCATCTGGGTAAAGGGGTGGTTGGTTGCATGTTATGTAGTAAGTATTGTGATGTTCAACACAGTGGGTGCTACTTTGTACTAATAAGGGCTTAGTCCCGTTATCATTTTTCAGTGATACAATGCAAAAGAAATGTTTGCTTAATCAACAACCATAACTTAAAATCTAAGTGGCGTTTGCGTGTATATATTGAAGGCAAGATATTCGTAACAACACTGGATTCATGCTTTCTAATCGTCGAACCACGCTTACTGTCAGATTTAATCTCAGAATTGAATACTGTGCTAATCACATATTTATGCCACAAAAATATATCTTAGAATATAAAAATAATCTAATATTTCTAATGTAGTAAATAAAAGGATTTTCTGTCATTTTGTAACACTTTATTTTGTAGGCTTATTATTATTAAGTTATTGGTAAAAAAAATAAAATAAATTTGTAAACACTTTTGGATACCATATATGTTAAAACACAACATTATCTAAAATAGAAAATATATATGATTTAACACTATGAGCAGTACTAATAGCCATCATTCCTAGCTTTAACTTCAACTTGGACATAACAGCGCAACATAAGGTTTTTATATTAGCTGCAGTTATTCCCGTTGCATTTCTATTACCGTTAACGCAGATCTCTCGCCCTCATTAGTCTAACTGGTATAGAGATATGTTAAGGGAAAAAATTTAACTCTGGAATTTTTTCAGTTGTTGAGATTTTCCATGTCCGTGCTAAAGGCATCAAAGTAAATTATGTATTGCCATTTCCCAGGAGGAGAGTGAAGGCGAAGATTATGACGGAGAAGAAGAGGAAGGATCAGAAGGAGATGAAGATATTGATGATGAAGATTTGGGAGCTGAAGAAGAAGATGGGGAAGCTGAAGATGGTAAGGTGTATTTATTTTTACTCGTCATTTTGATGCACTTTTTTTATTCTTAGATTGATTATCCACACTATTAATTTATATAAGTGATTAAGAAATTGAAATGCCAGTTTTTTAGATTAAAAAAGGTTAAAAATTAAAATGTTATTGCTTTGTTAAAGTTTTTTATTACTATATTTGTATAAGTATTAGTAATTCAGTACAGTATTTCACAAATTAGGAAATAATTCAGTACCTAACCTAACCTTACCTGCAACTGACTGCTTGCATTCCGTTTTGATTTCTCTTATACAATTTCACACTGTAAACAGATAGTACAATTTTCAGTTGCAAAAACAAGAAGGGGATTAAGGGTAGGCGTTTGGCAGTACTTAGTGAAACAAATAATGCAATATCTGAGTTGGTAATAAACAAAACATCCAAGGCTGATATAAACAAGTTCAGCTTTTGAAGGGATTTGTAAAAATTTGTTGCTTTGTCAAATAATCTAAAGTTTGTAAAATTGTATTACAATTATAGTAAGAACAAAATTTTTGTTTGGTGTTTAATGTCCGACTATTGTGCACACTTGGGCTAATGCAGACGATGGGATGATTTATAGTGTATGAAAATGCCAAGCCCTGGCCGGGAATCGAACCCAGGTCCTCGGGGTGAAAGCCCAGTACGCTATCAAAAAATGTTTGCTATCAGCGAATACCAATAAAGATACAAATTCCCCTATATATTTCTCTTCCATGTTTGTAGATTTATTGTGGTCACTTTAAAATTTATTATCAAAAGAGAAAAAAAATGGTAAACAGGGTGAAAATACATCCAAACATTTTTTTTTCAAGTACATTAAGAAGCTAGATCATATAAAGTCTGTTCAGTATTAGTCTGGACCCGATGTATGTAAAAATATGCACATAGCAATGCGTACATATGTGTACTCTTTAAAATGATTACTAATACAGGGTGTTTACTGGGAATCGCATGGTTTTCAAAAGGCCACACATTTTTAATTTTTAAAAAAAATTATTTTTTTAAGAGGCAGAAATGCGGAGGTTTGAGATTTGCTTCTTTAGCAAACGATTGGGTCTCTTCAACGTAGCGATGTGCACACACAACATTCTCAAGCATATGAATAATTTTCGCTGGGCCTGAAGGTTTTTTTCATCAATGATCTTTTTGTGTTCACATTATGAATCCACCTCAAAATTTTGTTATAATCTGGTACATTGATTGAAGTGCCGACAAAAGTCTCATTGGGACTCAATGTTAGCGTAAAAACGTCTTATAGCAAAAGCGCTGTGTCAAGGTCTCACATCTTGAGTGTAAGAGAAACTTCCAACTCCCCTCTACACAATAGGACCTTTGCAACTGTCATCTCCCCCACTACTTACCGTGTACTACCCAATACAAAAACATGCGGTTCCCGGTAAACACCCTTTATAAGATGTTGTAAATTGGTGTTGACCTAATAATATTACTTACATTTTAATTATATATAAATAATTCCTAGTTGCTGACATGACCAGTAGTTTGTAATTGAAATAATGAAGTTATTGTAATTGACATAATTGTGTGAACTTGCACACAGAAGCAATCAGAGTGCTAACTTTGACTAGGACCAATTGTATTCAATTAGCGACCAAATGGATACTGCTTTATCACAGAGTTGTGCATAATGGTTTATAATATTATGAACCAATTAATTTGGAGTGGAGACAGGTGTGTTTGTTTATATCAGGCTCAGATTAACAGCTGAACAGGCTTACTGTTTTTGGTCTTTTCCTTTTTAATTTGTATCTTTTGTTTGATCGTTGTTTGGCTGTGAGTTATCCAGGGTCAGCTAAATTCAACTTAAATTTTAAAGTTGTAAATTTAAAGAGATTATTTTAGTAGCTTTAATGATTTCAGATGCCACACCCCGAGGGAAGAAGAGAAAGCACGATGGTGAGGAGGAGGTAAATTAAGGTTGAGTGTTGGAACGGACAGTGGGTGTTAAGAACCTGACCAAGTGCAGCCGAGTGATGGGAGAAATTTGCCTACAAACATTCCCACAGTTTAAAATTGTTTTAGATAAATATTTTTTAAATTCTCTTTTTTTTAAAAAAACTGCTCGGCTTTAATCCCATTCGCTCGATAAATTTTATTCATGCACTGCCATGGGTCAGATTATTTCTTCACAGGTTGACATGTTGATTATTTATGTACAAACATAAAAATGTTTTTTATATAACATATGTTGAAATAAAATTTATCTCAACTTGTAGAAAGAAATACCCATAGCATTGCAGAGATTATAACTTATCTAGAATTAAGAATTTCAATATTTTCTATAAAGCATAACTGTAATCATTAGGAAACATTTTATTTTTTGTGTTTAAATGTTATTATTTGTTCTCAATGTAACAGTTACAAACGAATTAAAATATAAAATGAAATTATGCCGTTTGAAAATTGTGTAAATCAAAGACTGATATTAAAATTTCTAAAGTTTCTGTCATTTGTAATTTTTAACTGTAAATAAAGAGAAAAAAATCTAGATGGTTATATTAAAAATGGATAATAACATATAAACTAAATTGTATCTATAATTGTTTGTGTTATTATTTTTTTTATGGATTTCCATTAACTTGGTTCTTGTAGATTTGTCTCTCTTTGTATATAAAACAATAAACAAAACTTCTTTCTAATTCTTGATAAGTTATTGCAAAATGATTGTGGTTGACTTTTCATTTGATATTACAACTATGCCTTTTATCTAGTGGTCAGATTAAATATTAGGAATATTTTTTTAATTTAAAGAAAAAAATTACAGGTTAAACGATCCGTGTTGGGTTTGTTGGTAATTGATTTCAACTAAGATATCCTACTAGAGTTATTTTAAGGATTGTTACTCTGCTAAATATAATTGTTGCCTCCTTTGAAACACCAGTTCTGTAATAATGAATTTATTTTTGTATGAATAATCATTGATTTAAACAAAATGTTTAAGCCAAATCGACATTGTGTTACAATACACATCATATTGACTAAATTTTTGTGTTTAAGTTATAGTTAATATTCATTAAGTGTTACTCAGATTTGTAAATAGTGTTTAGTAAAACATTTTAATAAAAAACGTTTTGAGTTCGACGTAACTAAACGTTAAGGTTGGTGGATGTACGTGCTGTGCAGTTGGCCCACATGTTTGTTGCAACTATTATTGTGTATTCTATTCATGGTGGCCATAGATTAAGTGGCAAGTGCAAAATAAATTTTATACACACACAGAAAACTAGGGGAAACTTTTGTTCCTTCCGTTAGCTAACCCCGCAAAATATATGTTTTATTCAAATTTAAATATTTAAAATTATTAAAAAACTAGTATCAGTAGAATTTAGTTATTATTTATGTTAATTTATTTCTCAACAGCAGCTGTTATAAAAAAATATATTTTTGTTATGGAAACCAGTATTAGAACTTATTACATTTTTAACTTTGTAAAAAAATATTTATTTCATTCAACAGCTGTTGTGAAAATAAATATATCTTATGAGGGGGAAGAATTTTGAAGAGTGAATTTTCCCTTTAGGAATGGCTTTTCAAAAAATCTTTTCTTAGTGTGCCTGTACATTTAAAAAAAAAAAAATATTCTCAAAATTTCAAGTCACTTTTGTAGTTTTGGCCATGTGTTTATTCATCAGGACATTGCATTTTATATATAGTAGAACCTCAATATAACGGATCCCAAGGGTCAAAAAAAAATTTATATCTGAATATTCTTAAAATCGAGGTTCATTATATTGAGGTTAAATGTGACCAGTATTTGTTACAAAATGGTTTTCTGAAAACAGAATCTCATTTTAACGAATATATCAATACCTCTGCGTTATGAGTGATCTTCAGCCGTAGGCCTTTATGCATACACTGACAGTATTAGTGTGTTGGCAATGATGTCACAACCAACACTGACTGAATTGGGAAACGGGTAGGTAGGGGAACAGAAAACAAGTGCTTTTGTTTTCATATCAAGACATGCATCCGAATCATTTCAAATTGTACTGTACAGTGTTTTGTTTAATGTGTTTTATTCATTGTGTGGGGGTTTTGTACTTTAGATTTTGTAATACCTAGTTTTATGCTGTACGTCAAGCCAAAAAATTTATTATATCAAAGTTGTAAGGCAAAACGGAATGCTACTTAATACAGGGATGTTTTTAACATTGTGTTACATGGTTTGAAGGAAATTTATAAAATTTTTGTTATTTCGAGGTTCTACTGTATTATCAAATTTAAACAAAATATAAGGGCTTATAAAAATCATAACGTTTTTTTTATTAATGTGGCATAATGAATGCAAATTCCAAAAAATTGCATCACCACATCAAATAGTGATAGTTTTTTTTAAGTTTGATTCGGTTGTATGGATTTTCCTGGGTAACAAACTTGTCCAAACTTTATTAAAATCGATTTTGATCTGAGCTATTTGAATCAAAACGGATGAAATATTACAAATATTTTGTTACAGTGCTAACACCATATTTTAATAACCTCAGCTGTTCTAGAATCGGTGCTTAAAGATATAAAACTTCTCAGTTTTTTTACAGTATTAGTCCTTTCTATTTTTGAGCCTGCAAAAATTTATAAGGCACGAGCATTATAAGTATTAGACCAGTTTGAACTAACCTATAAATGTTATGCACAAAGGTGAATATCTTATTTAAAAGTTTTTTGGTTATTGCAGGCATATTTTTCTTAATCATCTTATTGTTTCCTAATATATTTTAACGAATTTCCGTTAGAAAATCAAGTCCTAAATATGTGTGAAAACTTCAGCATTAACAAGTTTGGTCCGATTTGATTCAGGTGGAATGAAAGTCAATTTTGGTAAAAAGAAGATTAGACAAGTTCATTGCCCAGAATAATGTGTTAAATTGTTTCAAAATTGTGGTCATTTAAAAAAATTTTTAAATTTAGTCTTGTGTCATATTCGCAAGTCATTAAAATCTGAATAAAGTAGCATTTTAAGCTCCATTAAAAATGTCAGTTTAATATGGATACCACTGATTACGTTGTTGAAATCAGATTTTCCAAAAACTTTCTTTTGTAATGTGTTTTTGAAAATTCACTTCTACAATGTCAGTTGCGTGTTGTGATAATTGTAATTGAAAATCTTCAATTACATTAGATTATTTTAAAAGTAAAATACAATTGGTCTATGGTACGAACAAGTCTGCTTAATTTTAATAATCAGGAAAACCCCATTAAGGGAGTAGTAATCTAAATAGGCCGATTACATGGATGATAATTAGAATTACATTGTAGCCTTTAAAAAGTATTGCATAAAATAAAACGCATTTAAAATACCAACTAGTTCATAGAAATGAAAGCTCAACCATGGTGACTGTATAAAGGTTTTTTATGCACATTTTTATAACACCAGTAGCCAAAGGCAATTTATACATACTTCTCTTGTAACCTGTTTTTGTTTAATGCTACTTAGTGAAATCCTGTTTTTATTTATATTTATATATTTCACTTCATTATTATTATTATTGTTTGAAACAGTGGTTATCTTATTTGTAATGTAATGCAATGAAAGTTAACCTAATTGTTTTTAATAAAAATATTTGTAAAAATCTTACCATTTAAATTTAAGTGATTTCCTGTGGTGGTGGTTTGGGATTATTTTATTGACTTCCTGTTTTCAAATCAAGTGTTCAGTTTTATATGATTATCCTATTCCTAATGTCTACTGATATCCTCGTGTTACATTTCTTGAATGTACATTTGTTTTAACTCGTATTTTCAAACATACTGGCAACTTGTCTTGTGAAATTAATTTTGCTTTGTCAATTTGTAAGACTTCCTCATAACCATTTGCACTCGGAGGGTCATTGTGTGTGGCTGTTGATCTAGTCTGAGATCGGATAAATATTTACTGCACCGTACCCAGAACTCGGGTGGAATACTAGGTGTGGCTTGCGCTGTTTTGCATTCAGGCTAGTTGTGTTTGTGTCTAGTGCTTGGAATTAAATCACACATTTTTGGATTTATTTTTTTCAAATCGGTATCTTTTATCGATCAGTATTATAGCATTTTGATAAAATCTTCAATTAATATTTTTGCCACTGAAACATATTTTTTTAAGAATAAAGAGACCTATACATTAAAAAATATATATATATTTAAAAACCAAGAAGTTTTTTAGAACAATTTAGAAACTTTTAAATATATATTTTTTAATGTACAATTTTCTTTGTTCTTAAAAAACTGTACAGTATTTGCGTAAAACTGTGAAAATGTTTTTAATTAATATTTTTATTTACAAATTAAGTATAATTGTTGAAAACCATTAATGTTATCTATAAAGCTAGTTTTGAGTAATTTTGACATAAATTATTACTGAAGTAAGTCGCAAAAAACAAGTCTGTAGCATTGCAGTGTTCTACCATTTATATAAAAATCAATACTTGTCAAAATTGCAAGGGAAGGCGTAATAGCTTAGAGATATATTAACTTAGAGATTCGTTTTTCCTTTGACAGTACCATGTTATAAGTTAGAGATCGACCTGTGTAATAAGATAGAGGTTCTGTACTGTGTATTAACATAGAGACTACGGTTCCGTCAAGTGTGTATATGTTGCCGACGCTGATGCTTGCAGGTGCTTCAGTACCTTATCTAACAAGTAGAATTCGCTTAGTTAAAGAAAGATATATTATTAAAATATATAGTTCATTTGGATAGGTTTTGTTCTTAAAGGCTTATGTGCAAAGCTGTAAATATATACTAATTTACATATGTAATAGTAATAGAAATAATATAAAAATATTGTTTGAAGGCTGCTTTATTCAAACCATATCCGAATTGAATTAAGAAAACAGCCCTAAATTAATGAATTCATATAAACTTATGTTTTTTTTTTGATAAAACCAATATTTCTATTTTTCTATACAGATAATTGTCAAAAATAAACATTTGGATATGTTGTTGAACAGACAATATATTAAACTGTAAAAATACTGAAGCACCTGCAAGCAACATATACACATGGTGCAATACACTTGACGGAACTGTAGTCTAAGTTAATACACAGTACGGAACCTCTATCTTATTACACAGGTTGATCTCTTAACTTATAACACAGTACCATCAAAGGAAAAACGATTCTCTAAGTTAATAAATCTCTAAGCTATTACACATCCCCAATTGCAAACGCCAATATAGATTAATCTAATTCACTTAAATCTTACAAAAATGGTTGATAATAATAATATCTAAAGCTTGCAAGTATAGAGGCATGGCACAAATGACTAGAGTAAATAAAGAACGCGATAACTGTTGTATGTATATAATCTTAAAAACTTAAATCAATATTTTTTCAGTTAAGTCAGTTATTCCTGATAGATTGAAGCAATCCCCCCCAAGTATATTGGTTCTACTTTGAATTTATAAGAAAAAATAAATGGTAGTGCAACATAAGCTGAGAAGGTAGAACACTGTTTTACATCGACACCTTAGCCGCCTCCGTGGTCTAGTTGATAGCGTACCGGGCTTTCACCCCGAGGACCCAGGTTTGATATTTTCATACACTATAAATCATCCCATCGTCTGCATTAGCCCAAGTGTGCACAATAGTTGGACATTAAACACCAAAAAAAAAATTGCATCGACAACCTCAGCAGCAAAAATACAATAACCACAGTGTTAACCTTCTGAGCTGAGAGAAAGGGCTGAATTACATTCAGCGGATTCAGTGATGATAATGTTGAACATTAAAAACTTGCGTATAATTTCAAAACATAAAATTACTTTTGGAAATTTTTTTAACTGACTATTGTGCACACTTGGGCTAATGCAGACGATGGGATGATTTATAGCGAATGAAAATGCCAAGCCCTGGCCGGGAATCGAACCCGGGTCCTCGGGGTGAAAGCCTAGTACACTATCAACTAGGCCACCGAGGCGACTAAGGAAATTTGTTTCCATCCCATCTACAAGAAGGTGGTGATTATTGAAAATTTCACATTTGTGATCAGCTTGAAAATCTACAGATATATAAAAATACACAAGATAGTTTTGATCCAATGCAGTTATGGCCATCTGCATGGTAATTTATACAGATTTTAGTGCTTATTACAATAGTCAAATCAAAGATTTTTGAGGGCCATAACTTCGAAATAGTTTAATGGATTTTATTTGTTGATAATTGATTTGCTCAAGCTTTTTTTAAAAAAATCAATTTTGTAGCAAGTTTGGATCAGATCTTAACAAAATTGGAAAATTGGAAGAAATGTTAAGATTACTATTTTATAGTCCTGTCCGAGTCTTATGATGGCTTCCAAAAACCATTTTTGGTAGAAATTTGGCATCATTGAACATACATAATTCATTAAGTACGGTATTGCGTGGCCAGTTTTTTAAAAAAAAATCTGTGAACATATTTTTTGGCAAGATAGAGAATTGTGTACTTGTTAAATTAAGAACTATACATTTGATAAAAAATTCTAGCCAAGTTTTACTG
Organism: Callitettix versicolor; assembly: GCA_022606455.1. Lineage (NCBI taxonomy): Eukaryota > Metazoa > Arthropoda > Insecta > Hemiptera > Cercopidae > Callitettix > Callitettix versicolor. The sequence continues at coordinate 13,189,327 of CM040190.1, forward strand.
GTTGATGACCAACATTTTTTTAAAAAATGGTTCCAAGATTTGGACAAGTATGTAGTTGCCAAATTTTTAAGTCTAAATTGGTTTAGTCTCCAGCAAAATGCATATAAGGACTAACATTACAGTATAAACAACTTTGGGCTCAGCAGAAAGGAGGGATAAAATTAATTTATTCCTCATAATTGATGTTTTTAATGATTATCATATATATCATTATATTATCATATAGATTATCATATATGATATATATATATATATATATATATATATATATATATATATATATATATATATCATATTAGATTATCATATATGTATATTATGTACATGAGAAAAAATAGTGCTGCATTTTTCCTTACATTGGCAATGTGGTTATACTAGTCTTTTCAGAAAGTGATGCAAAATATGGGAAATAAAGTTATTTTATACTATGAGTTAGTTTAAAAAACTGAAGGAAGTGGGCTCATGTAATTCACATAACTGGCTTACATAATTCACATAACTGAATGTTATGTTGCATGTTTTAAAACACACAATGTTTGTTAAGAAATTGCAGCAACACATTTGGTTTTATGGTGTGAAGATGAGTGGTGATAAAAAATCAACCGAGTGATCACAATCATTTTGAAATCAGTTGTCCATTAAGCCATAATTCTAAGTCATGGTGTTGGCTGTAAGAACAGTAGTTCTGTAGTAATATTATGAATATTTAACTTCATATCATTGCATTCAAAACACCTAATGAATATCCTTCGCTACAATATGAGGAGCTACCAAAAAATTCAGGAAATTTTCCATGGTCTCCTTCAATATAGTTCCCTTCAGCATAGATTTTGCGATTCCAGTGGTTTTTCCGTGATTCTGTGCATCCTTGGAAGTCTGTAAGTGTTTGATGTACATCTTGTGATTCTGACTGGATCTCCTCAGTTGTCTCAAAAAACAGTGGTCTTTCAATTTCAACTTTATTTTGGGAGAAGAATAAATTGCATCGGGCAAGGTTAGGCAAATAGAGTGGATGGGGAATTGTGATTTTTGAAGCTACAAAATTTCCAAATGACTAGCGATGTACGTGCAATTGCATTATCGTGGCGGAGAACTCAGCTCTTGTTCTCCCACTGTCCTGAATGCGCCTGATGCTCTTACTTAACTGCTTTAAAACTTTCCTTAACAGTTTGACCAGGGGTGGACAAGTTCCTTGTGGATAATATCTTTAACGTTAAGAAAAAAAAGAATGGATTTCACGTTGCTGCTAACATGACTTGCTTTTTTTGGCCACGGCGAAGTCCATTGCAACAACTGTTGCTTAGTTTCAGGCTCGCAACGGTAAACGTATGACTCGTCACAGGTTACAACATTGGAGGTGAAGTTGGTGTTATCTCTTGCTGCAATATTCAATTCAGTTGACACTGCTACGCGATCTTTTTGGTCGCTGCTCAACATTCTTCAAATTTTGCAATAATGTATCTTGTGCCCAAATTGTCTAACAAGGTTTATTGCACAAACCTGTATGACATTCCTACACTTGCACAAACATTGTGGTTTGTGTGTTAATAATCTGCAACCATTGTCTCTTGCACATTCCAGTGTTTTGCTTCCTATGGTTGTCCTGAACCTGAACACTCATTATTATGGCAGGTGTTCATCCATTCTTGAAGCATTTGTACCACAAAGAAGTTTTAGATTAGATTAGATTGTTTACTAAAGGAAGGGATCACAAAACCCCAGGCACTGCGATAGACAGACCTATTGCACAACTAAGCCTATTAAGTAATAGTTCAGCAGATTGGTGCCTTTAACAATCTACTGAATAGCTCATTTTGCTGGAGGTTCCTAGGGTTGTGGAAACCAAAAACTATTAGTCTCCTGCTATCAAAAGCCTCACAATCATAAATAAAGTATTCTGCGTTTTCCTCCTCTTTACTGCATAACCTGTATAGAGGAATGAGCCCCATAATTTTTCTGAGTTTTACTCTGCCCAAAACGTCTGCCACCCTTTAAAGTGCTACATGAGGAGCCTTACCCAAGAGACGCCTGCCATGGGAATACCCATAATGTTTATAGTTTTCCATCTTGCCTGGTGTTCTTTGTTAATCCACTTATTTATATAAGACCCGGTTAATAAAGTCAGAAGCAGATCCCAATCCAATCAGTTGGTCTGCCTCCTTAACCCCCTTGTGCCGTGGAACCCAGGGAAGAATAACTTAGTTTCCCAGGGGCAGAGCATTAAGGTTCTCCCAACACTCCTAGATGAGCTTGGACCGAATTGTAGGAACTTTGATTGTAAGTGCTTTGATTGCTGCTCGACTGTTGATATAAATATGAATACAAACCTTCTGGAAGACCCGTTTCAAATCCTTCTCAACACAGTCATTAATGGCCATTACTTCAGCCTGGCATTCTGTTACATATTGTCTCATGGAAACAGCTTTCTTTGCCCTTGGTCTCGGGCAGTGCACCCCAGTACCAATGCCTATTTTGTGTGAGAGCCATATGTATACCATACTAGGTCTCCAAATTTTCCTAACACATGATCTTCCCAAATGTCATCTTGACATCAAAGGGTCTAGAAACCATGTATTGTTTGACCATCTGATAAGTCATTGCATTATCGTGGTGGAGAACTCAGCTCTTGTTCTCCCACTGTCCTGATGTTCTCACTTAACTGCTTTAAAACTTTCCTTAACAGTTTGACCAGGGGTGGACAAGTTCCGTGTGGATAATATCTTTAACGTTAAGGAAAAAAAAGAATGGATTTCACGTTGCTGCGAACATGCCTTGCTTTTTTGGCCACGGCGAAGTCCATTGCAACTTCTTGAAAATTAGCATTAAAACTACATAGTCATTTTTGAAGTTCAGAAGCTAAAATGGACCACGAAAAAACTTATTTTTTCCATAGAAAGAAATTATGCTACAGTTGAAAATGTAAAATTTTATACCCAAATTACCCCAACTAACTGAAATAGTTGTGCCTTGAAACAGTACATGCAACATACAGATAGTACCCAATGGTAGCAGTCAACACTGAATAACGTAACGTGATACCTGTTGTAAACCCCATACAAAGAAGTTTTACTTTGATTGTTGTCATCAAATACTTCCCCAAGCACGCATGGGTTTCTGCAGTTCTTTTGAGCTCTAAGCAAAATTTGATGTCGGTTCTTTGCTTCTTAAAATCTGCCTTTTACTCCAGTTAGAAAATTCGCCACAACACAAAAACTATCGTTACACACACGAAACTCAAGAACGTGATTTCTCACCATCACAGCTGTCGGTTTACTTATTCATAAAGTGTATGGTTGTGTGTGGAATTCAAATTCCACAGACTTTATAGCACCTCGTATATAAACCATTTTTCAATTGAACAAGGTAGTTTTGATTGAAAAAACTAAGTAAACTTAACAATGAAGTAAACCAGTAACATATGTTAAAAATATGCTTTGTAAATTAAAGCATTTATCCAACATCAAACATTCTTTCATAAGGTTGTCCTGTTTCAACATCCTGTTGCTGCTGTTGCACTATAAAAAGGAAAGTAAAAATGCTAAATTTGAAGTTGATCTACCAAAATTCTTTTTGTTCAGGCAGTGGTTTAACTAGCAGCTAAGTCACAGTTACACTCAAAACTGAGTAAGAATTGCTTTTACTTAAAAAAATTATAATGCAGTATATCTCCACAATAGAAACCTCTAGAACAAAGTTGATTTTTATGTATACTCTACGTGTGGTTATTTCTTTTTGCAAAAACTACTTGGTACATTATTTACATTTAATTTAAACAGGGTAGTAAACAAATAAATTTTCAAAAACATTATACAAAAAAATATGTTATAATTTTATAAAAATAGATGTTTCCGACCCCACTAACATGATAGATAATCCAGACCCTCCCCACCCAAAGAAGGATGTTTGTTTTCAACAATAACAAATATGAACACACTAGTTTTACCATCTACATAATTTTTGTAAAAGTTCCAAGTTTTGTGGTACTATAGTATAAAACTGAATTGCTTTTAGTGCTAATTAATTCTAAATATTGTTTGTTATAGTATTACACATACATCATGTGGAAATTTTCAGCTGGCAACACTGAAAAAAATTATTACAAAAAGTTGATCACCTGATTCATTATTTAAAAAATTTGCAACCCTAAAAGAAGCAAGAAGCAGTTTTACAACTTTCATACTAAGGTATGTGTAGGTTACATATTTCAGCAAAATATTTTTTAAAAGTTTGTAGAAATATATTTAGTTTTTAAAATAAATTACATAAAACTGATGTGGGGTAGTTTGGATATATAATGGTTTTTACTTAAAACTAATTTTAATTTTCTGTTTCAGTTCATTTCCTGGACTTATGTAACAAAAACAATTCCCTAAATAAGGGTCAGATGATTTGTTAAATGCAAGAAAATCAGTAGAAAACGGCTCTTCCCAGTTGCTGTAAAGAAGCTTTTATATGAAATGAATGTGGCTACAACTATTTTATTGGTTTTGAAAAATATTTGAAAGAGGAACTGAAAAAGTGTAAACCTTATCTTTTGACAAAAACTCATGCTGAAGGACTCCCAGTTTGCAGTTGACTTTTCCTACATAAAGCTGCTTGAGAAAATACCTAATAACAAAAGAATTGTTAACCTAGGCGAGACAGGTCTTGGAACTGGTTGTCATATTATATTTGGCGTAAAGCAAGCGCACAGATTTATATTGATATATCTAATACTATATTTTGTGTGTTGCAAGTCTCATCAAATTAATTATAATTAAAATTCCCTGCGTTTCCGCCCGGGATCGAACCAGGGACCTTGCACATGTGATAACCACTACACTATGGAAACTAAGAAGAAGTTTGACTGATGTAAATATATAAAATGAATAGTTAATTTAACTTTTGTATTTGATTTATATTAATTCATAACAATCAGTTGATAGGCTATAAGTTTTAGGGTATGTTGTGTTTTCATATTATTGTAATTAAAATAAAAAGGAAGAGAAAACATGATAAATGATTTTAATTTTTGGTTCAATAATTTTTTTTACCAAAAAGTGCAAAAATAAGCTTTTGAAAGGAGCTGGAAAGTTAAAGTATAGTTACTGTAAATGTACGTCTAAGTATAATTCAGGAGTACATTGTGAAAATTTTTGTACTTATATTTTACTCCTTCTGCTACTTAAATTTAACCTGAAAAAGGGATAATTTGGTTATGTACGGTATGTTTTACAAGTATTTTATATTTTATACCCACTTCCCTAAACCTGCTGTGGTAATTTGGGTATAGTAACAAAAGCGGTTATAGTTTCTATATTAATAAATTTATTAGCATTAAAACTACATAGTCATTTTTGAAGTTCAGAAGCTAAAATCGACCACGAAAAAACATATTTTTTCCATAGAAAGAAATTATGCATTTACAAAGTTGAAAATGTGCAATTTTTATACCCAAATTACCCCAACTAACTGAAATAGTTGTGTCTTGAAACAGTACATGCAACATATAGATAGTACCCAACAGTAGCAATCGCTGATAAACCTAACTTGATACCTGTTGCAAGAGTTGGTCTTCATGTTTGTGTAAACATGTTGGATCAAATCTAAACACTCAAGTTGTGCAAGACGTGTTGGAGACCAGATCTTGTTTCAGTTTAAACAGTTTGTTGCTGTCAGAAAGTTCTGTCTTTCTGGTTTCCAGTTGTGACCAAAATCTTACAAATATATAAAACACAAAATTACAGAAAAAAAACAGTCCTGTGAAATATTTCTTTTAATTTTGGATTAGGAACTTTTACTGGAACTATGAGATACAAAAAGTAAATTATTCCACAATGGAATTAAAAAGTCAATCGGCTGCCATATAGGTCTACAATATTGCCAATTAAATACTGTATGCAGTAAATTGCACAACTTGTTACTACTACACAGGAAACCCTACTTTTATGACAGTTTACTTTAATTATTATTTACGAGGTGTGTGCAGAAAGTAAGGATAATTTTAAATTTTGCGGGCTTGGAGAGTCTGATTGTCAAACATTTTTTTCTATTATGTTTGTATACATGCCCTTGAAGTACGATAAAATTTTCAGCTGTTTTCATTGTTGACTTTGTTTGTGACAGCCACTAAGGTTAGACGTGTTTTTATGAGCTCGGCAATTTTCGTTTGTTAAAAGAAATGGATCAAAGAATTTGTATCAAAATTTGTGTAAAAAATGGAATAAAGTGTAACAAAGTGTGTGAAATGTTAACAAAGGCCTATGGTGAGTCTGCTGTGCGTAAAGCAAGAGTTTATGAGTGGTAAGGGTTTCCAAGAAGCCCGTGAAAACGTTAAAGATGACGAACGCCCTAGACGCCCCAGCACATCGACAACCGATAAAAACGTGGAAAAAGTGAAAGAAATGGTTATGAACAATCACCGAAACACAATTAGAGAGGTCAATATCGATTGGATCATGTCATGACATTGTTTCCAATGTGTTGTGTATGAAACGCGCGGTAGCAAAATTCGTTCCAAAATTGTTGAATTTTGAACAAAAACAGCAGCGAATGGAAGTTGCTCATGAGTCACTAAATGAAGTCAACGACGATGCAGAATTACTGAAACGTATTTAACAGGTGACGAAACATGGGTTTTCGGATATGACATCGAAACTAAGGCTCAATCATCCCGGTGGGGCATTCTGGCTCGCCAAGACCGAAAAAGACTAGACAAGTGCGGTAGAACGTGAAGGTTATGCTCACTGTGTTCTTAGATATTACTGGCATAGTGCATCATGAATTCCTGCCACCAGGTGAAATGATCAATAAGCTACCTACAAGTTCGCCATTTGCGTGAAGCAATCCGAAAAAAACGCCCAGATCTGTGGAAAAACAATTCATGGCTTTTGGACCACAATAATGCACCAGCTCATACACACTTCATTGCTTGTTCATGAATTTTTGGCCAAAAACAGTACTCTAATGATGCCCCAGCCTCCATATTCACCAGACATGGCTCCGTGACTTTTTCCTATTTCCCAAAATAAAGAGAACCTTAAAGGGCCGTCGTTTTACAGCCATAGATGACATTAAAAGCACATTGCTGAAAGAACTAAAGGCAATCTCAAAGATCGAGTATGAGGAGTGTTTCGAGGATTGGAAGCGCTGGTACAAGTGCATAATCTCCAATGGGGACTATTTTGAAGGCGACAACATCAATGTAGTTGAACAAAATAAATATTTTATTCAAAAAATAAAAATTCTCGTTACTTTTTGAACACACCTCGTATATGTAAGGTTAGCTATTATCAGCTGTAACTTGAAGGAAACCATCTTGCAATATAATAATTTTTGATTTACAATGTTTATAGATGTCTGATTTTTACTAAAAATATCATTACATTTTAAAAATTAATTTTCAAGTTTTGAGTAAAGTTTGTGAATAGTAGTCGGGCCTATCCTTCACATTTTATTTTAAATTCCAAAATCAAAAAGTAAGTTTACAAATGGAGATAGCAGAGTTGATAACTGTATCCCTTTTTTCTAGTGATTTATTGAAGTGTTTGATTAAAAAAGTCAGTAGGTAAAAACAGCATTTTGGTTCAACCTGTTTCACTACCTACAAGACGTTCTTCAATGTTACAGCTACGCTACACACTAGTGTGCCATTTAAACATCCATCACATTTTTTGAAGGAAACATTCGATGCTGCTGTCTTAAGAAAAGGTCCCCAACTTTATTGCCTCTGTGTAAAATAATAAGTTAATTGGTCAAGTATTTGGGGCTTAATACTCAACAGCATACTTTAAGAAAAAGCACCATAGCATTTTTAGTACTTAAGCAAAATTATAATAATTGTATTAGTTTTTATTTTATTAAAATCTCTTCTTACAGTTTTGTAATTTAAAACTTTTACTATCTTCTGATAGGCAAAAGAAATTTAAAAATTGCTTTTAGTACATATTTCTGAGTCTGTAACCCAGACTGACTTTTGAAAAGATTTGCAAACCATTTTCGATCATATTCTAACCGTAAACATATTTTTTCACTACCTGAAAAGTTTATGGTAACATCCAAATATAAGAAAAACAAACAAATATGCATATCCATTAATTTATTTTAAGGTTATTATTTTTTGGGGGGGAAATTGTATAAAAACATACCCAAAACTGTTAATTTATAGACCAAAACTGTTAATTTATAGACCACAACAGTTAACTTTCAAAATAAATTTAAAAAAGAGGCAGTGCGAAACCACATACTTTAAAATCACAAAATTATATTGATCAATACGGAAAATAAACATAATAAAAACAAAATACCACTTCTAGAAAGTATTTTAACTTTTTTTAAGCACTTATAAAATCACAGACATAAAAATGCACCAAATTAAATATGTATTAAGCTATTCAATTATCATTCCTTCTTCTTGTAATTCTTTTAAGACAAAAACTAAAGTATTAGGACTTGTTACATCTGCTACCATGATCTCGGACCCATTTCTTAATCCCAATTCACTGAGGCTTTTCTTTAGATTTTGCCTAGTTCGTTCTTCAATACTAGCTACTGTTGATAAATACAAAGTTCTACTTTTACCATCTATAATGGTTGTTAAGCCTGGACTCTTCATTTGGTATGAATGGCTTTCACAAAGCATTTCTATTAATTCTTGTAACTTCATTTTATTAGTTTTAATTGATAAAACTTTTGGTACTTGACTGCACGCCAAACAATCTTCTTTCTTTTCAGCTTCGTACGTGTAAGAATAAATCCCATCGACATCATTAAACACCATGTAATTATTTAACGGCACACAACAACTTGTTGCAAGCTTGAATACTTCCGTAGTACAGGCAGCTGCTATGGCTGCATTAGTAGAAGCAACAGCAGGAATTATATTTTTTACAACTCCTTGGACTAAGCGGTAAGTGATTCCGCTAATGTTGAATTGAGTCGCTCTTTCATAAGACTTTTCATAAATCCAATTAATATGACTTGGATCATCTCCGTCAATCGCAGAATCAAATGGGTTTTCTTTGGGCCATTGAATTACCTTTACATACTCAATACAGTGTTCAGGAAGGCGTGGTGTATTTGCTATTGTGCACAGTGGATAAGTCACCTAAAAAAATATTAAACAATTTTAATGAATGTTTTATGAGTACAGTATATAAGTAAGCACAAGTAACTTGTACATAGTGATGTTTTAAAATTTATTCATTAAGTTAACCTCTATGATTAGTACACATTTATTTTAATCAGATGTTAAATTTTTCATGATTCCAGACTTAAGGTGACACACAGTTCAGTTTGGTTGAACAGTGTGATTGAATCTAAATCAATAAAATTTATTAGTATACATTACATTTCAACCGTACTGACCAATGAAATAGATCTACTAAATGAAGTAGACTGGACTTCTTACTTTTGTTTAACGCCATTGGTGAATATGGTAGATTCAACTGAATTCAATCTGTATGCAGATTGATATTCAATGTGATTGAAAAGTCAGCACTTATTTCACCAAGATGTTACTAAAAAAATTAAATGACCGGATTGAGGATAAGTTTTCAGCATGTTTTGATTTGTCATTTGTACCCGTATAAATAATAACAATTACAGTAGTATTTAACTGGAAAATCATACGACAAATCAAATGGTGGAAGCCCAAGAACAACCTTTATAGCTGCTATTTGTGTTGTGTTCATGAAGCTAATTGTATACAGACAGCCCAACCTTTGCATTTTAGTCAGAGATTTCCTGACCCCCTCTGCTCGACCTTATTCCACCATAGCACACATGCTTATTGTGCTCTTATGATCCCAATATACATGTACCTTAACATGCCTGGTATCAGTCCCCTTGTCTTATCAACCATTCTTCTAACTGACATCAATGACTTGTTGGCTTTTCCCAAGGTGTGCTTCTAGGTTAGTTTAGTGTCTAACACCAACCCTAGATATTTAGTCTCATTTGCAAGTGGGGATTGTCCTAGAGTTTATGCCCTTCTAGATACAGAGTGATCCTCTTACTTGTGAAGTAACCATTACAGTTTTCCTGGAGTTAACCCATAGGTTTTCTCCTAACGACACTCGGTTTCTACAAGTGGTAAGGCTCTCTTCTGCCTCTGTTATATAAGTACGCCCATATCATCAGCATATCCTTGGGTATAACATTCCTACAAAGATTTTTTTTTCTTTAATGTCCAGATTTTTGCTTTATGCCAGACTAATGAGGACGAGAGGACATCGTTAATAATAAATTAAAATAAATATACAAATAACCAAATATATACAACTTGTTGCAGGGCTGTAAAGAGTTGCAAAATGTTGCAACATTATTTTAATTAAACAAATCCAAACGATGAAGGAATTTCAGAACCCAGTCAATGGCCGAGATACTAACTCCTAACATAGTCTGCAAACAATTCCCAAACCACATATACACCGCATATTTTGGAAACCATTATAGTCTAGCAATATATGTTTTACTGTGATGGTTTCTCTACAAAACCCGCGTTGAAGCGGGTTTCCACGTTCCATCAGAAATCTATGCATTAACATGGCGTGACCAATGCGAAGGCGGGTAACAACCACCTCTTCTCTACAACTTGTACATATTGACAACCCCTAAGGAAGGACAGTATTTTTTATTACCCTCAATTCATTATTGCTTATAGCTGCCTATTCCTTTTGCCACTGTAGAAAAATTAAATGCTTAACATAACAAAGAAAGTAAAAAAATCACACATTGTGTGCTTGGCGGCAGAAAATTTGAAACATTAAGATATATTCACCTGCAAAAAATATTTTTTTAATGATTACAACTTAAATATTTTTTTAATGATTATAACTTAGTTATTTTTTAAGGAACTCGATTATGAAGTCACTGCTATTTACTACTCGAAAGTCACCACCCATGGTACTGCTCAAATGTGTTTTATATCATATTGTTTTATATCATATTGTCGATATTACCATACTCGTTTTTGTAGTGAAAACTCAGTTAAACTTTCTTGAAATGGCAGGCATTATTTGTGACTTTATGATTTGCCTCTTTTTGTCATTTAGGTTAGGATTACAGTCATGTTCTTGATTTTCTTATGAATCACAGTATTTAAAGAATCATATCTGTGTTCAAAGTTCTGTAATAATTGTAACATTAACAAGGAAACATTAACACTTCATTGAAATTGGCACGTGCTTATGTATGTCATAAGCAAAAGGCTACGTTTTGTCACAAAACAATGTTAGTTAATTTCCTCACCAACATCCGTGTCCTTTTTTTCAAAAAATGTTTTTTATAGTTTTAGCAAATAAAAACACATTAGCTACTTTGACATGGTAGCAATTTTGTGGTTATGCGGGTTACTTTTATTTTCAATTTTTGACAAACTTTCTGCACTTTTATATTTTGGATTATTGCTTTTGAGCACGTAATATTACTTTGATGATAAAATTACAAAAATAAAATAAAACAAGTTATAATGCATAATTACCCTTAATTATATAACACTTTAGAAAGAAGTTGGTAAGGAATTTTACCATATAAGCTAGGGCATTTATTGCTTTAAATTAAAGAAAGTAGACTATTATAGATACCTGTGGAGGAAATAGATCTAGAGTACATTCAATGCATGCTGTCATTCCTGGTAGAATCACTCTAACATTCCCTTTAAATCCTTCTGTTCCACCATCAACCATAGGTATTAAACTTGTCGTATCCAGTTCTCCATCATCATTATATGTCAAAAGTGAAATGAGCATACCATTTATCCATCTTCTAGCAACAATTGAATCAAGTCCACAAACTACAATGTGGAAACTTCTATAAAACACATCATCAAAATCTTGAATTTTTTGAAAATAAGGAGTTACATTGCATCCTGGTACTCTTAAGTTTATGAAATCTGCAGCTACTTTAGCTTTTGATTTACCAATATCTTTCCTACGAAACAAAAATTGCCGGTTGAGGTTAGACAAATCTATTGTATCCATGTCGATAACATGAATATCTCTAAAACCCATTAATGCTAAATCCTTTAATAATTCACAACCTAGGCCTCCTGCTCCGATTACAAGAATTTTACAAGATGTCATGATGAAATTTAAAGTCTCTGGAGATGGTTCAAAATCGGGATGACAGAATGGACCTGATCTTTCCAACACCTTTTTTAAATTATTCCATCTTCGTTGAAAACAATCTTGGCTGCTACTGCTACTACCTGTTGTATCCATTTCGTTTAATTATTATTAACATGCAAAACACTTTTAACTGAATGTTTTAATGCGACATATTAGTATTAAAAATATATTATAAATCAAATCAAATGAGCTAACCTTACTACCAAATAACCTGACCAAAGTACAAAACTAATGAAAACTGAAAATATTAAACTGAGGGTCTAAAGTCAAATCACAGCCACACCGATTAGTGATTAAAAGCATATTAAATTAAGCATGATTATAATATTATCTTTATTTGTCTTGTTTACTTGTATATCAAAAATTTTATTAGCATTTGGTTTTTTTCTGTGTGTAGGGCCACTTTATAGCCCTCTTTTATATTACTTAGTTTTATATTTAGATATTTATTCTTGTTAACTAGTTTTAGGTGTTCCTTTTTTCGGACGCGTAATGTTGTTTATAAACTTTTTTCTTTTTAGAAATGTATTTAGTTTGTAAGTAATGTTAAGTTTTATCTTCCCAATTTTTTGTGCTAATTCTGTTTAGGTGATAATAGCCTCAATGTGCTTTTCGCCATAATTACAATCCAAAAAACCCGTCTAACTTGGCTTTATATAAAATCAAATTAATGTATTACATTTTATAAACTTCATTATATTAAATTTCAGTTGTCCGGAGTGATTAATTGATCTATGGTCATGATATATCAACTTTTTTTAAATGGCTTATGTTGGTAACACTGATTTAAATAGTTTGTGCTAAATATTAAACAAAACAATAAGTTAGATTTCTAATAGTTTCAGTAATTTCGTTTTGTTATATAAAGAGTGAGGTATTTAATATTTTACGTGCTGTGTTACTTTTGTTTTCATATTTAGTGAATGTATCTACTTTTAGATTGTTGTTTACATAAATTTCTTTTGGTTAATAATTTAGGTAAGTTAGAAAGTGACTAGCATTATACTTTTATTATAGAACAAGACTGGGACACTTTTTAAATTTAGTTTTGTTTAATTTTAAAAACTATACTACACTGTTACACTATACATAGTTTTTATAAACATTAACATTTCCAGAAAGTTTGTGTACTAAATAAATAACGTAATTAGTAATTCATTGACTTTTAGAATGTTGCAAAGTGATTAATAGTAGGATACTATGTTAGTTGGGTATTTCTGAGTTTTGGTAACTTATACTAAAGTAATGATTTTAACATTTTTTGTTTTGTTTTAATATAAGAGATATTTACCCTCAGAATATTCAATTTATTACAATAAGATTTGATTTTAAGCCATTTTTTATGGAAATACATTGTGATGTTATTACTGTTTACTTTGCATGGAGCCTGTTAGATTTACTGCACTAGATTACTAGGCCAGTGTCACCAGTGAGGTACTGCTCATGGGTGTTATCACATATAACTGAATTGAGTTAGGTAAATCAACAACCAAGTCGAGTTAGGTTCTATTAAGTTTATGTATATTATACCCAACAACTCAGTTAAGTTTGGTTCTAGTTAGGTTAAGTTAGTTAAGTTAGGTTAAAGTTTAAAAAAAAAGTTTATATTCTTTTCCTTATTGATATCACCCATTTAGTTAATCATTTTTACATTGACAAACACGTTACCTACTTTCGCACGCTAGTCATTTTGAGGTTATGTTTATCACTTTTACTTGAATTTTTTTCTAACTTCCTATTGTTTCCACACTTTTATGTTTTTAATTAATAATATTGGGCATAATAATATTCTGTGCCTTTTGACACAGAAATTACCAAAATTGATGTAAGTCCCAAAAACTCAGTTTCACTGTTAGGAAGGCATTATTGACAACTGAAGATAGGTTGCTGCTCTATGCTAACAACATTCTAACTAGGTTTACTACCTACACTATAATATTTATAATAGCCAACTTTAGGGTAAATCTGCAATTTCACTTGATTTGTCAATTTTAGAAATTTTTGTACCAAAACACTTTATTATGTGCTCAATATTAATAATAGAAAATATAAGTGTGGAAACTATAGGGAGTTATAATAAAACGGAAAATAAAAGTGACAAACGTAATCTCAAAATTACTATTGCATGACATGTTTTCATTGCAAGAACGACTAATTAAATGTATGTTATTAATAATGAAAACAGTGAAAAATTTTTTAAAAAGTAATTAACAAATTGAACCAAAACTTTTGTGTGAAAGCAGTATTGTGTGAATAACCTGTGGTTTTGTATGAAAGCAGTTAATAACCTCATACAGTGGTGTTGTTCTTTTATTACAGTATTTTGTATTACTGACTGTCATCTGATACATTTAAATATTCAAGTGGCCAGCTATAAGTAAAAATATTTTTAAGCCCTACAAGATTTATTTAATGATGACCTGTGCAGAGAATCCTGTGTTTCAGAGGAAAATGGAGTTACAAGCTAGAATTATATCTCTGTTTCTTCTGCACCAGTAATTAATACACACTACTGTCTAATAAAGCCATCCATAACACTTGGATAGAGCCTACTATGTCTACACATGGACACACCATACCATTTTTTCCCTGGATGTGTAGGCTAGTCTATTCATTTTCTCAGTAAAGCAGTAAAAAAAAACCACACATTTAACAACTGCAAGAGTTGATAGTGTAACTGTTTTTTTTTTTTTTTATGAAAATTGAGACAACATGATGTGATTGCAAAATTACTATTACAAATTTTCAGTCCTTGCTATGTGATTAAAAATCTACTGGCTGATTATGGGTTGACCCATTGCAAGTTACTGAGTGCAGTGACCTGCCTTATTACAGTTGAGAAAATCCACTATTTTTACCCACCTCAACTCTAATAAGTAAAATGTTTAGTTTACAAAAATTAAAATGTTTAATATGTGTTGACCCACATAATTTAATTAATTAGTGCTCTGCATCTAATGAAAGTACAATCTGTAAAATAAGAATGCAGTATAAAGTTCTTAAAAAATTGATTTGTTTAAAAAATGTATCAAAAGTAATATTTAACTGTAATCACGGAAACAATATTTAAAAAAAAATCTTTGAAAGTATATATTTATTGATGAAATGTATAGTTCTTAGATTAGTTTTTATTAAATATAAAAGAAAGTAATAGGTAGTGTAAATGTGACACAGTTAATTTATGGTTTTGCCAAAGTGTCCATGTAATATGTAGGTCAGTTAAATAGAGCAAAGATAAGCACTAATTCCTGGTTTGACAGTGACTATTTAAATTAAATGAATCCTTTGTAGGCTGGAAACATGGAATAAATTACAACTCACTAATTTTTATATCAGATTTATTATTTAAAAAAAATAATAATAATTCAGTAGCTAAAGAGTTGGAGTTAGTAAAAATGTTGGGAAATGGGAAAGTTTTAAAAATGTTTAGTCAAAGCAAACAGTCTTTTTAAAATCCGAGGACCTCTTGAACATTTTTGACTGTTTCTTCAATAACTGTCATGATAAAATGTATAAAAATTCAAGCTTACTTAATTAAGTACAGTATTACATAATATTGTAGACCTTTGTTTAATCGATTATCGAGCCGCCTCGGTGGCCTAGTGGATAGCGTACTAGGCTTTCACCCCCGAGGACCCGGGTTCGATTTCCGGCGAGGGCTTGGCATTTTCATACGCTATAAATCATTCCATCGTCTGCATTAGCCCAAGTGTGCACAATAGTCGGACGTTAAAAAAAAAAAAAAAAAAAAAAAAAAAAAAAAATAATCGATTATCGGAAGTACAATCTGTACTCGCAGCTGCTGCTTGAAATTAAAAAAGTTCATAACTTGAAAATACAATGTTTAGTGTATGCATTTCAAAGAATGCCATTTGTAAGAAAAAAAGTTATTTAAATAAAATTTTATAATTAAATAAATGAGGTTGTGGAGTATAATTTATTTTGAGGAGGAGTATAATTTAATTTGTTTTACTAATTTTCTCTCTACTCTTTGTTTGCAGTTTTTTTAAAATTTCATTGTAGGAAATTCTCCATAGCCTATGTATCCAAAAAACGGCTCCTTCCATTTAGGTCTGATAAGGGTTTACTGATTTATATACCATTTACTACAGAATACTTAAATATTGAAATAAAATCAACACACAAATTTTAAATAGCAGGTAACATTTTTAGGTTTTAAAATTTTTTTGAAAAAGTTAAAAAAATAACCCACAGACTGTATAAATAAAAAAAAATTAAGTAGCAAAATTCAGTATTTCACATCATTATTAAAGGTATTTGTAAATAATGTCTACAATTTTTTTGCGAAGACTATTTATGAATTTTAATTGGTAAATGAACTGTAGTAGTTATCATGGGTGGGGGCGATCCAGATTCAGGACTTAGAACACATTTCGAGGGTTATGTTTGGTAACTATATGGTGTACACAAAAAACCAAAAACTGTATGTACGCTGCAGTATTAAAATGTTACAAGACCCGTCACTTGTAATTAAATAAGGAAGAAAAAAGGTTATGAGATAGAATCGTTGACCAGGATATTAGAATATAATTGGCACTTCTTGTTGCCACAAATAAAGCAGCAATACATAATTTTTGGCTGTAGTCAGTGTCAGAGTTCAAGAAGAAAAAGCTACAAAAGTTTTTTTTTAATACTTGTTTCTCTGTTTTTACTGAATCGTTTTTTTTAATTTTAGGACTGTACACCTTTAAAAACCTGTACATGTTTTGTACACTACATACAGTACAGTTTTGTATAAAGAATTAGGTATTTGGAGCGTAAGCAATGTTTGTTGTGCTTCAAGAGTTAGTTTGTATTTGTCATAATATCTCAGTCCGAAATTACGAAGATGACGAAAATGCATATTTCATTTTTCATATATATTGTATATATAAATAAAAAAAAATATATATTTTTTGGTGTTTAAAGTCAGACTATTGTGCACACTTGGGCTAATGCAGAGGATGGGATGATTTATAGCATATGAAAATGCCAAGCCCTGGCCGGGAATCGAACCCGGGTCCTCAGGGTGAAAGCCCAGTCAGTACTCTATCAACTAAGCCACCAAGGCGTCTCTCTCTCTCTCTCTCTCTCTCTCTCTCTCTCTCTCTCTATATATATATATATATATATATATATATATATATATATATATATATATATATATATATATATATATATATATATATATATATATATATATATATATATGTATGTATGTATACACACACACACACCCTGCAGGGGGTGCAGACTAGCTACACCTATTGAGAGGATTTAGACGTCGGGTGTGTACCCGAGTCTAACACACATTTACATTTACATGTAGGGTTTCTAGATAAAATAGATTTTTATATTTAGCTAAAGCGAAAAAAAAACTAAAATAAATCCTGACTGATTTATTTGTGCTATGTTTTCTACTGTTTACTACCGAAGCTGCAAAGTCAGTTAAGAATCACCTCTTTGATCGTTATTGCTTATCACTTAGAGTACTTCCAGAGCACGTGATTCGGTTTCCGCGAAGTGCTCACGGTCAAAGATGTGCAGGCCAAGTAGCGTAGGTAGATTTGTTCTGTGTACGGGTGAGTCATTTCCTGTAATTCTTGTTACATATCGATAAGTCGCTCTTTTAGCAACGGAGTACGAACCCACTGACAATCTATTGCATATCGTATGTGGAAATTGAAATTCGTTGTCTTTACGGGAATGCTGTACTTTAGACCAAGGTACTATATTTAAAATAATGTGTTTTAAACTTTGAAATTTATTTTTTTTAACCTGACAATAAATATAGAACGGAATATAGCAAACAAAACATAAATAAGAGAATGTTCTTACATATTGGCACATTATATATAGGCTATTGCTTCAAGTGACCAACCCGCAGGGAGGTGCAGACTAGCTGCACCTATTGAGAGGATTTAGACGTCCCTCGCGATACCCGAGTCTAACACTCACTCACATTTACAACACTACACTTACGACTTTAACACATTACACTCACACTTACATTTAGGGAGGCGATAATAAATGTGTTTTTAATGTGCTTTTTGCCTTAAAATAAAATTTTAAAAAAATAATAAAATCAAAGTGATCAGAGACGCCGTTTATATTTTACATACAACTTTCCATAAGTATTGGCACAATAATTATTTAATCACTGCTTCAAATGATGACAGTCGCAATTTTAGAACAGTTTTAAATGAATATTGACACTGTTATTTATATACTTTTTCAAATGATGATCTGAACCGGCGCAATTTAAGTACGGTTTTAATTGACTATTGGCACTATTGTTTATTTGACTT
This sequence comes from Callitettix versicolor, assembly GCA_022606455.1. Classification (NCBI taxonomy): domain Eukaryota; kingdom Metazoa; phylum Arthropoda; class Insecta; order Hemiptera; family Cercopidae; genus Callitettix; species Callitettix versicolor. The sequence goes on from CM040190.1 coordinate 13,207,742, forward strand.
CTTGAAATGATAACTGTTGCAGTTTAAGAACAGTTCTAAATGACTATTGGCACTATTGTTTATTTCACTTATTGAAATGATAAGTGTTGCAGTTTAAGAACAGTTTTAAATGACTATTGGCACTATTGTTTATTTCACTTATTGAAATGATAACTGTTGCAGTTTAAGAACAGTTCTAAATGACTATTGCTGTTATTTATTTACTGCTTCAAATGATCACTGGCGCAGTTTAAGAACAGTTCTAAATGACTATTGCTATTATTTATTTACTGCTTCAAATGATCACTGGCGCTGAACAGTTCTAAATACTATTGCACTGCTTCAAATGATCACTGGCGTTTAAGAACAGTTCTAAATGACTATTGCTATTATTTATGTACTGCTTCAAATGATCACTGGCATTTAAGAACAGTTCTAAATGACTATTGCTATTATTTATGTACTGCTTCAAATGATCACTGGCGTTTAAGAACAGTTCTAAATGACTATTGCTATTATTTATTTACTGCTTCAAATGATCACTGGCGTTTAAGAACAGTTCTAAATGACTATTGCTATTATTTATGTACTGCTTCAAATGATCACTGGCATTTAAGAACAGTTCTAAATGACTATTGCTATTATTTATGTACTGCTTCAAATGATCACTGGCGTTTAAGAACAGTTCTAAATGACTATTGCTATTATTTATGTACTGCTTCAAATGATCACTGGCGTTTAAGAACAGTTCTAAATGACTATTGCTATTATTTATGTACTGCTTCAAATGATCACTGGCATTTAAGAACAGTTCTAAATGACTATTGCTATTATTTATGTACTGCTTCAAATGATCACTGGCATTTAAGAACATGACTATTGCTATTATTTATGTACTGCTTCAAATGATCACTGGCGTTTAAGAACAGTTCTAAATGACTATTGCTATTATTTATGTACTGCTTCAAATGATCACTGGCGTTTAAGAACAGTTCTAAATGACTATTGCTATTATTTATGTACTGCTTCAAATGATCACTGGCGCAGTTTAAGAACAGTTCTAAATGACTATTGCTATTATTTATGTACTGCTTCAAATGATCACTGGCATTTAAGAACAGTTCTAAATGACTAGTTATGTACTGCTTCAAATGATCACTGGCGTTTAAGAACAGTTCTAAATGACTATTGCTATTATTTATTTACTGCTTCAAATGATCACTGGCGCAGTTTAAGAACAATTCTAAATGACTATTGCTATTATTTATTTACTGCTTCAAATGATCTCTGGCGTTTAAGAACAGTTCTAAATGACTATTGCTATTATTTATTGACTGCTTCAAATGATCACTGGCGCAGTTTAAGAACAGTTCTAAATGACTATTGCTATTATTTATTTACTGCTTCAAATGATCACTGGCGCAGTTTAAGAACAGTTCTAAATGACTATTGCTATTATTTATTTACTGCTTCAAATGATCACTGGCGCAGTTTAAGAACAGTTCTAAATGACTATTGCTATTATTTATTGACTGCTTCAAATAATCACTGGCGCAGTTTAAGAACAGTTCTAAATAACTATTGGCACTATTATTTATTTATTGACTGCTTCAAATTATCACTGTCGCTATTTAAATACTACTTGAAATGACTACTGTTTATTTACTGCTTCAAACGATCACTGAGGCAAGTTATATACCACTTGAAATGACATTGGCACAATTATTTAAAAGCTTCAAATTATCACTGGTATAATTTAATTATAGTTTTAATTAAATAGTAATTGCCATTATTATTTATTTACTGCTTAAATAATCACGGGTTATAATTTACGTACCGCTTAAAATAACAATTGACATGTCTTTTTAGTGCTTCAAATAGCCATTTGTACAGTTTGCATTTTGCTTAAAGTGATCATTGACGCATTAAATATTTTGCAGGAGTTTCCCAGCGTACTAACTGGACCAAGCGCCTCGGTGGCCTAGTTGATAGCGTACTGGGCTTTCACACCGAGGACCCGAGTTCGATTCCCGGCCGGGGCTTGGCATTTTCATACGCTATAAATCATCCCATCGTCTGCATTAGCCCATGTGTGCATAATAGTTGGACGTTAAACATAAAAAAAAAACTTAACTGGACCAATAGATAACAATATGTTATAAATGCGTTATTGAGTGTTTAAAATCAGAAGCTAAATAATCATAATAATTAACATTTCATTATGACCAACAACTGCGCTAAAAAAATCTCGTTTTTAGTATGAAATCTAAAGGCTACAGTATACTAAGGATTTTTCCTTTTTCATTATGTGAAACAGTAGCCGCCTCGGTGGCCTAGTTGATAGCGTACTGGGCTTTCACCCCGAACAGCCGGGTTCGATTTTGAGACGCTTGGCATTTTGATACGCTATAAAATCATCCCATCGTCTGCATTAGCCCAAGTGTGCACAATAGTCGGACGTTAAACAAAAAAAAAAAAAACATGAAACAGTAATGTAAGAAAGTAAAATGGTGATTATGAAAATGTAGATCTTGAGATTATGATTAAGCTACATTGAGATCATTTTCTTAGGCTACTAACTGATTAGCTGTTCCAATTTTTTTTTTTAATACAGGGTTCGCCAGTGAAACGGGATGATTAAATTGATTTTTGAAAAAAAACTTAAAATTTTTTAGTAAATAATTGAAAGTACAAGAATAGCTATTATGGGTACAATACGAAAAAATATTATTTTCTTAACAGTATATATACCAAATGTCCTCAGTTGCAGTTAAGGCATTCCTGGAGCCTGCATGACTTCTCGCAGCATGTTGACTGGTATTGCCGCAATCTCGACTACAATTTGTTTATTGAGGGCTTAAATGGTTTGGGTGGATCTGCTTGAAACACTTTTTCAGGTATCCCCATGAAAAAAACAGGTATCTCCCCAAATGTGTCACTTATTCCAATGCGAAGGGCATGTTGTTTGGCTGATCGGCCATACAGCCTGTTGAACAGCTGAGATGTTTTCAGGTATTCGAACAGTTTTTACACTCCCGTCTCTTTTTTAAGACCTTGATCACGTTTGCTCGAGGTTGTTTACCCATGTTCGAATTGCATTATCTGACGGAACAGGCTGGTTACGTGGTATGTTAAAATGACGTCGGAAAGCACGTCAAATTTGCAAAAAATGTTCGACATTTTGATAATACGATTTCACCGCGTAGCCGCGTTGTTCACCCGTCCAACGATCCAATGCAACTAAATAGTAGATTGTGCAGGTGGTGACGCCAAAGTAACCATACCCCCATTACCTGCCAACTTTGTCTCAAGGCCACATACAATCATCCCGTTTCGGCGTTTCATTGGCGGACCCTGTACTAGAGGGCCAAGCGTTGATCCTGTTTTGGCCGCTTCCCAAGCCAACCGCAGGTCTTTAGAGAACCGTGGTATACTTCGGATGATGTTGCCCTGTTTTATCATTTGTCCCCTACTGCAGACAGTGTTTACAGATTTAGATTGTTTCTTGTCCACGACTGGACAATCAAACAGTATGTGCCGAGCTGGTTCCTCAGCTGTACCACGTTTCCTACACACAAAATTTGTCATATGAAAGCCCATTTTGTGTAGATAATTGGGGAATGTCCATTGAAATAGCTGTTCCAACTTCATAGATTTCCATTCGTGCCAATATTGTTAAAATTGATCAGCTAATATGTAACTACAGTTTCATTGTTATTTTTAGAATTATTTTTATTATGTTTATGCTTCAAGGTCAACGTAACAGATCAAATTTTACTATGTGAGCCTAGTGAACAATAAGTTGATGTAGATATGGTTAAAAGCGACAGGGATTGATTCTTCTTAGTAATAATTAATAGAGGTCTAATTTAATTAATTAGACCCCGCAGGGGGTGCAGGCTAGCTGCACCTATTGAGAGGATTTAGACTCCCTCGCGGTACCCGAGTCTAACACACACTTACACTTACAACACTAACACTTACGACTTTAACACTTTACACTCACGCTTACATTTAGGGAGGCGATAATAGCCTCAATGTGCTTTTCGCCTTAAAATGACAAAAAAAATATACTAGGGTTTGTTACGGTCCGTTATTTGACTGTATTATTGTTTCTCCCCGATAATAACATACTTTGGGTATATTATTAACCCAAAGCAATATTATTGCTTTGAACGTATGATTGTTGAACGTATGTTTGGATGTCAAAAATGAACCATACACACCCCGCAGGGGGGTGCAGACTACCTGCACCTATTGAGAGGATTTAGACGTCCCGCGCGGTACCCGAGTCTAACACACATATTTAGAACAGTACACTTACGACTTTAACACTTTACACTCACACTTACATTTAGGAAGGCGATAATAGCCTTAATGTGATTTTCGCCTTAAAATAACAACAAAACAAACGTAGGCGCCTTGTTTCGTCCCTGTGTATAAATTGGTATTGACCGTTGAAATGTAAACTTGAGTTTTGTGTGACTTGGACGGACCAGCTGACTTCCTTGTTGTTTGCACGTCTACATGGCCGCGACGCTGTCTAAACCGTGCCCCTAAGCAGTCAGCACTAGATGTGGGCGTTTCTGCTATTTTTACAAAACGTCAACAAACTGTTTCTTGAGGAAAAAACTGCTTTTTAAAACAGCTGGAAAAAACAGGTTTAGAAAACTGAAACTCAAAGTTGTATTAGCAGCTAAAACATAAAGCACATATGTTCAGTTTTCTAAGACTACTTTTTCATTCCCATTACCACCATGTCCTTGAATTGTTTTTGGGTATAAAGCATTTAGAAAGGATAAAAATAATCTTTATAAGTGTAGTAATAATTAAATTACATTTTCAAAACGTAATAATTATGTATGCCATTTTATATTTACAAAATGCAATGAATTTCTAATAGAAGCATTCTTTTTTTTACTTAAAAATTAAATAGTCCTTTGCATATTTACCAAAATGCAAACGATTTAGAATATTTTTAGTTGATTAAAAAATATTGATGATTGATAATAAATATAAAAAATATGTTTAAATAAAATTAGGCTCTGTATCTACAAAATGTGAAAGGTTGTTACTACAACTCGCAACAAAATAGAGATAAACGTTGACATTGACCAAACAGTTCTTACTTTACTACAAGCAACAAGCAACTTTGGAATAAAGGGAAAAAGCATAAAAGCAGGTAGAATAAAAGCAGTTAGCAGGAAAACAGTTTTAGCGCTTGCGGCAACGTTCGAATAGAACAGTCCGTTCCTTGTTTAAGAAATCATAAACTAGTCCAAATCAAACTGCTTGTTTCCGTTTGAAAAAGCATTTTGTCGTTTATAGAAAAGCAGTTTTTTAACAGTTTGATGTTTTCTGCCCCACCACTAGTCCGTAAGGATGGGCATTTCTGCTATTTTTATAAAATATCAACGAACTGTTTGTTGAAAAAAACTGTTTGGAAAAACAGTTAGAAAAAACAGGTTTAGAAAAGTGATACTTGAAGTTGTATTAGCAGCTAAAACATAAGCACAAACGTTCAGTTTTCTAAGACTACTTTGTGAGATGTTACTGTCATATTTTTATTTGGGAGAAAGTAGGTTTTCACTTTTCAACACTGAAAAAAATAACCTTAATAAGTAAAATATAGTAATAAGAACATAGGCCAAATATGTTTAAATAAAATTAGCTCTATATAGTTACAAAATTATAGGTTATTAAAATTAGGTTATTATAGGTTAATAACATTAGAATTAGCAAAAAAATAAGTTTTCCATTTTACAACAGAAAAAATATAAAGTTTATTGTAATAACATATTTAATAAAACAAATGTTTTTAAAGAAAATTAGGCATCCGTATAAAAATAAAATGTAAGATGTTTGTAATATTTTCTAAAAAGTTATAAAATAACCTAAAATTATTCAAGATGTATACATGAGTAGATATTGTGAATTTTAAAAAGTCCATACATCCAATAAATAATTAAAAACAATACTTAATTCTAAAAACATAAAAAAATTAAAAGAAAACTTTCAAAATTGTCCACTAAATATTTTGAAATTTCTAAACACAAAGTATACTACGGAGAAAAACTAATATAAAACACAATTATGGCTGTTTTTACAGTTTAAAAAATGTTTGAACAACAAATTTTACATTTAAAACTTTCAAACAACTCGCAACAAAATAAAGATAAACTTTGACAACGCCCAAACAGTTCTTACTTCACTACGTTGCAACAAGAAACTTTGAAATAGAGGGAAAAAGTATAGCAGGTTACTGAAAAGGTGTTTGCAGGAAAACAGTTAGCAGAAAAATAGCAGGAAAAAGTTTTAGCGCTTGCGACAACGTTCGAATAGAACGTAGGTGGTGGGTAAGTCCAAACTGCTGTTCCAAATCACGAACCAGTCCAATTCAAACTGCTTGTTTCCGTTTGGAAAAGCAGTTTGTTTTTCGTATATAGAAAAACAGTTTGTTTTAACAGTTTGGTGGTTTCTTACCCACCTCTACTAGTCAGCACTCAATCAGAACACAGTGCGAACCGTAACTCTTGTAGCTTACGATTTAAGTGTTCTTTTGAAAATGATTTGATATCCAGCTTTTTTTGTTAACTTTTAACCACACTAAAAAAGGTCGAGCGACATAAAAAGTGTTCTTTAAGTGTTAAGTGTTCGTGAGTTTTTCAGACGTGCTTTTGTTGAGGCCCATCGTTACAAAAATATGTAAGATATTGAAAAATCCTGAAAATCCGTTTTTTTGATTAGATCCAAACTATTTTTTATAAATTACTCGGGGTTTTTCTGAATTAACATGTTGAAATTAGGAAACGTTCCCTTCTGGGGAATTTTTGAGAAAAGTCTGAGGTCTCAGTTTAAACTCTATGTTCAAAAACTATATATACCCAACACTAGGTAAATAAATAATATTTATTTTTGCACTTAAGAATTTTTATTTTTACCCCTTAATTAGTCCTAAATATTTTTTGCCATCAGCTCCTACATTTTTCGTGGTTTCGGACCCCACTACAGACCCATTTTGTGACCAAACGATCGGTCACATCGTTTACGAAAGGTGTGTTACCGATAAACGGACACATGCGAGATTTTATAAGGATTCTTGGCCTTCTGCGGTCCGTAAAGAGCATTTCCTTCTCTGTATTTGTCGTAGAATTAATTGTCATTTAAAAGCCAATATACGTCCAAATGATTTTTCCGTACTTTAAATTTTTCTAGTTTTACTGAACATTATAAATCTTGTTTTTAAAATTAAAAAAAAATGTGTATTTTGACAAGGGAAATGCAAAAGCAGTTTAAATGCTTATTGGTCAAAGCTTTAAAACTAAATATCGACGAATTCTGGGTTGTTAAGATAGAGAAGAAAAATTGTTTTGAGGTTAACATTAGTCTTTAGAGATATCAATCTAATTAATTGCTGTGCGAAGTCAGTTTCCAAGCGCATCAATTAAAAAATTGCGTAGGGTTATTTAGTAGTCGACAGTTGGCAGAACTGACACTGTAGCTCTAGTATGAAGTGTTCGTCCTTCATAAAACTTAATCCAAGATTCAGTTTAGTTGTGTTGTAGGATGCAGTTCGGTTGTTATTAACGGAGTATAACCTGGTTTTTATCCTACGTATTTGACAGGTTTTGTGCATGACAGTGTTTATTGTGTTGTGTGTCAAGTTATAAATAAACTAATTTGTAAGTATTGTTCCAATAAGATCTCAAAAATACTTATAGGTTTACAGTAATTACATTGCAATTTAGCTGCTGTCAATTATATTCACAGTTTTTCGTGTATTGTAAGTTCTAGAAGGACTTTGCACTTTAACTCTGTATACAAAGAAAACTGACTTGTAAGTAAAATTATGGACGTGTTTACGTAGAATCACTGAAGTAATCTTGGCGAGTATTATGCAAGGCCTAGGGCCTAATAAGCAAATAAGCTACTGCTTCTTGTAATGTATAATAGCAGAGAAAGCATGATTACTTTTTGCAGTAATTTTAGTTTCAAAATAAGTAAATAATGCTATGCAATGAATGTGTATTAAAACTTTACGTGATGACAGCTTATATTGAGTGGATTGAAAATTTCGAAGAATAGGCTGGGCCCTACAGTGAGAATAAATGTTCCACTGTAAAGAACATTTTTGCTATAATTTTTTTGTTATTTTATGAAATTCAGAATGCTAGCATATTGGTTAAAAACATATATGAGTTGAAGAATTTTTTATGATGAATGGTGTTGTCTTGAACTTGATTTTTTTTTTTTTTTTTTTTTTTTTGTGTTTAACGTCCGACTATTGTCTTGAACTTGAATAAATGCAAGTAATCCAAGTGTTGAGTAAAAAAAACTAAATAGGCCTAGTGTTGGGAAAAAAATGATTGTTGTCGAAAATGATTAGTGTATTAAAAAAAAAGATTGTGAAAGTAATTATTATAATACTTTCAAACTGATTTGTGTCAATGTTTACTGGCTGTTACTGTACTAACATTTTTTACTGGCAGTTTATTATATGTTCCAAACAAAAAGTATGAATTTCAACCTTAGTCTTTTGTTTTGTTATTTTTTCTTTTAAAAATTATAGGACCATTAATTGTGACAAAACAAATTCAGGGCGTTTAATTCACCCTTTGGAAAAGGAATCAGTTAAGGTGCTTACAATGTTTTTTTTTGATTTGTGTTTATGGGAACATTTTTAGTTATTTTGATGAGAGAAATATGCCTGTGAAGTATGATAGATTTTTTCTGAAACACTCTATTAGGCTATATTATAAAAAACAATATTAAAACATTTTTTGTTGTTTTTATAGAAACTAATGGACATAACCTATAAAAAAAAATCCTGTTTGACCTGTTGACTGTGTTAACTAAAAATCCTTGATAATTTAATTTTTAGAATTCCTTATTTTCTACGTAACATAATATTTAAATTTTTTCAAACAACCAGCCTATTCAGTTGTTTGTTATCGATATACAGTAATTGCAGCATGGCTTGTCAGTGTAGGATAGGCAAACTTATGTATGCCTTGATTACCTTATTATTTACTTATATAGCTTATTCTTAAGTGATTCAAGATTATACACTTTGGATAAATATAACATAGATAGGCCAACTGTATTTTTTCACTCATTCCAAATCTAGACTGTCATAGGAAAATTGCACTCAAATCTACTGCAAGTGAACTTAAAAGGGGAAGAGCTCATATGACCAAAAGATCAAACAACCAAAAGTTCATTTCGACCAAATTACACTTAAATATTTTGGTTGGATGAAATTTTGGTCATATGAACCATGTTTTTAACAGAGTGGTTACATATGACCAAAAAATCAAACAACCAAAAGTTCATTAGACCAAAAATGTGTAATAACTTAGAGATTTACTAACATCGAGGTTCATATTTCCTTCGAAGGAGGATATTTTGAAAAACATGTTTTTTTATTATTGCATATAGATCAGTGTCATTACTGATATTTAAATTAATAATACACACCATTACACTACATACCCAGACCAGTCATTACTATATTGTTTTAGCGTTTAGGCCTACAGTTGAATATACTGTCAATAGTTTATATATTCATTTTTTTTATTGCATATAGGTAAGTTTCAATACTAAATATTTAAATTAATAATACATGCTATTATACAATTAACCCTTGAATACTAAATAATTCAGTTGGACTGGGTAAGTAGTGTGATTGCGTTTAACATAATTTAAACATTTATTATTCACACGTATCAATATATAATACACGAATAAAACGTCACTGTTATAGAATTAACACTTGAATGCTAAATAATTAAGTTTGACTGGGTAAGTATTATGATGGTGTTTAAAATAATAATAAAAGCATGGTTCATATGACCACAAGTTCATTGGGCTAAAATATTAGTATAGAATTTGGTTGAATGAACTTTTGGTTGTTTGATCTTTTGTGTCATATGACCCCATCGCAAGTGTGTGTGTGTGTGTGTGTGTGTGTGTGTGTGTGTGTGTGTGTGTGTGTGTGTGTGTGTGTGTGTGTGTGTGTGTGTGTGTGTGTGTGTGTGTGTGTGTGTGTGTGTGTGTGTGTGTGTGTGTGTGTGTGTGTGTGTGTGTGTGTGTGTGTGTGTGTGTGTGTGTGTGTGTGTGTGTGTGTGTGTGTGTGTGTGTGTGTGTGTGTGTGTGTGTGTGTGTGTGTGTGTGTGTGTGTGTGTGTGTGTGTGTGTGTGTGTGTGTGTGTGTGTGTGTGTGTGTGTGTGTGTGTGTGTGTGTGTGTGTGTGTGTGTGTGTGTGTGTGTGTGTGTGTGTGTGTGTGTGTGTGTGTGTGTGTGTGTGTGTGTGTGTGTGTGTGTGTGTGTGTGTGTGTGTGTGTGTGTGTGTGTGTGTGTGTGTGTGTGTGTGTGTGTGTGTGTGTGTGTGTGTGTGTGTGTGTGTGTGTGTGTGTGTGTGTGTGTGTGTGTGTGTGTGTGTGTGTGTGTGTGTGTGTGTGTGTGTGTGTGTGTTCTCCGGTTTGATTCAAATGACATAAGATCAAATTTGGTAATAGCTAGGACAAGTTCGTTAACCAGTAAATCTATTCAGCAGATTCAAAATATAGGACGGGCACGCTCGCGCGCGCGCGCACACACTGCACGCACATTTTAACAATCCTCAAAAAGTGACCCTAACGTCTGGTGCTCATTTTAAGGTACCGGTTCTTACCATGATGGCTGTTCCAATGGAAATTCGCTAAAAATGAGTTTGGCAACAGGGATCATTGTCATATTTTCATCGTGTCATTTGAATAGTTTGATATGGATAATTGATGCCAGTTTGATTTAAAGTTGACAGAAATTGATTTTGGCTTGGACAAGTTCACGCCTAAGCAAAATCAATTGCAAAATAGCGATCATTAAAATAAAATTTTTGAAAATCTGATTTTATCATCGTAACTAGCATTGGTTGCTATTCATCTTAATCTGAAAGTGGCATTTTCAATGTTCATTATTCAGTGAAATTATGAAAATGAATGTAACGGCGGTCAGTGTTCATTTTCGTATTTTCAGTGTAATTTTAAAGTTTAAAATGTCAGTGGCAGATTTTAATGTTGTGATGTTGAAGTCAGATTTGAAAATGATTATAAAATAACAGAATATAAAGTGAGAAATTCGCGTCCTTTACGTAAAGAAATGGCTTCGTATTGCTATTATTATTTATTTATTTTTTTACAATCGCCACTTCTGTCTCAGCTAGAACAAAGAAACACCGTTTCCCGTTGTAGTCTATTGTTTATCACGGTCAGTGTTTCCAAGAATCGGCCTAACTTCTGCTGCATCGTCATTAATTTTTATCGGCTCGTGTATTCTGATATAAAACCAGTTCAGCCAACTTAACCGCATTGCGGTCTGGCTTGTGACACAAGTCCAGATAACTGATGGAAAACGTTGTCTCAGCCTCTATACGGACGTCATAGTCCTGTCGAAGCTGGTGGTGTTGACGAATGGAGGATTTTGTGGTCAAGTTGGTCCTCGGAATTTCGAATCAAAGTTAGATGATTCGTGTATGATCAAAAATGTTTCCCCACATTTTGTGCCGATTAGAGTAATGAAGGCGAGAGATCGGCGTTAACGGAAAGTGAAGTTTACTGCAGTAATTGCCGTCTTGAACCTTCGACCTTGAGATGCGCAAGTTCAGAAACGCAGAAGACTGGCGTTAATTATGTACCTCGGACACGCTGAATTTATGAACAAAACTTGAAATTATGTAAAACCAGTACGCACATTTTCTCATGTTCATTAAAAAAAAATGTTTAATTTCTCGACAAAACAGTCCGTTGGAACTCGGAGGCTGGAGTTATGAAACTTAGTTTGATGATACTCTGCTGACATGATTTTTAAAAATTAAGACGATTTTTCATTTTTTTTTTGTCGTTTAGCTCTGTAACTGATTTGGGGGGGGGATAGCGGTCCCCATAAGTTTTGTTTGGGTACTGAAGGACTATAAGTTGAGAAGAAATTGATGTCGAGAAAATTTTGTTAACCCCGCAGGGTGGTGCAGACTAGGTGCACTATTGAGAGGATTTAGATGTCCCTCGCGGTACCCGAGTCTAACGCACACTTACACTTGCAACATAACATTTACGACTTTAACACTTTACACTCACACTTACATTTAGGGAGGCGATAATAGCCTTACTGTGCTTTTCGCCTTAAAATAACAAAAGAAAAAAAACAATTTTTGTTGACCTTTATTAAAAGTAGGTGGAATTATAAAAAGTGGTTCAGAAATATGTGCAAAGTACACCTGCATTGCCTAATTTCAATAAGTCGTTCGGATTTGTCTTCAACTATGTGTACAGACAGACGGACAAACATGAATAAATGGTACAAAAGCATTAGCCTACACATATTCTCACATTCAATTATATCTGTTACAAAAAAATAAATCTGTTCCCAAAATCGGTTTGTCAGATTTCACTCAAAATTCAGTTCGTATATGAAGATTTATAATTCAAGTCGCTTTTCAAATTTGAAATAAAATAAATTTACGAATCTAGAACATGCCACTACAGTGATGTAATATTAGAACTGAAATTTATGTCAGAAAATAGTAAACACCAAGTCTCTAGAGTGCGTTTCACGTTTGATTGTTATGGCGGGTAGTCGCACGGGTTGAAAATATTGCTAGCTGCGTCAACGGGTTTGTACTTGCTGGCTGCATTCCGCTTAGTTCAGCGCTGGAAAGCCGATATTTTCACATAGGTTAGTAGCAGCGCAATATTTCCACATTGGTTAGTAGCAGCGCTACTCCCGTGGTAAATGGGATTCGTGTACTACAGACGCATTTAGGTGGTTATACATTACATTATGTATAACATTATTACTAAAACGTGGGAGCAGAGGCGGTTGTCAAATTTTAGTTCTGCACTGGATAACAAGAAATAGCTTAGCTTCGTCACTTTGTCTTACTGCTAACAGTTATAAGTGATCAATCTGCTATTAACTAAGGCACTGTTAGTTTATAAAAGAACTGCTGTGAATTCCAGACAGGCCACAAGAGATCACTGTTCTAGCTGTCGTAGTTTTCTTTTTATTTCAATCTTATTTACTGTACATTTCCATTTCCAATATCTGCCCGAGACATATGCGTGCACACTTAAATAAATTAAAGCTTGTTATCTGTGACCCTTGCCAGTGACCTTCGGATATCAACTTCAAATTATCCAACATTCCCGTTCTATTTAAGCTTTATTATTTTTTTTAAGTACGCGATATACGGTGACAGCGGAAAAATGGATCATAAAATTTCAAATCTAAACCGGATTTTTTTTAGATCTACTAAGTAGAGAAATCGTTTTTTGTGGGTATGTGCGCATGCGCGTTTGCTCACATCCCAGGATACTATACGAGTTCACAGATTTTGTGGGCATATTGGCTAGCTGTGGTTTGCCCATTTCTTTAAGCATTTTTTAATTCTCAAATAGCCTACTAATTTTACTTTTTTAAGCTCAATGAAGAAACAAAGGATTCCTTAAAATTGGCGTAAAGATTTTGATAGAATTCTATTTAAATGTAGTCGTAAAGAAAACAGCCGCCGAAATGTTGTCCGGGGAGCTGTTGGTAATAAACAGGAAATCCGCTTTTCAAAATTGTTGAAGTGTTATCTTCTTTTACCGCGTTGTGCACTTTGTATTTGTCACTTTGTATGAAGTGATTCGGTTTCATCGAGTAGGCTTACGAAGCGTAAGTAACGCGAGTAGGGGAAGTATTACACAGACCCCCTCCAGTTCTCAGCTCTTCTCCTTTCTTTCGCCTGTCGGTTCCGACTAAGTTTTGTGCCTTTACGTACATACAACGTGCATGCTTCTCTCTACTTCTTTCTCTCCACTTTTCTTCTTCTCATGTCTCGTCGCGCGCGCATGTAATGATGTTGTGTACATTGTGTATATTGCCAGCAGCAACAGTTCAATGGTATACGGTTTATATTCAGTAATAACACGTGCGTTTGGTTTTATTTTTCTTGTATTCTCGAGACGTTAAATATCTTACATTTATATTTTCTATATTCTCGAAGTTGTGTGCGTGCGTGCGTGTTTTTAAAAAAGGTAACGCTTCTGCCGACAGTTCCAATGACTTTACCATTCCATAAAGAAATTATGGAATTATACTTAAGGAAAAGTAACATCAAAATTTTATAAAAATTAGATATAGCCTAAAAAAATTAAAAAGTATATTCATAATATTAAAATTTCTTCGAATGTTGGTTCCTCCTCTAGAACTAGATTTTTATGCAAAATTTAATTATTTTGCAAAGATATAAGTGTACAATCAAGAATTTGAAGTAGTATTATTTTCAAGTAAGAAGTATCAAGAATTTGAATTGAAGTATCAACAGTCACGAATTTGAAGTTACTTATTTATAGTAATTAATTTAACAGGCAGCTCAGTAATAAATCGATTCTGACGTAGTCCGACTTCGCGGGTGGATCGTTTTAATGTAATAAATAATCGCTAATCTATATCGTAGTGAAATCATTGTGCAATACAGACTAACGCAACTGGCTAGGCTAGCCTTTTCCTCTTGTTGAGGCGTTCATTCCGCATTCCAGCAGAGTGACTTCCCAAGTTATTGTACACACTTGTTAGCATTTCGTAACTGTTTGTGACGAATTTGTGTTAAGTAGTGATTTCAGTATTAGATTTGGGGTCGTTTATTGTAAATTACTTTACTTTTATTAAAGTATTTCATTGTTTTTTACTTCAATAAAAGCTTATCATTAACTAGCTTGAAATAACTGAAGTATGGCTTCGTTTATGACCTCCGAATACCCTTTGCAAATTAGAGAGTAGCTTCTCTTAGAAGCGTCTTTTTGAAAATTTTCCGTATTTTCCCTTCCTCCGCTTGCATGGGGATTATGGCGTATTACATACCTCTAGAAACAGGCCAGTCTGAAATACAGAATATTCTAATTTGCACCCCTCCCACAAAACCACATCAAGAATCTTCCTAGCTTATAGTCCCATAGTAAACATTTCCGATTGTAAATAGCACAATGTACGTTTTTGTTGCATCCTTAAGTATTTCATTTAAAACGTTTTTATTAGTTAAATGTGCAGCTTTTATAATGTACTATTAATTTTTATTACAGTCCATTTCCAGCGTCGTGGCCTAATATAATATCACACACACACACACGCACACACACACATACACACACGTGGCTAATATAATACACACACACACACACACACACACACACACACACACACACACACACACACACACACACACACACACACACACACACACACACACACACACACATACACATACATACATATATATATATATATATATATATATATATATATATATATATATATATATATATATATATATATTATATATATATATTTAGTATTTACAATCTGTCTACAGGGCACTAAGTAAATTGTATGGCTAAAGTAATGACATGAAAGCATGTACCCATTGATACATACAAATAATGAAATTATATAAATGATAATAATAATAATAAAGTATTGCTACATAATGTTATATCTGTTAGGTCAGCTGTTAATTGTCGGGCAGGTCTCTAGGTATTCTCCTCTTGAGTCTTCGTGTTGTCGACCTCATCATTAAATTTTCAGTCAAAACATTTGCATGGGCTAATATTCGATGTCGGTAACTATTGATAAGTTTCAATTTGTTCTGTGATGGTCGGAATATTTGAGTTGCTTGTGGATTATTTCATTTGTGATTATTTTTGAGCTGTTAAGATTAAACGTAGTATCTTAGATTGGAAGCGTTGTAAAATTGCAATATTTGATTTGCAAGCAGAACCCCATAGTTGTATGCCATACGTCCATATTGGTTTCAGTATTGTCTTATATAGTAATATTTTGTTATTGGTTGAAAGTTTGGATTTGTGCCCAATCAGCCAGTACATATTTTTGAGTTTTAATACCAAGTGTGTGTGTGTGTGTGTGTGTGTGTGTGTGTGTGTGTGTGTGTGTGTGTGTGTGTGTGTGTGTGTGTGTGTGTGTGTGTGTGTGTGTGTGTGTGTGTGTGTGTGTGTGTGTGTGTGTGTGTGTGTGTGTGTGTGTGTGTGTGTGTGTGTGTGTGTGTGTGTGTGTGTGTGTGTGTGTGTGCCGTGTGCCGTGTGTGTGTGTGTGTGTGTGTGTGTGTGTGTGTGTGTGTGTGTGTGTGTGTGTGTGTGTGTGTGTGTGTGCCGTGTGTGTGTGTGTGTGTGTGTGTGTGTGTGTGTTTTCAGAAAGTAACGAGAATTTTAATTTTTTTGAACAAAATATTAATTTATTCTTCTACATTGATGTTGTCGCCTTCAAAATAGTCCCCATTGGAGGTTATGCACTTGTGCCAGCGCTTCTTCCAATCCTCGAAACACTTCTCAAACTCGATCTTTGAGATAGCCTTTAGTTCTTTCAGCGATGCGCTTTTAATGTCATCTACGGCTGTAAAACGACGGTCTTTTAAGGTTCTCTTTATTTTTGGAAATAGGAAAAAGTCAGACGGAGCCATGTCTGGCGAATATGGAAGCAGAGGCATCGTTACAGTACTGTTTTTGGCCAAACATTCACGAACAAGCAATGAAGTGTGAGCTGATGCATTATCGTGATGCAAAAGCCGTGAATTGTTTTTCCACAGATCCGGTGGTTTTTTTGTGGATGGCTTCACGCAAACGGCGTTGAACTTGTAGGTAGTACTCCTTATTGATCGTTTCACCTGGTGGCAGGAATTCATGATGCACTATGCCAGTAATATCTAAGAACACAATGAGCATAACCTTCACGTTCGACCGCACTTGCCGAGCCTTTTTCGGTCTTGGTGAGCCAGAATGCCTCCACCGGGATGATTGAGCTTTAGTTTCAACGTTATATCCGTAAACCCATGTTTTGTCACCTGTTATAATACGTTTCAGTAATTCTGCATCATTGTTGACTTCATTTAGTGACTCCTGAGCAACTTCCATTCGCTGCTGTTTTTGTTCAAAATTCAACAATTTTGGAACGAATTTTGCTGCCACGCGTTTCATACACAAAACATTGGAAACTATGTTATGACATGATCCAGTCGATATGACATCATCAATGACCTCTCTAATTGTGATTCGGCGATTGTTCATAACCATTTTTTTCACTTTTTCCACGTTTTCATCGGTTGTCGATGTGCTGGGGCGTCCAGAGCGTTTATCTTCAACATCTTCACGGCCTTCTTTGGAAACGCTCATACCATACGTAAACTCTTGTTTTACTCATAGCAGACTCACCATAGGCCTTTGTATAACATTTCACACACTTTGTTACACTTTATTCCATTTTTTACGCAAAATTTGATACAAATTCTTTGATCCATTTCTTTTAACAAACGAAAATCGCCGAGCTCATAAAAACACGTCTAACCTTAGTGGCTGTCACAGACAAAGTCAATAATGAAAACAGCTAAAAGTTTTATCATGCTTCAAGGGCATGTATACCAACATAATTTTAAAAAAATGTTTGACAATCGGACTATCCAAGCCCGCGAAATTTAAAAATTCTTGTTACTTTCTGGACACACATCGTGATATAATATATATATGACGGCCACACCTGCTTTCACTTATTGTATGTATATTTCAAAGTAAGTTGAAATTATTAGGTGTGCAAGAAGGTGTATTGGAAACATTAGCACTAGTCATTCAATTTGAGGAAATTGCTCTCAATTTATAAAGAGGCACGCATTGCATGAGACGAAGCAACTCGCCGTTCTAATGGTTACTTTTAGTCACGGAATCTTGAAACGGATATTTCCGTTAACACAACATCAGTTTTATCTGGATACATAACATCTTATGGGCTAAGTTCTTGCTGTGATATTAGTAGGGAGATAATGGGGAATTCATTCTATATTCATCTTACTTAGATTGTAGCAGACAGACAGACAGATGTTTAAAAGCACCACTCAACACATCCGTAAAAACTGAACACTCGTGACGTCATTTTTGCTAATTGCACAAAGTTTGCTCAGCTTGTGGTTATTTATAGAAAACGTGTTCCTTCTAAGGACATCTTGCCTTCCTTGGCTGTTGTAGCTCGACAGCTGACGAATGATTGCGAAGACTTATTGTTTTTAAGGAGGAACAACTAAGAGCTATCTGTAGTTTGGATAAAAACTGGTTGTAGTTTTTTCTTCAATGTTTATCTCGCTTTCCTGTGAATTTACCTCCTATAAGGATGTAATACGAGGTATGGCTATTAAATAACGAGACTGACGTTGTAAAAAAAATTATTTCCATTTTATACATAATTACTTATTATCACCTTCAATTTACACCCCTTATCTATCCCTCTATGCGAATTTTCCATTGTTGGAAACAGTGCTGGAAGTCATGTTCTGTCAACTCCTTCAGGACTCTTGCCGCTTTCACTTTTACAGCTTCCACGGACTCAATCTCGTCCCTTTTAATGCAGATTTCACCTTAGGGAACAGATAGAAGTCACATGGTGCAATGTCTGGTGAGTATGGTGGATGTTGTAACACTGGCTTTTTTGGCTCTCGGTGAAGTTGGGGTCTTCCAATGCATGGATTGGCGCTTTGTTTCCGGATCGTACGTAAAAAACCACGTTACATGTTATTATAACATACAAGGTACATAAGTTTATTATTAACATATTATCACATGTTATTATCCTTTCCAATAAATTTGGGTCATTTTCAATGGCATCCAAAGTGTTAGTACAAACATTTTTGCGAGCTGCTTGTTGTTCAAACGTGAGAATTTTGGCACCATTTTGGCACACACTTTTCGCATGTTCAAATTTTCACGTAAGATTTACCGTACACATTCTTTTTCAATGCCTACAGTTTCACCAATTGCTGCACGAATACTTAATCGACGGTCAGACCGAATCAAATTAGTAACTTTTTCGAAATTGTCATCCGTTTTTGACGTTGAAGGGCGACCTGGCCGCGAATCATCTTCAGCGTCTTGTCGGCCATCTTGAAAACGCTTAAACCATTCAAAAACACGTGCCCGCGATAAACATTCACTGCCTTACACTTATTTCTGTAAATTATAAGTTTCAGTAGCGGTTTTTCCAAGTTTGAAGTGAAATTTAACAACAATTCGTTGCTCTATTATTACACTAACCATTTTTTCCGGCAAAACAAAATAACAACACTAACGGAAGTGAAGGTTATGACTAAACGGTGTTGCTTACACAAACGAGACTAACTGCATTCTGAAGAGAAAGCTTCACATTAAACAGCTGTCGGTCAATGGCGGTTGGCGCATGCGCACTTGTTTCGCCGCAGCGTCAGTCTCGTTATTTAATAGCCACACATCGTATCTTGTTCTTTACAGGACTTGCTAAACATCTTGATTGACATTGAAGAGAGAATGTACACTAAAATGTGCTTTCTGATCTGGGGTCTTACTGTGATGGTTATTCTATTAGTTCATTTTAAAATCAAAAACTCGATAATTTCGGCACATAATGGAAAGGAATTTCCAAGAATTTAATTTTTACCTTACACAATAATCATGAACTGCATTAAAATCTGTTTTATCTGTGTTGCCTGACTTTCTTTGTCACGTAAAACATTTAATTATTCTACAGTGGGAAAATGAATGGGCAGCTACAAGCAGTAACAAATTGAGGGTAATTAAAAATACTGTTCGTCCTTGCGGGTCGTCAATACGTGCAAGTCGTAGAGAAGAGGTGGTCGCCTTCGCATTGGGCACTCCATGTTAACTCATGGATTTTTGATGGAACGCGGGGACCCACCTGAATGTGAGTTGTGTAGGGAAACCATCACAGTAAAACATATATTGCTCGATTGTGATGGTTTCCAAAATGTGCGTGTTATGTGTGGTCTGAGCAACTGTTTGCAGACGGTGTTGCGGGATAGTGCCTCGGCCGTCGACCGGGTCCTAGACTTCCTTCATCGTCTGAATTTTTTAAATAAAATTGAATTTATATATTTGTTATTGCTTGTTTTATAAAGGAGCCCTTTATAGCCCCTAAAAGTTTGTTTATTTTTAAGTCATTATTATTTCGTTAATTAGTTTTAGGATTGATCTTGTTATTGTTGTATGGCCAATATACAGCCTATAATAACTTTGTGTGTATGTTGTTTTAAGATTTATGTTATTAACTAGTTTTAGGAAACTATTTGTAGTTGTTATTGTATTTTGTATTGTTATTGTTTTGTTTGTTGTTTTTATAATGTCTTAAATAATTAATGTCACTCTTCGGCGATGATAACCTTAAAGGATTTTCGCCGGGAGAAAAAAAATGCATTAAAATCTGTGTTTTATCATTTTAAATTTTCACATTTGAACTTGAATGCCATCAGATTAGTTTTTACATTTCCAACGGAATTTGAAAGTAACCAGTGCTGATTTATAAATATCGTTACGTTGAACACGATCTAGAAATAACACAAAAAAATGTATTATAAATATTTAAAAATTGAAAATGGCAGTCATTTCTAAACTATCGAATGGATTTTGTTGGGTAACGAAGTTGTCCGAGTTGTAATTAAAATCGATTTTTGTATTACGTTTGAATCAAGTCTCACCAAAATCGCGAACGCGAGTGCTAAAACGTATTTCTCAAGACACCTCAAAAAGTCAGGGTCGGTGCTCATTTTAAAGTCCCGCGACTGGGCCTTACTATGACTGCCGCTTCAGTGATTTTTTTTCAATGAAAATTCTCTAATTATGACGTACTGTATAGCACCTGTTTTATGTTTTGAAGTTTAGTACGATGGTACCTTGTATAAAGCTTGACCACGTATGTGTGTAAGATTGTTTTCCCATTCACTTCCGTTTTAAGATAATGTCCTCTGATTTAATACTTTTTATGTTAAGTTTAGTACGATGGTGCCTTGTATAAAGCTTGTCCACGTATGTGTGTAAGATTGTGTTCCCATTCAATTCCGTTTTAAGATAATGTCCTCTGATTTAATACTTTTTATGTTAAGTTTAGTACGATGGTACCTTGTATAAAGCTTGATCACGTATATGCGTAAGATTGTTTTCTCATTCACTTCCGTTTTAAGATAATGTCCTCTGATTTAATACTTTTTATGTTAAGTTTAGTACGATGGTACCTTGTATAAAGCTTGACCACGTATATGCCTAAGATTGTTTTCCCATTCACTTCCGTTTTAAGATAATGTCCTCTGATTTAATACTTTTTATGTTAAGTTTAGTACGATGGTACCTTGTATAAAGCTTGACCACGTATATGCGTAAGATTGTTTTCCCATTCACTTCCGTTTTAAGATAATGTCCTCTCATTTAATACTTTTTATGTTAAGTTTAGTACGATGGTACCTTGTATAAAGCTTGACCACGTATGTGCGTAAGATTGTTTTCCCATTCACTTCCGTTTTAAGATAACGTCCTCTCATTTAATACTTTCTATGTTAAGTTTAGTACGATGGTACCTTGTATAAAACTTGACCACGTATGTGTGTAAGATTGTGTTCCCAATCACTTCCGTTTTAAGATAATGTCCTCTGATTTAATACTTTTTATGTTAAGTTTAGTACGATGGTACCTTGTATAAAGCTTGACCACGTATATGCGTAAGATTGTTTTCCCATTCACTTCCGTTTTAAGATAATGTCCTCTGATTTAATACTTTTTATGTTAAGTTTAGTACGATGGTACCTTGTATAAAGCTTGACCACGTATATGCGTAAGATTGTTTTCTCATTCACTTCCGTTTTAAGATAATGTCCTCTGATTTAATACTTTTTATGTTAAGTTTATTACGATGGTACCTTGTATAAAGCTTGACCACGTATATGCGTAAGATTGTTTTCTCATTCACTTCCGTTTTAAGATAATGTCCTCTGATTTAATACTTTTTATGTTAAGTTTATTACGATGGTACCTTGTATAAAGCTTGACCACGTATATGCGTAAGATTGTTTTCTCATTCACTTCCGTTTTAAGATAATGTCCTCTGATTTAATACTTTTTATGTTAAGTTTAGTACGATGGTACCTTGTATAAAGCTTGACCACGTATATGCGTAAGATTGTTTTCCCATTCACTTCCGTTTTAAGATAATGTCCTCTGATTTAATACTTTTTATGTTAAGTTTAGTACGATGGTACCTTGTATAAAGCTTGACCACGTATGTGTGTAAGATTGTGTTCCCATTCACTTCCGTTTTAAGATAATGTCCTCTGATTTAATACTTTTTATGTTAAGTTTAGTACGATGGTACCTTGTATAAAGCTTGACCACGTATGTGTGTAAGATTGTGTTCCCATTCACTTCCGTTTTAAGATAATGTCCTCTGATTTAATACTTTTTATGTTAAGTTTACTACCTTGTATAAAGCTTGACCACGTATGTGTGTAAGATTGTTTTCCCATTCACTTCCGTTTTAAGATAATATCCTTTGATTTAATACTTTTTATGTTAAGTTTAGTACGATGGTACCTTGTATAAAGCTTGACCACGTATATGTGTGTAAGATTGTTTTCCCATTCACTTCCGTTTTAAGATAATGTCCTCTGATTTAATACTTTTTATGTTAAGTTTAGTACGATGATACCTTGTATAAAGCTTGACCACGTATATGTGTAAGATTGTTTTCCCATTCACTTCCGTTTTAAGATAATGTCCTCTGATTTAATACTTTTTATGTTAAGTTTTACTACCTTGTATAAAGCTTGACCACGTATGTGTGTAAGATTGTGTTCCCATTCACTTCCCTTTTTAAAATAATGTCCTCTGATTTAATACCTTATAGCATCTGTTTTATGTTTTGAAGTTTGGTACGATGATACCTAGTATAAAGCTCGACCGTGTCAATCCTGCATTTTTGAAAAGGCTGTAAAAGCCTAGAAAATGGGGGCTAGTTTGTTAAGGGTACCGTTGTGTTCCCCACCTCAAAACGCTTCATTCGCCATTTTTGACAGTGGTCATTAAAATAAAAAAAGGAAGAGAAAACATGATACATGTTTTTTATTTTTGGTTCAATAACAGAAATTATCTTAATGGTTTAATAACTTAACTAACACGGTTGTTGGGTGAAAAACGTGATATGGTTGTGCGTGTGGGTACTCCGGGTAATGAAAATGAAACATAAATGTTTACTTTTTTATTTGCAAATTTCCTTTGGAAAATGTATGGTAAAACTGAAACCAGTAACCATGAAATGAGCACGGAGCCTGTAGATGACGTTTTGAGGAGTTGCTAGATTTTTTATTTATTTTGTCTAAGGTTAGCATTTTCGGCGTTCGTAATTTTGTTTTGAAACTCAGAAAAAATAATTTCATCTATAGTTTTGCTGTAATACACGTTTTTGATCAAAAGTTATGATTTTTACAGCGATCATAGCTCGTTTTGGTTTTTTAAAAAATTGTGTGTGCAAGAATGTTCGTTTTTATATTATGTTATTAAAATTTAATTATTTTGGAAATTCGTTTCCGTCATGTCAGCGAGACAGAGCGTTCCGTGAATGGTTTAATCGTGTCTTTTTTATTTACTGACTTATATTAACTTAACCCTTATCGTCTGAAATTTTGCAAATTGTTTACGCCAAATGTGGCAAAAGCGAAAATATGGCAACATCAGGTAGGTCGAGTTGCTGCACCCACTTGTGTAGGCAGCGCTGTGCTCTGGACTGTGGCCCACGGATATAAACGTTTAGATTTAATGAAAACAGATGCCGAGAATGTTCCTGGACTTAGTAACAGCGCTGTGTACAAAAATTTTGTTTAAAGCTGTTTGTGTCTTTCTTCTTCTTTTCGTTTCACCCTCTTTGGGGTACGCTGAATCAATCATTTCTTGCGCGCTGTACTTTTCTTTGTTCCCAGTAACTCTTCATTCTTTCCGATCTTCTTTTCCTCTCATCTTCCAAAATGACAGGTTTAGGTCTTATTTTGGTTTTATCTTGGAATCTTATTCTTTCGTCCTTGGTACTTATCTTAGCAGTTTGGTCAAGCAGTGAACTTTCTGTAATCTTTAATTCCATTAGGTCTTTTTCAATTTCTTTAAACCAGTTCGGTTTTGTTTTACGATTTGGAGTTCATTCTAAGAAGATGGCCGTAAAAATTTATTCCCTTTTTTCTCATAGTATCTGACAGTTTTTCAATTTTCTTATAGAGAGCTTCATTTCTTATATATACTACCTTATTATCCTGAAATTTTGTTCCTATAATCTTTCTTAAGATTTTCCTTTCCGTTATTTTAAGCTTTTCTATCTGGCCTATGCGATTCATGGTTAATGTTTCTGCTGCGTACAGTGCTTCCGGCTTGATCACTGTTTTATAATGTTTAATTTTGGACCCCCATGAAAGGGATTTCTTATTGTATGTTTCTTTCGTCAATTGGAAGGCCAACTCAAGTTTGTTTTTCCTGGATTCCATTGCCTTGTTTGTGTCTTTATTAAATTATTAAATTATTATTTTTTTTTTTTTATACATACAATTACAACTAGTCTAAGACTATCTATAGCAATTTTCTGTCTACTGTCTGTGCGGTGAAAAAACGTTCAGAGTCGCCCTTCACAATGCATTTACACTTGAATCATGTGTATCAATCCTGCATCAAGTCAACAGGTTTCTTTTATCTTCAGTCTCCTCACTTGTGGTACGTTGTCCAAATGTACTTACTACATTTTAATGTTCATAGAGCCTTTCTGCATGTTTTCCAGCATACCTTTTTACCTCCTCGGCAAATAAAGGCACGTTCAAATCCCAATGGATATCTGCATTGTGGATATACCACGGTGCTACAATACTACGAAGCACTTTGTTTTGATGTTTGTAATATTTTGATGTTAACCGTAGGTCCAGACGGGTTTCAGAACTTGCTTATACGGAAGCAATTTATTATGTACGGACAATTCAGAGTTCCTTCCGATAATCCAATACATTTGTCTGTACTTCATTCCAAGTTTGTGTGGTCCGCCTCGATGGCCTAGTTGATAGCGTACTGGGCTTTCACCCCGAGGACCCGGGTTCGATTCTCGGCCAGGGCTTGGCATTTTCATACGCTATTAATCATCCCATCGTCTGCATTAGCCCAAGAGTGCACAACAAACAGTCGGACGTAATACAAGTTTGTGCTTTTTTTTCACGTGAAACTTCCAACGAAGTTCAGCATCCAGTCATCCCCAAATACGTTGGTGTACAGAACAATTTGTCCGTTTATCATTACTGACTGATACACATAATGCTTGTTAGTGTTAAACATGAGTTGATTTACCCTCATTCAGTTTATTCGCCATCTTCTAGTCCATATAACATTATTGATAGCTAATTGTAATAATTAGGATTATGACCTATTCTTCCTGTCAATGGTCTATCCACTCACCTCATAAAGGCTACCGCGGTTTCGAAACTCTGTCGTTTCATCTTCAGACCATGATACAAAATGTTAAATCCCTCTGTCGAGGTCGTCACAAGTCAAACAAAATATTAAAACATACTTCACAAACACTGAGCACAATTACACGTTTAAAATATTCACCATGAAATCCGGCTTGCTAAGCTACACACGCGACTCGTACGTCGTTACATTCCGGACTATCCGGAATTGTAGTTAATTGTAGTTTGTCAATAGCTGTTTGAATGTCGTTTCCAGTAGCAAGTTGAGCGGTGTTTAATTCAATATAAGAAATTTTGTGTTTTGTGCCATTATTATTTTACTCTTACAACTGCAAATGTAAAAGAATGAGCCGCCTCGGTGGCCTAGTTGATAGCGTACTAGGCTTTCACCCCGAGGACCTGGCCAGGGCTTGGCATTTTCATACGCTATAAATCATCCCCATCGTCTGCATTAGCCCAAGTGTGCACAATAGTCGGACGTTAAAAAAAAAAAAAAAAAAAAAAAAAAAAAAAAAAAAAAGAAAGAATGCTAATTTATTATTTTACAAAAGCTAGGTGTAGTTTTTATCGTGTAATCTTCCAACTCGATGTTAAAATGGTAGCGTTACAACTGCAGTCGCAAGACCCTAACACTTGCTATGGTGGTCTTACTATGTTTAGTCAGATATCTTGTATGTTGTATTGAGCTAACACGTCTGTTTTCCTCTTGTTTGCAGATGTACTTCAGTGGCGCAGTAAATGGGGAATAACAACAGGATAAGGCCTTACATAAGGTATAGATGTACATCTTTTTGACACGTTCTGAACTAACGCTATATTTTAAACGAAATTGATTAATTCGGACAAATTTTCATTGAACACAGTGTCTATGGTTTAGTTCGTTTTGTTACCTATTATCCACAGTCTAGGACTTTATTTGTAGAGGTTTGGAGGAACGTAAGCTTAAGCTGTTCTTTGTATGGCCGCAACGGCTATTAGGTTTAATGGCTGATCACTGCAGCCAGGTGCAAGAATTTTCAGCGACATGTACTCTCTACACTTGTTATCAATGGCCATGCACGTCTCCGGCAGATCAAGTGTAAACGTAGAAGATGAAAATTTTTTTGAGGCGTTAGCTTCTTATACCGCGTTGTGCACTTTGTATTTATCATCATGGAGTGATTCGGTTTCATCGAGTAGGCTTACGAAGCGTAAGTAACGCGAGTAGGGGAAGTATTACACAGAACCCCTCCAGTTCACAGCTCTTTTTTCGTCTGCCAGTTCCGACTGAATTGGTCGCGCGCGTATCTCTCTCCCCTCCCTCTCTCCCCTCCCCCTCTCTCTCTCTCCTTCCCTCTCCCTCTCCCCCCATATGTACCCCTATATGTAATAATTACATTATATGCGCGAGTTCAATGGTATATGGTTTATATTCAATATGAACAAGTGCATTTGATTTTATTTTTCTTATATTCTCAAGACTTTAATAATCTTATATTTATATTTTTGAGACGTTATATATATATATATATATATATATATATATATATATATATATATTTTTTTCCGGCGATAAACCGTTAGGGTTATCATCGCCGTATATATATATATATATATATATATATATATATATATATATATATATATATATATATATTAAGAAGTAGCCGCCTCGGTGGTCTAGTGGAAAAGCGTACTAGGCTTTCATCCTGAACACCCGGGTTCGATTCCCGGCGAGGGCTTGGCATTTTCATACGCTATAAATCATCCCACCGTCTGCATTAGCCCAAGTGTGCACAATAGTCGGACGTTAAACACAATATATATATATATATATATTAAGAAGCTAAATGTTTCTGCCAACAGTCGCAATGACTGTATTTTTTATTCTTAACGTCCATACTTTATACCAGTTCGACTAATAAGGACTGGAGATTGACGTTGACGGAAGTAATAGTAAGGCTGTGATTAATTAAACAAGTGTATGTAGCTTTGTTTTGCGGTAAACCCTTATTTGGAATAAGCTTCATTTGGGATAAAAATCCGTAATGGATATTCTGTTGTGTTATATTAATACACTCGTTTCAAAAACAAAATTTTCCTTAGTCGTTTGTTCTGTTTTGTCTTCTTATAAAGAAAGAACCAGACCGTAGAATAAAGCAACAGCAGTAACCGCGTCTAGAACCCAAAACCCTGAGATACAGCTGATTCCACCGAGCCAAACAAGACGTGACAAACTTATTCGTTACAGCCAGTTCGACATAAAACATGTTATCTGTAGCTGTTTTATCAACAATAACTGAAACATTTAAGTAGAGAATGTTCTGAAAATGGTAACAGTAATTTGTGTGAAACGTTTACTTATTGAATATTGTGAAAGCCTAAAACTTGCTCAGGAGAAATTGAGGACTTGTTAATAATGGAATTCAACTTGACTTCATCATATTTGTTATTAGAGCCATATTTGGTAGATTTTCAATGACATTAAGTTGTTCAAATTAGTTTGACTCCGGTCTCTTTCCTTGTCTTCTTGTTTGACCAATATTTGTTTCCTGTTCATTGTTTGACTCATCATTTTTTAATTTACGGATTAGACATGTTCAAGAAATTTGTTAAATCCTGTATAAAAACGTTTGACACATTCTGATAGCTGCAGAAGAAACCAGACTTAAAGACCTTCTTAGGCAGTTACAGGTGTTCAAGAAAAGACTTGCATTAAACAGTAATTTCTGTTCAAAGAGCCATTTTTGTAAAGATCTGTATTAGCAGTAGTTGTTTAAAAGACTAGGGACTGTCTTTCAAATGTCTGGATTATACTTTAAATCTAGAACCACATTGTCCAAGAAACCACCTTTTAAAGACTTGAATTACTCCGTAATAATTTTCCAAGGAACCATCTTTTATAGACCTGGATTAGATAATGATTCCTGTTATAATTTTCTCGTCAAAGATAAATGTTATCAATAATTAATTAGTTTGAGCGAAGCAAACGATTTGCCGCTTCATACGTTCAGATTACTGTACCAATTAATTTATCCTCTTTTCTTTGCAAATCATGGTTTGTCTTGCTTTTAATCTTAACTTCTTATTGCATCCAGAAGAATGCATCACCTTTTTTACTACTTAAAAAAAATCTAACGCAATCCCAAACTAACCTCTTTCGTCTTCCAGTTGTAATAAAACTCCTCGTCTTCCCTGATAACTAGTATCGAACCGAGATAACTTGTATTGAACCGAGATAACTTGTATTGAACCGAGATAACTCGGTATTGAACCGAGATAACTTGTATTGAACCGAGATAACTTGTATTGAACCGAGATAACTAGTATCGAACCGAGATAACTTGTATTGAACCGAGATAACTCGTATTGAACCGAGATAACTCGGTATTGAACCGAGATAACTTGTATTGAACCGAGATAACTAGTATCGAACCGAGATAACTTGTATTGAACCGAGATAACTCGTATTGAACCGAGATAACTCGTATTGAACCGAGATAACTCGTATTGAACCGAGATAACTTGTATTGAACCGAGATAACTCGTGTTGAACCGAGATAACTAGTATTGAACCGAGATAACTCGTATTGAACCGAGATAACTCGTATTGAACCGAGATAACTCGTATTGAACCGAGATAACGCGTATTGAACCGAGATAACTTGTATTGAACCGAGATAACTCGTATTGAACCGAGATAACGCGTATTGAACCGAGATAACTCGTATTGAACCGAGATAATGCGTATTGAACTGTGTTTAACAGTTGTTAATTTTCAAACGGTCTATTTACATTAAGGTCAAATAATTGATGCAATTTGATATAAGAAAGGAAGTAGTCAAAGCTCCGCGTGTCGTAACTGTAAATTTCCACAAACATTGAGGCTAATTACGCGTTCAATTATCTATAAGTAGCGCCATCGCCATGTGCCGTAGTCGCGTTCCTGTCCTTTGGTCTTCCGCTTTGGAGTGTACACCTGGTATGTTTGCTGTTCCATTACTTAATTTTGTTTTAGTTAATGCGGTGATAGTGAAAGAAAATAGTTTTGAAAGATAAATCAGTTTCCGGGTTCCTTTAGTCTGTGTGCGTTTTTCCCGAGACTAAACGATTGACCGATTTTAATGAGAGTGATTTGAAGAACACAACAAAGAAGGACGGCGGTAAGGTTATTTTGGGTTATGTACTTCAGAATCATTTTTTTCAGGCTTGATACAGTGACTCTAATTATAGGTCTTTACGTAAGCAACATTGAGTAGTAAGATATTCGAAAAATTAAGTCGATTTTCCGGTGTTTCGTAGGTCGTTGAAGAGAAGCAAATAGGTTATGTGTTTCCTAATACTATCAAAATCTAACGAAAATCGTTCATACCAATTTTGAGAAAACTTAGTTTTTTTAAAACAAAATAGCGCTTGAATCTAAGTAAATTTATAAAATATGACTGCATACCAGATTTCATCGAATTTTTGCCATCAGTTAGTCTCTGGCAATACGTCTTTTCCTTGAACGGACAAACATCCAAAAAACGTTTATTTTGGTCTTTAGGAGGTCTAAAAACGGACTGGCGAAAAATTACTGTTCAGAAGTATTTTTTCAAAAATGAACCCTGAATCAGTAGCGGTTTTGTTCGACGTGCCTTTTAAATAATTTAATTAAATTTGTTCAATGCTTTGCATTATTATTCGTTCGGTCGGAAACAGACCGAACCGAGGTCTCTGTTTCTAGTCGAACGTTCGACATTCGGTTTGTGTTGGCCAAACTCATTGACCGTTTATTTTAAAATCTGGTAAGAAGCCCGAACGTATCTAGGATTTTATCCCATTCACTTCCGTTTCAAGATGGCAGCCTCTGATTTAACGATGACTCAGTTTTGACCAAACGTCGATTGTTTTGAAATTTGGTACGAAGTTGCAATATATAAAGCCCGAAAGACGTACGTGACACAATCTTACTTCATTCACGTCCGTTTCAAGATGGCGGGCTCTGTTTTAACGATGATTAGTGTAGTTGCCTATTTTCTGTAATATCGGCTGAACGGCATGACCTATCATAATTTTGACCCGTTGGAAAAGAGCATACAATTTCCAATACAGGTTGATTCATTAAATTTTTGTCCTAAATATTACGGTTACCAGTTACGTTGGCTACAAGTGCGTCAGAGTACAACGGTGGCCAGGCAATTAATTAAGAATACACTGTTAGGAATACTGTTCTTTGAACTATTAATTAAAAGTTACATTTTCCCTCTGTAATTCAAATTTGCTTACAGTATTTATATTTTTGTGTATCGTATACTGTGTAACTGGGTACGTTACAGTAGTTTTGAAACGTTAAGTAATTTTTTTGAAGGTAAAATCAATCATTCGTTGTGCCTCCTCGATATAAAACAAGTTATTTAGTCCTACAACCTTCCCCTCCCTTATATGCGGGCCAACTGTCATTTACAATTACTGTATAAGGGTTCATACGCATTAAGGCAACCCCTCCCTAGTGGATATCATTAAGAGGATTACGTTATTACTTTTCGCGTTTTCAGGTTCTGTTAGTTGAACGAAAAAGGTTTAGGACTGATGGTAGCTTTCAAACGGTGAGTAGGATATAACATCTTTTTTCGAAATCGTCTCAATTTTTGTGTCTCAAGTTTGAATCAGATTGGTTATTGAAGCGTTAGCTTCTTATACCGCGTTGTGCAATTCGTATTTGTCACCATGGAGTGATTCGGTTTCATCGAGTAGGCTTACGAAGCGTAAGTAACGCGGGTAGGGGAAGTATTACACAGACCCCTCCAGTTCTCAGCTCTTCTTTCGTTTGCCGACTGAGTTGGTCGCGCGCGTGTGTATGTTTTGTGCCTGTATGTACATACAACGTGCATGCTTCTCTCTATCTCTTTCTTTTCTCTCTCTTTCTTTCCACTTTTCTTCTTCTCATGTTCTCGTCGCGCGCGCATGTAATGATGTTGTGTACATTGTGCATATTGCCAGCTGCAATATATTCAGTAATAACACGTGCATTTGATTTTATTGAGTGCAAAAATCATGTCAAATAATCGTACATCATCAAGTGATCAATTTCAAGACGAAAAAATTGACGGATGTAAACAAAAAGAAGATAATACCAAACTGTCTTCCGAGGCAGGACAGTAAGTGAAAGTTATTTGTAAAAAGCTAATGCTTCTGCCGACAGTCCCAACGACTGTTTTAATTTTTTTTAAACAGCGATTAAAGATGGCGAATGACAATTCAGTTTTATCGAAATTAAATGTCTAACTATGATGAACGAGAGTTTGTAAGACATATACGAAAAAATAATGCAGGGGACATTTATAATTTATTATAGTTAAATTAAATATTTGACCGTTACATATATTATCGTAATTGCGATAATGCCATAGCCAGCCGTCCTACGGTTCTGATCAGGTTTTGTTAATTGGCAGCAGCAGCGGCAGTGTAATGAAGTTTACAAGACAGTTTTAATTAGTGATAAGCCCCATCTAAAAATAAATGATCGGCAAGGCTGCGCTGACTTTCTCACAAAGCAATAGTTATCCGTAAATATTATTTTTCTAAAGATAAGATATCGTACAATGGTCTTTGCAGATTTTGCTGTTTTGAATTTTGACTCAGATCAGTGTGCCCCGCAGGGGGGGTGCAGACTATCTGCACCTACTGAGAGGATTTTGACGTCTCTCGTGGTACCCGAGTGTAACAAACACTTACACTTACAACACTACACTTACGATTTTAACACTTTACACTCACACTTACACTTAGGGAGGCGATAATAGCCTCAATGTGCTTTTCGCCTTAAAATAAAAATAAAAAAATCGAGAAGGAATTTTTTAAAATTCAGCCTCTACAGTACAAGATTATATTTATTTAGTCGGATTTTCTTTAAACGTACTTTTAAAACTCAAATAGTGAAATAACATACTTGAGTATTTTTTCAAAATTCAAACCTTATAAACGAACGAAAGTACACGGAATGATTGAGCGTTCGTACTGCTGGTGCGTTATGTGTAACCACTATAGATTTAATCATTTCAGTTTAAAGGCTAAATCAAAATTTTGAAATGCTGTATTCGAACCACCGATAGACTGATCGCGACTTTCCATCCCTAAAACAGAAGTAACCAGAAAAATGGGGTTTTGCACACGATTCGGGTATATAGAAAGTGCTCGCTCACTGAGAAAAAAAATTCAAAATCGACAAACATGAAGTGAGTTAGGACTGTTTTCTCCGCTTTCAAAAAATCAAGAAGTCTAAGATAGCCGTAAAAATTACACCTGGTTGTTGATAATGTGGTTTTTTGCATTTTCATTCGAACGCCTCAAGTCCAGTGAATATTTGTTTAAAATCGCAAAACGCAAGAGCCGGTAACACTACTGGTCCTTCGTAGAGGACTTGGGAAATGGTTTTCCGAACCGATATGGACAAGTTTGTAACACGTGGCCTGCATGTGACCCGGTTTGGTTGCAACCGGCAGTGTTATTGTTTCTAGAAATTACCGCTCGTGCTGTTGACAATCACGCTTAATGTTAATTGAAGGTCACGTAGGCCCGTACTAAAGTACAATGCTTACCTCAATGCCGTGAGATCTGCATTAATAAAAAACGTCACGGATATTGCGTCATCCGTGGCAAGTCGTTAGGTAATTTGGGGACACCATATATTTTATTAATTTATTTTCCCCCATTTTTTCATTACACATAATGTTACAATTGAGCTTAGCTCATTTAGCAACTTTCAATAGATTGTTCACGGTGAACAATATAGCCTACACAATGTACACAACATCATTACATGCGCGCGCGATGAGAACATGAGAAGAAGAAAAATGAGAGAGAGAGAGAGAGAGAGAGAGAGAAGCATGCACGTTGTATGTACATACAGGCACAAAACATACATACTCGCGCGACCAACTCAGTCGGAACCGACAAACGAAAGAAAGGAGAAGAGTTGAGAACTGTAGGGGGTCTGTGTAATACTTCCCCTACTCGCGTTACTTACGCTTCGTAAGCCTACTCGATGAAGAATAAATTGTTCCCAATGACTGTTCCCATTACTAATACTACTTATATCGTCAGCTGGCTTGGTCCTCTTGAACCGACGAAGCGGACTGGGCTCATACAACATCCTCAGGATCACTGTGTTCTGGTGTTTCTGAAAACGCTGTTGGTGCCTTGCATGATTTTTCATATCTTCTTTTACTGTTTTGATCTTTCAGTCTCTGAATAGATTTATTAATTTATGAGTCACAAAATCCAGTATTTTTATCGACTATCTGTTTAAGATTGAACGGAGCAAGTGAAAGTTTATAACAATGGAATTCTTTGTTGTAACTGCGACTGATTGTCGTAGTTCTGCGGCCGTGCCTCCCCGCAACAGACGTGTCGTCTGCTCTGCCTGAAGCAGCCATATTCACTTTCAAAATAATTTACTTGATGTAAAGATATTTAAGAATTTGCAAACATGTTACTTCTTTTGCTCATTCAAAAAGAAAAGGGCTTGTTACACTCGTAAGAAGCAGGGAAATTCCACATTATCTATTGGGTGTGTTATTTCCTTACTGGTTCAAAAAGTAAAGGGCTTGTTACACTCGTCAGAAGCAGGGAAATTCCTCATTATCTATTGTTTGTGTTACTTCCTTCCTCGTTCAAAAAGAAAAGGGCTTGTTACACTCGTCAGAAGCAGGGAAATTCCTTATTATCTATTGTTTGTGTTACTTCCTTACTGGTTCAAAAAGAAAAGGGCTCGTTACACTCGTCAGAAGCAGGGAAATTCCTCATTATCTATTAGGTGCGTTACTTCCTTCCTCGTTCAAAAAGAAAAGGGCTCGTTACACTCGTCAGAAGCAGGGAAATTCCACATTATCTATTGTTTGTGTTACTTCCTTACTGGTTCAAAAAGAAAAGGGCTCGTTACACTCGTCAGAAGCAGGGAAATTCCTCATTATCTATTGGGTGCGTTACTTCCTTCCTCGTTCAAAAAGAAAAGGGCTCGTTACACTCGTCAGAAGCAGGGAAATTCCTTATTATATATTGTTTGTGTTACTTCCTTACTGGTTCAAAAAGAAAAGGGCTCGTTACACTCGTCAGAAGCAGGGAAATTTCTCATTATATATTGGGTGTGTTATTTTCTTGCTCGTTCAAAAAGAAAGGGCTTGTTACACTCGTCAGAAGCAGGGAAATTCCACATTATCTATTGGGTGTGTTATTTCCCTACTGGTTCAGAAATAAAAGGGCTTTTTACACTCGTCAGAAGCAGGGAAATTCCTCGTTTTCCATTGGGTGTGTTACTTCCTCGCTCGTTCAGAAATAAAAGTGCTTTTTATACTCGTCAGAAGCAGGGAAATTCCTCATTATCCATTGGGTGTGTTACTTCCTCGCTCGTTCTGAAATAAAAGGGAATATCTGCTTTTTACACTCGTCAGAAGCAGGGAAATTCCACATTATCTATTGGATGTGTTATTTCCCTACTGGTTCAAAAAGAAAAGGGCTTGTTACACTCGTCAGAAGCAGGGAAATTCCTCATTATCCATTGGGTGTGTTACTTCCTCGCTCGTTCAGAAATAAAAGGGAATATCTGCTTTTTACACTCGTCAGAAGCAGGGAAATTCCTTATTATCTATTGTTTGTGTTACTTCCTTACTGGTTCAAAAAGAAAAGGGCTCGTTACACTCGTCAGAAGCAGGGAAATTCCACATTATCTATTGGGTGTGTTATTTCCCTACTGGTTCAAAAAGAAAAGGGCTTGTTACACTCGTCAGAAGCAGGGAAAATTCCTCATTATCCATTGGGTGTGTTACTTCCTCGCTCGTTCAGAAGTAAAAGGGAATATCTGCTTTTTACACTCGTCAGAAGCAGATAGCTTTTCAAATTCCGGTCGGTAATACTGTGTACACGCAAGGAACTCTGTTTTGTCGCTAAACTGAGGTAATTTTGAGGTTTTACCACTTACTAAAACCGCACGATCAAGGTGACATTGGCGATGAGTCAGAAAGTTATGTCACAATGATATGTCGAAGCGCAAGAGTTGTTTCCGCAAGGAATACAAAAGGCCTTGGCGTTAAAACGTCACTTCCGGAACTCCTAAGTAGTCCTGCCTGTGAATGTCGCTAGCTACCGAAATTGTAGTTGTAGTTTGCCTATAGAGTACAGTATTTTGAAACTGTTTTATAATAAAATAATAACGACAAGCAGTTGTCTCTCTGACGTGATGGAAGCGAATTTCTAACGTTATTAATTTTCAAGTATTTGAAAGTGATTTTGTCATCATAATAGGCTTGCATAATTAGCATTTTGATCTTTAAAATTAAGAATTGGAAGTACGAAGAGTTAATTTTTCTAAAAATCGCCTAAAACTATTTTCATAAATTTTTTCTAAAATGTAGCATATTGAAACAAAATGCCGTTATATCCCCGAGAAAATTTCTCTTTGCTTGGTTTTGATCTAGGCCTACTACGGGAGTCATAACTTTGACTATTACAAGTATAGTTTTGTAATATTAATTTAATAGTTCTTTTTTTTTGGTTTAATTGATATTTATATTAATGAATTTTGAAGTAAACTATTTTTATTACTTCATATTTCTATTTTTGGCTTAATTAAACTGCCTTTTATGTGGCTGTTTTATTTCGCGTTACAAACGTTCTTCAATTAAGGATTATTATTTTTTGGTTCAGCCTAGGCAAGTGTTAAGTCTGTTTTAAAGGTGATGCATTGGAATGTTGCCGTTCAGCTGTGTTCTACTTACATTGTATCTGTAAACATGGCTTTAAATTCTAATCGATAGCCTATACTCGTTAGCTTAAGTGTTGTGCTTCGGCATTCGATTGTCAGCTGACTCAGTTACTTTCCATAGAAATCCATTGGTGCTGTTCTCTCTTTTGACACCCATACCTCCGAAACCAACCCCTGCAGTTGCTAGCCTAAGCGGATGGAAGATGGTGGGCTACCATTAGAGGTGGGCGTTTCTGCTATTTTTACAAAACGTCAACAAACTTTTTGTTGAGGAAAAAAGCTGCTTTTTAAAACAGTTGGAAAAAAAGGTTTAGAAAACTGAAACTCAAAGTTGTATTAGCAGCTGAAATATAATGCACATACATTCAGATTTCTAAGACTACTTTTTCATTCCCACTGCCACCATGTCCTTAACTGTTTTTGGGCATATTTTTTT
Source organism: Callitettix versicolor (assembly GCA_022606455.1). Classification (NCBI taxonomy): domain Eukaryota; kingdom Metazoa; phylum Arthropoda; class Insecta; order Hemiptera; family Cercopidae; genus Callitettix; species Callitettix versicolor. The sequence goes on from CM040190.1 coordinate 13,244,188, forward strand.
TTTAACGTCCGAATATTGCGCACTTGGGCTAATGCAGACGATGGGATGATTTATAGCGTATGAAAATGCCAAGCCCTCGCCGGGAATCGAACCCGGGTCCTCGGGGTGAAAGCCTAATACGCTATCCACTAGGCCACCGAGGCGGCTTTTGGGCATAAAGAATTAGAAAGGATAAAAATAATCCTTATAAGTGTAGTAATAATTAAATTACATTCTCAAAACGTAATACTTATGTATGCCATTTTATATTTACAAAATGCGATGAATTTCTAATAGAAGCATTCTTTTTTTACATAAAAATTAAATAGTCCTTTGCATATTTACCAAAATGCAAACGATTTAGAATATTTTTAGTTGATAAAAAATATTGATGATTGATAATAAATATAAAAAAATATGTTTAAATAAAATTAGGCTCTGTATCTACAAAATGTGAGAGGTTGTTACTACAACTCGCAACAAAATAGAGGTAAACGTTGACATTGACCAAACAGTTCTTACTTCACTACAAGCAACAAGCAACTTTGGAATAAAGGGAAAAAGCATAAAGCAGGTAGAATAAAAGCAGTTAGCAGGAAAACAGTTTTAGCGCTTGCTGCAACGTTCGAATAGAACGTGTGTGTGGTAGTGGGGAAAGTCCGTTCCTTGTTTAACAAATCATAAACAGTCGAAATCCAACTGCTTGTTTCCGTTTGAAAAAGCAGTTTGTTTGTCGTTTATAGGAAAGCAGTTTTTTTAACAGTTTGGTGTTTTCTGCCCCACCACTAGCTACCATACCATGTAATCCCCATGGAGCTGCAGCGGCATTCGTGAACATATTACGCTTACATTAATATATACATATTTGATTGGTGGAGTTAGTAGGCCTACTAGATTTGTTGTGGAGCTTAGAATCGTAGTTTAGATCTTGGAAAAGCTTACTTAAATAATAGTTAGTCATTTTTTAAGGCGAAAAGCACATTGAGGCTATTATCGGCTCCCTAAATGTAAGTGTGAGTGTAAAATGTTAAAGTCGTAAGTGTAGTGTTGCAAGTGTAAGTGTGTGTTAGACTCGGGTACCGCGAGGGACGTCTAAATCCTCTCAGTAGGTGTAGCTAGTCTGCAGCCCCTGCGTGGTACTGTGTGATTCATGTAATACAGTACAGTATAATGATTAATAGTTTATACAGCAACTTTAGTTTACGTCATAGTATAAATAGAAAGAAGAAATTATGATATTGTCGCTAAAAAGATATCTTGTGTAAAAACAAGTCTTAAAAACAAGATTAGGCCAATTAAAATTAATGAGACTAAAATGGTTACGTAATTTGGTTTTTAATCATTTGTAATTTCAGGCGGATGCGTTGGCGTAGTAAGGGTTGTTTGAAGTGGCATACGTACAATAAATTTCGATAAAGCATCTGATTTTTTATCAAGGTTAGGTCATATCAGCTGTCTCGATGACGTAATGAACCCAAACAGTAGTATATTGAATAACGTGATATAAACGAACTGTTCGATATCAAACGACACAAACATTTATTGGATTTTGTGGCGCATTCTTACGCAGCTGAATCATTTCATCCGTCTCACAAGGACGGTTTTTAAAATTTAAAAAAAATCAAAACATTCGAAAATCTGTAAACAGCGTTAAAATTCGCTTTTTTAATTTTCAATTTGAAATGCCGTGCCGCTGATTAGTTAGTCGTCGAATATTCATATTGTTTGGCGCAGTTCAGAGGCGCTATACCGGTCAACCTGCTGCGTCCCTGAACTGCACACTTCAAGGTTGTTCTAGCTTTGAGTTTGAATCAAATCGGACCAATAATTGCGAACGCTAGAGTTAAAAAAAGGGGACACTTCAATGTTTTTAAACACAAAAACGGTGAACGGCAACATTAAATACAGTTTACATGCATGATATTGCATTGGGATTGACGTTAGCTTTATATATAACGTCTAGAGAATATAGAAAATATAATTATAAGATATTTAACATCTCGAGAATATAAGAAAAATAAAATCAAACGCACGTGTTATTACTGAATATAAACCGTATACCATTTAACTGTTGCTGCTGGCAATATACACAATGTACACAACATCATTACATGCGCGCGCGACGAGAACATGAGAAGAAGAAAAGTGGAGAGAAAGAGAGAGAGAAAGCATGCACGTTGTATGTACGTACAGGCAGAAAACATACACACGCGCGCGACCAACTCAGTCGGAACCGGCAGACGATGAAAGGGCAAGAGCTGAGAACTAGAGGGGGTCTTTGTAATACTTCCCCTACTCGCGTTACTTACGCTTCGTAAACCTACTCGATGAAACCTAATCACTCCATGGTGACAAAGCCCCTCGGTGGCCTAGTGGATAGCGTACTAGGCTTTCACCCCGAGGACCCGGGTTCGATTCCCGGCGAGGGCTTGGCATTTTCATACGCTATAAATCATCCCATCGTCTGCATTAGCCCAAGTGTGCACAACAGTCGGACGTTAAACACAAAAAAAAAAAAAAATCCATTGTGACAAATACAAAGTGCACAACGCGGTATAAGAAGCTAACGCTTCAATAATCGTGTGCTAACCATTGGCCGATGAACTTAAAACGCAAAGTTAAATCACAGAAATATGAGCCAGTTAGTCTAGCTCCGATTTCATTGAATGAACGTGTCTCGTGTGTATTTCGCGCTTTATGAAGTACAGACGTTTACAACCAAAAATCTGAATATTTCTTATTCGCGATGTTACCGTACCAGCGTATGGTTAAATCTAGCGACCATGTGTCAGTCTGTTGTAATTCCTTAATACAATAACACAACAGTTACAGTGAAACATTGCTTCCATTTTTTTTGTTTTTTTTGGTTTGTTTTTGTTTAACGTCCGACTATTGCGCACACTTGGGCTAATGCAGACGATGGGATGATTTATAGCGTATGAAAATGCCAAGCCCTGGCCGGGAATCGAACCCGGGTCCTCGGGGTGAAAGCCCAGTACGCTATCCACTAGGCCACCGAGGCGGCTATTATTTTATTTCAAATTTGAACAGCGACTTGAATTATAAATCTTCATATACGAACTGAATTTTGAGTGAAATCTGACAAACCGATTTTGGGAACACAGATTTATTTTTTGGTAACAAATATAATTGAATGTGAATATGTGTAGGCTAATGCTTTTGTACTATTTATTCATGTTTGTCCGTCTGTCTGTACACATAGTTGAAAATTTTTTGTCCTGCGAAAACCATTATCATCGCCGGTTCCAATAAAGGACTGTTGTGATTCAAGCTAAAACAGAACAGTTAGTCCTGTCGTAACAAAAATTAAAAAAGTTAAATTTACCATTTGGCTGAACCTCGTAAAATCCGCTCGTACATAAATTGAAAAACACCTGATTTAATGATTATGTACGAGCCTAGTTTGAAAAATTCGTAGTCTGTCAAAAAGTGTCTAAACTGCATTCGATTCACTCATCAGTGTTTCCTATATTTATTATAACTTTTATATTAAGTCTCTTTGTGATTTGTCCGGGTGGAATTTTACAATCGATTTTAAACTAACTTCCCGATGAGCTAAAGGTTTGAAATTTTGTATACATCTCTAAACTTGATTCCCCGCAGGGGGGTGCAGACTAGCTGCACCTATTGAGAGAATTTAGACGTCCCTCGCGGTACCCGAGTCTAACACACACTTACACTTACAACACTACATTTGCGGACTTCAACACTTTACACTCACACTTACATTTAGTGCGGCGATAATAGCCTGAATGTGCGTTTTCGCCTTAAAAAAAAACTAAACTCGATGACAACACAATAATATTGGCTTATTTATAAATATTGAACTGTGCCAAGGGCACTATTACTGAAATTGTTTGGCCATTATTTCGGCATGATCAAATGTACGATAACGACATCCGTGTGTTTATCTCGCTATAGGAAGTAAAGCTCTCGGGTTGACCGAGTGGTCTAGGCGCCAAAATTAAGCCCTGGTTCCCGGTTAGGAGCGGAGGTTCGAACCCAACATCTGACATGGTTTTCTCGTCCTTTTATTTGAGAGAAAACAAATTTGGTAATTAACATAGATCTACCTTTGGAAAGCGGTAGCTTTATCTTAAGTTATTATTGATGAGTTTTTGATAATTTTATTAACGAGAAAACGTAACGATAAGTAGAACAAAGTTGACGGCAACCATTTAGCGCTCTGGAAATATTTTCATTTTATACATTGGCATAAATATGTAGTTTAGTCATATTTCGAGACTGTTTTTCGTTTTTGGATCGAACGCTCTTAATAATTAACAGAAAGCCGCCTCGGTGGCCTAGTTGATAGCGTACTAGGCTTTCACCCCGAGGACCCAAGTTCGATTCCCGGCCAGGGCTTGGAATTTTCATACGCTATAAATCATCCCATCGTCTGCATTAGCCCAAGTGTGCACAATAGTCGGATGTTAAAAAAAAATATAAATAAATAAATAAATAAATAAATAACTAAATAAAAAAATAAAAATAATTAATAATGAAACGATTTTTGTAAAATTAGCTCATATTTCGGTTTTGGAGCTATCGGAAGTTTCTAGAAAACTGGCATGAGTTCTCGAAATCGATTTTACAGATTTTGCTCAAATTTCAGTTGCTATTTACGTTTTTAAACACAATTTTGTATCAAATGCTCTTAAATATAATTAATATTTAAACGATTTTTGTCAAATTTAGCTCATATTTCGGTTTTGGAGCTGTCGAAAGTTGTTGGAAAACTGGCATGAGTTCTCGAAATCGGATTTTACAGATTTTGCTCAAATTTAGTTGCTATTTACTTACGTTTTTCGTTTCCAAGCTCATTTTTGTATCAAACTCTCTTAAAACAGAATTAATATTTAAACGATTTTTGTCAAATTTAGCTCGTATTTCGGTTTTGGAGCTGTCCGGGAGTTGTTGGAAAACTGGCATGAGTTCTCGAAATCGGATTTTACAGATCTGTAAATCCAATTTCAAATTTTTTGTAAATCAAAAATCAAATTTTGGTTGCTAATTACGTTTTTCGTTTCCAAACTCAGTTTTGTATCAAACTCTCTTAAAACAGAATTAATATTTAAACGATTTTTGTCAAATTTAGCTCGCATTTCGGTTTTGGAGCTGTCCGGGAGTTGTTGGAAAACTGGCTCGAGTTCTCGAAATCGGATTTTACAGATCTGTAAATCCAATTTCAAAATTTTTGTAAATCAAAAATCGAATTTTGGTTGCTAATTACGTTTTTCGTTTCCAAACTCAGTTTTGTATCAAACTCTCTTAAAACAGAATTAATATTTAAACGATTTTTGTCAAATTTAGCTCGTATTTCGGTTTTGGAGCTGTCCGGGAGTTGTTGGAAAACTGGCTCGAGTTCTCGAAATAGGTTTTTACAGATTTTGCTCAAATTTCGGTTGCTAGTTATAGCAGTTTTAAGTTCTACTCGGATAAAGCGAATTTGAAGTAAACATTTTTGCGTAAAGATTATATTCGAGAAAAACAAGTTGGGTTTGCTGTTCCTTTTTTTTTTTAATTGAACCGCAAGTGTCTTAAATTTCGAATTTCCCCTTCCCCTAGACAGATTTACGTTATAAATCTTCATGTATGCAAGCAGCATTTGACGAACTAGTTACGAAAAACTTGGTATTTCCGGTTTTTCTCGACAGCTTCCGTAACTTATATTTAGATAACAGTGTTGGGGTATTCTGTTAAAAGCACTTAAATAATTGAATACGATAAAGTTTGTATGTTTTTTCATCGTTTATTTGAATTAGTTAATTGATTTCTTTATGTATTTACTCCGCGGGGGGTGCAGACTAGCTGCACCTATTGAGAGGATTTAGACGTCTTCGCGGTACCCGAGTCTTAACACAACTTACGACTTTTAACACTTTACACTCACACTTACATTTAGGAAGGCGATAATAGCCTCAATGTGCCTTTCGCCTTAAAATAACATAAGAGAGCTTTATGTATTTATTTTTATCTTTTTTTTAGTCACAAATTGTCCTGATTTACGATGTTTCAAGCCTGTAAATAAACTGTTTATGTTTCGATAAATTTATTTTATGTAAATAAACTATAGTTCGAACTATCTGAAACAAACAATAAACTAGAACATAAACGAAAATGTTTCCAGGTCAGTGTTAAAATACTAAAAAATAGGGAAAATATGAAACGTTATATATTTTAACATGGGTATTGATTTATATTCTAATTTATCAAGTTTTATATTTTATTTTAGTTAACATACTCGAAATATTGTGTATCAGTATGCTCAATTTGCGCAATGATGCAAATGCCCGGTTAAAAAGATATCAGTATCATGAATATTCTCTCAGAAGTAAAATAATTTTTAAAACAATATTTTTGTTTAAGATCTCGTGACCTTAGAAACACGTCGAGTCCAGTTGTTCAATAAACCTTGCTGTAAACTGTATATTTCCTTCCTTCCTATCGAGGATGAAGGCAATACTCTACGTACCATCAGGAGTCCGTACGTTACGCCCTGGTGTGTGGAACTCTTCGTCCTGGGGGGGGGGGATATATTCACTAACTCTTCTTTCAGTTTTCTTCTGTCGCCGGGATCGTTTACACATTACTTTTGTGAGCCTCTGATGTACTAAATCTTCTTCTAAGCTTCTGTTACACACACACACACACACACACACACTCCGTAAAAGGATTTGCTACGTTTTCGCCTTTTTTCCCGCCGTAGGACTGTCTCGGACAAATCTCTCCCAATGCTCTTTATCGACCATTTTGGGCCCACAGTGTTCTGTGGCGTTATTTGCCCAGTTTTATCCACCAGTGCTTTTCTTTCAATCTTCCATCTGTCAGAACTAAAGAAGGTGTGTTGAGCATTGTCAGTTTCGGTCATATTGGAAAACCATGTCCATACAGAAATTTGGTACAGAATAGTTGACCTTAACGAGCCTCTTCTTTTGCGACTCTTTCACGATGGGAATGAGCCTGGAAGTCCATCTACTCGTTTCCTCTACTCCTCCATCGGTCTTGTCACTGAGCCGTTGTCGCTGCTCTGATCGTCCTCTTAGCAATCCTTTTTTCCCCCTCAGTTTTCTTATCTACGATGTCCTTTCTTTCTAGAGTCCTCTTGCAATCCTTTTTTCCCTCCTCAGTTTTCTTATCTACGATGTCCTTTCTTTCTAGAGTAAGATTAGTCAATAGTGATAATATTTCCTACGATTAGAATCGTGACCTGTGATACAGAGCGGTATACATTAAACTGTAATGACCACTTTTTATCTGATCAGCTGGATGAAAGCATTGACGGTTGTTTACCTTTAATATAGGCAGTTTCTGTAACATCACCTGTAAGGGCTACGTAAGCGATTTAAACGCGCTGATTGTTTCCAAACTGCTGAGCGTTAACTGAGTCAGAAAGTTAATTGTGTCAGTTTCTGCTGAGTAATATTAACCGAGTTCGGTGCGGTGCGGAAGAATGCGCGTTATGACGTAATTACTGCACACAGCTCGTGTTACGCGTGCACTTCGTGCCCAAACACTTAATAAATGCGTTTCAACTAAAATGAAAAATGGATTAAAATCACATATAGGCATTAGTCGTTAAAAGGTTGATAATTATTGATTTGTGCCGTGTTTAATTTTTCCTAATAACTTACTCGAATATGTTATTTTAATGTTTTGTTTGTTATATTGATATTTCTTAGAAGTTTTTAATAAAAGGCAAAATATTTAACGCTTAAGTTTTAATTGCTGAACACACGAGTTTAGTAGTGTGTATAGCAATAGATATGTGGGTAATCATTTGTGAAAGAAAGCTCACACATTAGTAGGCGAAGTTTTGCGAGAAATAAACGACGATGACTCGATAATATTGACTCTGATTGAAGCAGCAGCGATGGTAGAACAGCCTTTTGGTCTACAATTGTAGCCTTTTGGAATAAGAATTGTAAAAAGTAGAGTGTTTGAAATTCGCAAGTCTGTAGTTTGGTGAGCACAAACGTTGCTTCATACCATACAGAACGATATCCTACAATAATAGAACATCACCAAACCCATTACAAAATAAATGGCTGTCCTATATTGCGGAAAGTTACCTTCAAGTCACGAATTATGGCTGTCTTATATAACGGAACATTACTTTCCAGTCACGAAATATGGCTGGCCTATATCACGGAACGTTACCCCCACTCACGAATCATGACTGACCTATATCACGGAACGTTACCCTCCAGTCACGAAACATGGCTGCCTTAGGTCACAGAACATTACCCTGCAGTCACGAAACATGACTGTCCTATATCACAAATCATTACCCTCAGTCACGAAATATGGCTGTTTTTAGATCACGGAACATTACCATGAAGTCACAAAACATGGCTGTTCTAAATCACGGAACATTACTTTCCAGTCACGAAACTCGGCTGTTCTATATCACGGAATATTACCCTCCATTCACGAAATTTGGCTGTTCTATATACGGAACATTACCCTCCAGTCACAAAATTTGGCTGTTCTATATCACGGAATATTACCCTCCAGTCACGAAACTTGGCTGTTCTAATAACGGAATATTATCCTCCAGTCACGAAACTTGGCTGATCTATATCACGGAATATTACCCTCCAGTCACGAAACATGGCTGATATATATCACGGAAAATTACCCTCCAGTCACGAAACTTGGCTGATCTGTATCACGGAATATTACCCTAAGTCACGAATCTTGGTTGTTCTATATCACAGAATATTATCCTCCAGTCACGAAACTTGGCTGTTCTATATCACGGAATATTACCCTCCAGTCACGAAACTTGGCTGTTCTATATCACGGAATATTATCCTCTCCAGTCACGAAAATTGGCTGATCTATATCACGGAATATTACCCTCCAGTCACGAAACTTGGCTGATCTGTATCACGGAAAATTACCCTCCAGTCACGAAACGTGACTGGCCTATATCACGGAACGTTACCCCCACTCACGAATCATGGCTGTTCTAGATCACAGAATATTACCCTCCAGTCACGAAACATGGCTTTAACACGAAACAGTGCAGTAGTGACCCTAGAAATTCATTAATCACGGGAACGTGATTACTGTTTAACGTACGCTTTCATCAACCCGTTTACTGTACAGTACTCGAAAACGTAGAATCTCCTTAACTTATTAGAATACAAAGTAAGGAAGGTCTATGACCTTGCAATCGTTGGTCGGTTGACGTCACACAAAATGACGGAATAGTAGGGCGGTAAAAATGGGTAACGGAAGCAGGTGCTCTATAATGAAGTCATCGTTTTGGAAAAACCGACTAGCGCTAAACGTTTCGAGATATTCTACTTTAATGCGTAACGAAATGAATGCTGCTTTGCAAGTACTCCGCAGTACAGTGTCGTGTTGAATATGCCTTATCGCATTAAATAGGGGTCGTAAAGTGTTTTAGCTGTTGTAAAAAAAATCAAATACAGTTCTGAAGGAGCAAATCTTATGAGTGCCTAAAATTCTCAGCGACAATAGTGCACAAGTTTTGCAAAATTTTCACATTTAAATAAATTTTATACCGGGCTTAGGGGAAGGAAGGGTAATACCGCTCACGTAAGGAAATAATAAATTTAAGTATAATAATATATTTCAAAGTCTTCCAACTTACCAAAGACACATAGAACAAGAAGTCCCTCTCATGGAATACAAAGCTAAGGCATTATCATACGGTAATTAAACCAGAAGCCTTATATGCAGCTGAAACATTATCTCTCACAACCCAGGGCCCAGTTGAAAGGCTGGAGATCAAAGAAAGAAAGATATTACGAAAAATCTTAGGCCCCAAATTCCGTTACAACCAATTACTCCACATCAGGAATGAAACTCTTTACCAAAAACTGAAACACTATCAGACACAATAAGAAAAAGGAGAATTGATTTTTATGGCACATCCTCCGAATGGACAAAAATAGACTAACCAAAAAAATATTTGACTACTTTGACAATAAAAGAGCCTACAGTGTTATTGATTTGGGTACAGTTATTAGAATTCGTCAATTGATCTGTACATCCGGTTCGTGTTTTATTTCTGTTCTACAATTGTTGGGAGGTCTCCTTCAGCATCTTGTATGTTTACTTCAGCAGATTGACACAAGTTATCTGCAGCAATAAAGTCATCTTGTGTGTGTGCATTAGGATTTAACGGCCAAATGCCACTCCTTTCGAATCCTTTAGTTGCCTTTTCCAAAGAAGACACTGTATTGAAAAGATATGCCGTATTATAAGGAGTTATTTTCTGAGATCCACGAGTTTTCATAAAAATATCACATTCTTTATTAAGAGCTAACCGCCTCGGTGGCCTAGTGGATAGCGTACTAGGCTTTCACCCCGAGGACCCGGGTTCGATTTCCGGCCAGGGCTTGGCATTTTCATACGCAATCATCCCATCGTCTGCATTAGCCCAAGTTTGCTCAATAGTCGGACGTTAAAAAAAAAAAAAAAATATTAAGAGCTGTTTTTAAAGGCCGTAAAACGTAAGGTCGAGAGGTTGCAGTCGTTGTGAAGTATGAGGTGGAATAGAAACAACGTGGATTCCTTTTTCTCGGCAAAACAGGTAAGACTCTCAGCAAAAACAATGCCGCTCAGAAATGCGCAATGCGCTAACTTGAGCGTGATTACCCGACGTTGCCATCTTGAATTCATTAGGTTATGGTGTCTTTAGAACTTTGTTAAAATAACAAATAAAATCATGAATTCAAGGCTAAAAACATGCTGTTTATGATTATATTAACAATTATATTTGTAATAAGTTATATTCCTACTTACCTTTGATTTTAGTTGAAGATTTTATAAGAAACGAACACTAAACTGAATATCATTCATAAATACCAAATACTATCCCTGGCGTCATTCACTCGACTGGAATATATATAGAACTGTTGTGTCCTAGCACAATAGGTAGCAACACTATTCAAACGACTGTTAACAAATATCAGTTTGGTATTATTTAGGTGAGCGGCATTACCCTCTGAGCGGTAGGCATTACCCTTCTTCCCCCAAATGAAACCCTTAAAAATTTTGTACCCCTAAGCACCCTAAAAAATACGGTTTCATGCATATCGACAAATAACTGAAAAAACAGCATGAGGAAATCTAGAGACCGAATACGTAACGCAAAATCGTTTCACCGGATTTTTTTTCCGGCGAAAAACCGTTAAGGTTATCATCGCCGAGGCACGATATTAATAAAATAAAATTTAGGATTATCACAAAATAAAAAATAACTGTAATTTAAAGCAATATGCAATAATAACTATAAATACTATTCCTAAAACTAGTTAACAATAAAATATAACTACAAATAAATAAATAAAACTAAACAACAAGGAAAACAAAGCAAACAATAATAATTTCAGATAAAGAAATAGCCGCAAATATACAACTTGTTGCAGGGCTGTAAAGAGGTCCTGCAATATTATTTTAAGTTAAATTTTATTCAACAAATACAGACGGTGAAACAATTTCAGAGTCCGGTTAATGGCCGAGACACTATCTCCCAACGTCCTCTGCATACTATTCCCCATACCACATACACGCCGTATATTTTGGAAACCATCACAATCTAGCAATATATGTCTTACTGTGATGGTTTCTCTACAAAACCCGCACCAAGGCGGGTCCCCACGTCCCATCAGAAATCCATGTGTTAGCATGGAGTGGCCAATGCGAAGGCGGGTAACCACCACCTCTCTCTACGACTTGCGCGTATTGACGACCCCCAAGGACGAACAGTATTTTTAATTACCCTCAATTTGTTACTGCTTGTAGCTGCCCATTCATTTCCCCACTGTAGAAGAATTAAATAAAGTGACAAGATTACACGTTGAGTGCATGACGGCAGAAAAGTTGCTTCCTTTGCCGCATTATCCGCTACAGTGTTTCCAAATATTCCACAGTGACCAGGAATCCAGATAAATGATAAATGATAGCGTTTCACCAGATTTTGCACGCTAATGTCGTGGTATACAAATTAAATAATGGCACGCAGCTGTCTCGCTGACACAATGGAGGCGAAATTCCGAATGTAAATTTTTATCGTAACTTTTTTTAAATTATGATTTTACTAACATAATCAGCATTAAAATCTTTATAAACAGTGCTGGCGTTAATCTTTTAAATTTTATTGAAAATAAACCACTGTCAAATTAAATTTCTTAATATCAGTGGATTATGAAAATTCAAAATGTTAATTTACGCAGTTTTTAACGCTGTTGCATTGATGTACTTTGAAAGATTAAAAATGACCGCCATTTTTGAAACTGTTAAACTTAGGTATTTTGTTGGTTAACAAATTTGTCCCAGCTGTTGCGCATATCGATTTTCGTGCCCAGTTTGAATCAAATACGATTGAAATTACGAACGTGCGCGAGATAAAAATTATATATAAATCTAAACCCATTAAAAAGTGATCTAAAGGTCAAGATCGGAACTCGTTTCAAGGATCCGGGTCTGGGTCCTTTTTTTTGTTGTTTTAAGGCGAAAAGCACATTGAGGCTATATTCGCGTCCCTAAATGTAAGTGTTAGTGTAAAGTGTTAGAGTCGTTAGTGTGTGTGTTAGACGCGGGTACCGCGAGAGACGTCTAAATCCTCTCAATAGGTGCAGCTAGTCTGCACCCCCTGCCGGGAATCGAACCCGGGTCCTCGGGGTGAAAGCCCAGTACGCTATCAACTAGGCCACCGAGGCGGCTCATTTCCTATTGGGAATTCGCTAACAATTCCTGACTTTGATTAGAAGGTGATCAAGTTGTAAGGACTTGATACTTCAGATTAGTTTAAAATAATCTGTTCGTTGCGAGATCGAATAAACAGCTGCTTGTCTGATTATAATTCAAAATTAACGTGACAAAATTTGAACAATTCTTACGCACTATTTTAGAAATATTTGTGTACAGTTATTTTTCGTGTTTGCAGAACTGAAAGCCTAACGAAGTAGGCTACTAGCATATGTAAATGTAGTCCTACGTTAACAAAGCTAATTGAATGTTTTGCTCCGGCAAATGACGTTGACCGTAGCGCAGTACAGGTAGGTGAAAGCTTTAACGGGAACCGAGATTTTCCAGTTGTGCCAACATCCAAACATTCCAACCAAGCGTCTGTATATTAGAGATGATACACTATCTGTGAAATATTGATATATGTGAAAACTGATACTGCTACTTTTTAATATGTTAAATTAAACTGGGAATAACTGTGAACTGTGAAATAATGTCTTGGCTGTTATGTAGTTATTACTCCTTCATATAGGCATATAAATCAGGAAAAACAAACAAAATCAGGTATTTTATCTACACAAATACACAATTCTTCTATAGATTTATTCTTCAGTAATTCTGCACTAACAAACAGTTAGTGTGTAGATAGGTAGGACCAAACTGTTGTAAGTGTAAGTGTGTTTTAGACTCGGGTACCGCGAGGGACCTCTAAATCCTCTCAATAGGTGCAGACAGTCCGCATCCCCCTGCGGGGTTAATAATATTATAATCACCAATTAAGGTACTGTCACATAAAACAAATAAACGAATGAACTCGATGAATAATCAGTTTATAAGAAAGAAAAAGAAGAACAATAGTTTGTGGCGGAATAAGACCAAAAATCCCCCGCAGAGGGTTGCAAACTAGCTGCATATATTGAGAGGATTTAGACGTCCCTCGCGGTACTCGAGTCTAACACACACTTACACTTACAACATTACACTTACGACTTTAACCGTGTACACCCACACTTACATTAAGAGCGTCGATAATAGCCTCAATGTGCTTTTCGCCTTGAAATAAAATTTAAAAAAAGAACAAAACTCAACAATGAGGAAGCCGTTATGAATTTTGATTATTCTGGTCCAAGCTTTTGAAGAGAAAAGTTTAATATTTTAAAGAAACAATTAACACGCCAGTCAAACAAATTAAGACATCAGCTTGAAAGCTACAGCATCCATTTTCTTCAATATTCAACGAAATTCATTTGACACAAAACAATAAAATAATATTATATCTGGTAACCTAACTTAGTGAGTGATGGTTTTTTAATACTAACTTCAGAAATGTATCAGTGGCTTTTATCGTCAGACTTGAGGAAATAATTAATTTCAAGAAACTATTACATAATCCTATAATATTAAAAGAGCAATTTCTGTATGTTCAGCGTATCTCGAAAACTGCTCTAACGAATTTCACAAAACTTTGTACATAAGGGTTTTGAAAGGTGCAGATTCGATCGCGCTAGGTCTCGTGCCCGTAAAAAATCGCAAAACGGCGAATTTCTAGCCTTAAATTTACATGGAGTGTATACCTATATACATTGCCGGTTTTCAAGTAGAGAAGTTCATATTCCTAGAATCTCGTTAGATTCAAGAGAAAGTAAACTTGGATGCACAATGCAGACATCAATTTCCCGTTAGGCCAGCTTTTGCTGACAATACATAAGGCCCAAAGGCACACATTTGTATCAGTTGGGATATTCCTACTAACAGCAGTTTTTGTGCGTGGAATGTTATACGTAGCTTTCTGCAGAGTTAAAAGGCGAAATGGACTGAAAATTCTCTTGCCCCCAGAAAACACTCGCCACACAAGAAATGTTTGGAAAGAAGTATTACAAGAACATTCGAATAATTATGTTCCGACAACAAATATGCAGATCGATGAAAATGTGGAGACTTGGAATTTCCCTGACAACTAAAGATTTTAATATTTGATTATTTGCACGGTTATTGACGATCAATTTTTTATTATTTCATTTGCAGAGTTTTATAAAGTTTTAAATATTTATATTTTTATATTAATTATTGATTTTTATCAGAAAGAGGCTACATTATACAATTCTTTAATACATGTTCATGTTTTACTGAACGCACCCACATGTATATACGATTATTTTGTAAATATTTTGTACATGTTATTTAATTTTATTTTATTGAAAATAATTTAACAAAATTTTGAACAAAAGATTTCAAAGTATTTCAAACAGTTTTCAAAAATAAACAACACGAGCGGAGCTCTGTCACTCGGTTCTTGTTAACATTAAGTGATAATGCATTTGACATTTAGCCTGGATTGAAAATAAACTGAATAATCAACCTGAGAGTTGTAATATTATAAAATAAATAAATAAATAATAAATCAATAATTTTGTAAGTCATACACATATCCAACGATGGATTTTATTTGTAAAGATAACCTGTGTTTTAAAATTTAAACTCAGTTATTCCTATTTAGTGACTGCCTATTTCTACGTACGTAGCCTAGTTATTCAAGTAAAATAAAATTTAAGTTAGCATTGTTTAAACTAAATAAATGCTTCTTTTTTTTAATAAATAACATGTTATTGTTATTATTATCGTAGTAAACTAAATAGAAGATTGGACTAGAAAAGAAAATCAAAATTGAATATAATTAGAACTATAAGTAATTATATATTCTCTATTAAAATTCTAAATGTATAAAATGTACGAAGTCCATTTCTACCGATATTTGCAACAATAATTTTGGAAGTAACGGAATCGGTTACAGAGACATGTATTCGTTTAGTCCACGTCCAGTGTAAAAGGAGTTCTACCTGTAGTTTTACCTTTGGCAGGTACATAATCCCTAAAACGATCAGGACAGGAATGCGTCCCTTTGTTGGCACTACGAGGGGACCAGCCTGTTCAGGTGTTTTAACACTGGCATTTTATTGATGCTTAACTTTATTGTGTATTCCTTTCACTCGACACAATAGAACCAGAAATACCACATCCTCATTATACCAAACAGTTGATTGTTATTAATTAATAAAGTGCAAAACGTTATGGCATTATTTTCTAAAAGAGTCATGAAAGGTAATTCAGACAGCCTATTGAAATATACAAATATACAGGCACTATGCGCCATTAAAAAGAAAGGCTGAGGTAACACCTGCATCATAAAAAAAAACAATGGCATTTTTTTCATTTTTTTTTTAAAGAATTACGAAATCTTAAAAATTCCATTGTTTGAAGACGTGAGATCTACGAGGTGTGTTCAGAAAGTAACGAGAATTTTTAAATTTCGCGGGCTTGGAGAGTCCGATTGTCAAACTTTTTTTTATTATGTTGGTATACATGCCCTTGAAGTATGATAAAACTTAGCTGTTTTCATTGTTCACTTTGTCTGTGACAGCCACTAAGGTTAGACGTGTTTTTATGAGCTCGGCGATTTTCGTTTGTTAAAAGAAATGGATCAACGAATTTGTATCAAATTTTGCGTAAAAAATTGAATAAAGTGTAACAAAGTGTGTGAAATGTTAACAAAGGCCTATGGTGAGTCTGCTATGAGTAAAGCAAGAGTTTACGAGTGGTATAAGCGTTTCCAAGAAGGCTGTGAAGACGTTGAAGATGACGAACGCCCTGGACGTTCCAGCACATCAACAACCGATGAAAACGTGGAAAAGTGAAAGAAATGGTTATGAACAATTACGAATCACAATTACAGAGGTACCTGATGATGGCATATCGATTGGATCATGTCATGACATTGTTTCCAGTGTTTTGTGTATGAAACGCGTGGCAGCAAAATTCGTTCCAAAATTGTTGAATTTTGAACAAAAACAGCGGCGAATGGAAGTTGCTCAGGTGTCACTAAATGAAGTCAACGACGATGCAGAATTACTGCAACGTATTATAACAGGTTACGAAACATTGGTTTACGGATATGACGTCGAAACTAAGGCTCAGTCATCCCAGCAATGGAGGCATTCTGGCTCGCCAAGACCGAAAAAGGATCGACAAGTGCGGTCGAATGTGAAGGTTATGTTCACTGTGTTCTTCGATATTAATGGCATAGTGCATCATGAATTCCTACCACCAAGTGAAACGGTCAGTAAGGAGTACTACCTACAAGTTCAACGCCGTTTGCGTGAAGAAATCCGAAAAAACGTCCGGATCTGTGGAAAAACAATTCATGGCTTTTGCACCACGATAATGCACCAGTTCACACTTCATCGCTTGTTCGTGAATGTTTGGCCAATAACAGTACTGTAACGATGCGCCAGCCTGTATATTCGCCATACATGGCTCGTGTTACTTTTTCCTATTTCCAAAAATAAAGAGAATCTTAAAGGGCCGTCGTTTTACAGCCGTAGATGACATTAAAAGCGCATCGCTGAAAGAACTAAAGACTATATCAAAGATCGAGTTTGAGAAGTGTTTCGAGGATTAGAAGAAGCGCTGGCACAAGTGCATAATTTCCATTGGGGACTATTTTGAAGGCGACAACATCAATGTAGAAGAATAAATAAATATTTTGTTCAAAAAATTAAAATTCTCGTTGCTTTTTGAAAACACCTCGTATGTATTGTCTCTCGCACTGTAAAAATTAACCTTGTCAAACACAGAATATTTTCTGAATATTCTACATCATGCCAAATGTGCACTGAACATACCAGGATATTGAGAATATTTCGTAATAAGTTCTGCCTTTTCTGCGAATACTACTGTATAATATTTCTGAAATATTTTAATTTCATTATCTTTAAATACTCAGTTTCCTATACTTACAGATTCTTATAGTTTTAGAAAAATTATACATGTAGACATTCACATAATAATTATATATGTTCTTGGATGCTGTTGTTTTTTTTCTGTATGGGCACTTTGACCGTGTTCCCAGTCAGGTATTTTTAGACGTATTCAAGTAATTACAGAGCGAGGCTAGTTCGATTTACAGTAGGTTATATTGAATCGTTCAGCGAGACTAACGCGTTCTGTGCTTGCCAGGTTTGCCAACTGTCTCGATTTGAACAGATACGAAAAATAATTACACTTCTACGTTATATTGAAAATTTAAAATTCTAATTTGTGCAGGTTTTAACGCTGTTTACGGTGGTGAAATCACACATCTATTTTTTACGATCAACAGTATGATAATAGGGTAAAAACCCATCAGGGAAAACGGTTGAAAAATGTAAAAAAAAATTGAACCAGATTACAAAGGTAACCTAGTTTATTTTTTTGGGACGTGTAAAATTGACACACATGGATACAGTAAAACAACCGCTTAAATTTAATATTTTTCTGTCATTTTTCGAATGTTCATATGATGACGATATTTTATATTTCTTTAGATAAAACGGGAAAAGAAAAAAAAAGGTTTTGGGATTTTTAAATAATCACACAAAAATTGATAAAATTCCAGTGGAATATCTAGATCTGTCCCGTTCTTTTTTAGCTAAAAGGTTGGCAACTCTGGACCGGAGCCCGCGGCCAACTAGTTTTTCCTGCGCTTGAAACGTGTGTTTTGCAAAGGGATTCAAGTACAGCGGGCCTAGTTTTAATTTGATTTTATTTAGTTACACGCTGGCCTATTTGTACCCCCCCCCTCATATATCCGGCAGTATTGTTTAATTGGGCTGTTAAAGCTGAACAGCGCTGCTAAGCGTACTTGTGGCCGGCCGCTTCTGTAACGGGCAATTATTATGATAAATCGTTTACGGACATGATTCTAAATGTCGGTTAGATTTTAATTCAGGTGTTTAATAGTCATGTCAAATAGACTTGAAAAGAAATGAAGTAATTTATTTAAAAAACACTAATTATAAATAAGTTATCAGCGGAATGAGGTTGAAAACATTGTTTTCTCCGTTATAAAGATATAATTTAAAAAAGCGTTTAAATGTTGCAGTAAAGTAATTTAAATCTTAAGATAAGATAAGTTATGTGTCGTGGAGATGCAGAGTTGTCTACTGACATGTAACATCTAATTTATTTAAAATTACTTCAGTGTGCACTCTGTTCACACTTCATTTTTTTTTTGTAATACTGTAATTTGATTGGTACAACCCAGGCACTGCGATCAACAGACCTGTTGTGCAACTTACCTCTTAAAATACCTAGATCAGCAGATTGGTGCCCCTAATAAGTTCCAGCAACCCACTGACTAGCTCACTCTGCTGAAGATCCCTAGAGTTTTGGAAACGAAAAACCTTTTACTAGCAAGAACCTCACAGTCATGAATTATGTAACCTGCAGTTTCCTCCTCCTTTATGCACAAACTACACAAGGTTTCTCCATAGTACATATCTATCCTGTTCATGTGCACCCTCAGACCACAGTGTCCTGTTATAAGCCCAATGATCCTTCTGAATTGTGCTCTGCGCAGGACATCTACTGCCCCTTTGAGTCCTCCAAAAGGAACTTCGTTTAAGAGACGTTTACTACGGGAATGCCCAGAAGGTTATCCCATCTTACCTGGTGTTGATTTGTAATCCGCCTATCAGTAGCAGACCTGGTCAAAGACAGGGAAATCCCTAAAGCCGGCTCAGGTCCGATGAACTTCAAGTCCAGCCAGTCGGTCTGCCTCCTCATTATCCTCAACTCCCCTTTGCCCCGGCAGAGTTATCCGGTTACCCAGGGACAGAGCGTCAAGCAATGTTGATAACTGAAATAAATCATACTTTGTGCAAACCTCATTATAGGACACCCTCAGTGATGGGTTCTCCGACTGTAGCTCCTACATTCAATGAAAACTTGTTATAAAATATTTAATACAATATAAAAATTCCGTATTTTTTATGTCTGTTGGGAGATTTTATTGTAACAGTTGTAAATTAATCAGTATTTGTAGTAGTGCTTAGAGGTGGTAACGATATCACAGAACTGCTACTTTTTCACGGATAGTCAGATTTCACATATTTATCTAACAGTGAATGGCTGAGTTTAACTGTTACTAACAGTGCACTGTGAACTGAAATCTCCGAAATCTGTTCAACCAATCCATGTCCCTAGTTCCTTTTATTTCCGCTAAGATAGCTAAGCACTGTGAAATTTTCACAGTTCACACTTTTGTTAGTGCGGAATTACTGAGACGAGATAAATATTGATATTGCTAACTGCGCGCGCACAGTTGTTTCCCGCCAGATTTAGCTTGTTGTTATTATTTATTTAGTATAGCGAATGTTTTTTGCACAAGTAGTGTTGTGTAGAAAAAGAATTGTGTATTTGTGCAGATAAAATACCTGATTTTGTTTGTTTTTTTCTGATTTTTATTAGCTTATATGAAGAAGCAATAGCTGCATAACTGGTCAGCTAGACATTATTTCACAATTCACAGTTATTCACAGTTTAATTTAACAGATATTGAAAAGTAGCAGTAGCAGTTTTCACATATAACTATATTTCACAGATAGTATCATCTCTACTTTGTACTTGCCAACACCGGATGGGGGGGCTTTCCCCTCTAAATTTCCTAGCTTCGACTGCACCGAAATCTGCAATTTGAAAAGGTTGTCCTCTCAGCGTTATTCCTTTTCATATTTACCGGCTACTGATGAATCTTTTTTCAATCTATGACTTAAAATGTGAAACCTTCCTAAGTGCTCCGGACAATACCTGCAG
>CM040190.1:13269545-13359545 GCA_022606455.1 Callitettix versicolor
ACATAAGTTCAGTTTTCTAAGACTACTTTTTCATTTCCATTACCACCATGTCCTTAAATTGTTTTTGAGTATAAAGCATTTAGAAAGGATAAAAATAATCCTTACAAATTAGTAATAATTAAATTACATTCTCAAAACGTAATAATTATGAATGCCATTTTATATTTACAAAATGAAATGAATTTCTCATAGAAGCATTCTTTTTTTTACTTAAATATGAAATAGTCCTTTGCATATTTACCAAAATGCAAACGATTTAGAATATTTTTAGTTGATTAAAAAATATTGATGATTGATAATAAATATGTTTAAATAAAATTAGGCTCTGTATCTACAAAATGTGAGAGGTTGTTATTACAACTCGCAACAAAATAGAGATAAACGTTGACATTGACCAAACAGTTCTTACTTCACTACAAGCAACAAGCAACTTTGGAATAAAGAGAGAAAGCATAAAGCAGATAGAAGAAAAGCAATTAGCAGGCAAAAACAATTAAATTTCCTTGTTTAACAAATCATAAACCAGCCCAAATCAAACTGCTTGTTTCCGTTTGAAAAAGCAGTTTGTTTGTCGTTTATAGAAAAGCATTTTTTTTAACAGTTTGGTGTTTTCTGCTCCATCACTAGTTCACATTTAGTAACAGTTTAACTCAGCCATTCACTATTGGATAAATATGTGAAATTTGACTTAAAAAGTAGCAGTTCTGTGATATCGTTACCATCTGCTAACGGCCACCTGTACAATAGCACTGGCCACCTGTACAATGGTTGCATGCCTGGCAGAGCTCGGCTGGATAATTTTGCCCAGTTATCACTGTACAAAATGTGAACACGAAATGCCTGTAACAACTGTAGCCTATGTCCTGCTTGATGCTTCCTTAAGGAAGCACGTTTTGTTTGCGATTGCAGTATTCTTATATTCGTAGTAACAGTGTAAAGACTTAAAAAGTACTATGTTCAGTATAATGATCTGCCTTCCCTAGCTTCATCAATTCTACTTTCGTTGACGCGTTTCGGAGAACCTCCATCTTCAAAAACTATATCTAAACCCGGTATAGATATAGTTTTTGAAGATGGAGGTTCTCCGAAGGGAAAGCAGATTATTATACTGAACATAGTGACAATAATCCTAGCAGAAAAGAAGAATATAAAAAGAACTTAAAAAGTAGTTCAGAATGCTGTTGTACCAACGAATAGCTCAGCAAACAATGTGTCAAGAGGCAACGTGCTGCGAGAATTTGGGATACGAGTTATCGATAATTGGAATAAGCCATCTTTCGATTAACAAAACACAAGCACGCTTTTGCTTTTGCTATTCGTACCGCTCAATAATATTGTAAAGGCTTATGTATTTTGTTCCCAATCTGGTTGCCACAAGATATGTTTGAAGCCCTCGGGTCAATTGAGCAACCAACCAGAACCAAACTGAACCTCTCAATTATGGGCCAGTTTAATCCTATTAAGAATGCCTTATTTAACCAATAAGAACATTGCAATTACACGTATTACATTTAGACCCTCTTCGTACATTTCCGGTGTGCTGCTGGTGGATACGTCGTTTCGAATTGAAATGAAAAAGCTTGTCACGAAGCGACATTCACATTAATACTCAGCAGCTGTTCTTGAAGTCACACAGGCCGTTTTTTGTTGTTAAAAATAATGAAGACTGGTGTCGATGGAACACGTGTAAAAAACCAACTGTAGTAACTGGATTCGAACCTCCGTACACAGATCCGAGTTCTAGCGAAATGAGCTATGATCACTCTGTTAGAACTCGCTTTAATTGGTTGATAAAAATTATATACGCTGTGTGTGTGTGTGTGTGTGTCCCCGTGTTTGTTCGTATTTTGTTAAAAATTGGCACGAAAATTTATTTTGGTAGTTGCTTGGAAGAATTTGTAGCTCGGCGAAATTATTTCAGCCGCTTCAAAATGTCACAGTAGTAAAACTACCGCGACACGCAGCTGTCTCGTTCACGTGATAAAAGCGAATTGCCAAAAGTATTTTTCTTTATCTGGCATTTGTTTTGAAATATTTATTTCGCAACCATAATCAGCACTAAAATATGCATATATCATCTTAAACTCTGAAATTATATTGAAAATACAAACGTGAACCTTGACCGCCATCGAATTAAATTTTTGTTAATTTCAATTGACTTTTAATTAAGATTAGAAAATTTACGAATTTTTAAAGATGACAATTGGCCGCCATTTTGAAACTGTTGAAGGAATTTTGTTTGTTATTGAATTTATCTGAGTTATTGCCAAAATCATTTTTTGTGAAATTTTAATCAAATCGGATTAAAAAACGCGCGCGCGCGCGCACTTTAGAATTCCGAGTCCGGGTCAAGATGGCTGCTTTAATAGCTTATTTTTCAATCAAAAATTTGCTAGAAATCTCGTAACTTATACTGTTCATTTATCGCACGTTACACTTGTAAACAGCATTGAAATGCAGTAAATTGTCATTTCTAATTTCCAAATTTTACTGTAAACGAATCAGTCGGCGGTCAGGGTTGTTTTCGTAGGCTACTTCTGTGTGTAGGCTAGTGATTTGAAATAGTGATTATTGCAGATTTCAACTCCGGTTTCGATAGTAAAATTTTGATTTTGAACAAAGTATAGAGTGCAAATTTCACGTTGGTCGTATTTTATGTTCACATATACGATCATAAGTAAATGATCGTTTTGTTTTTAACGTTATTCAGTTTTGTTACTTTTTTGAAAAATTCGCTTCCATCACGTCAGGGAAACAGCTTTTTGTCGCAGTGTTTTTGTTTTCCAGATTAACTTGAGAAATATTTTAGTTAGCTCATGTTAAATACGATTAAAATATTAATCCACTATGAGCTTCCGTATAATCTGAATATGGCTTTAGCAAATTCTGTTCAGTTTTGGAAATTCGGGCACCTTAAACAGCGAACCGGTATTTCGGTAAGGTTTCGACACGTAAACTAATATGCCCGCATGTAAAATTCAAAGAAAATCAGTAGTCACTTTCTTCTAAATTTAGAGCCCCGCAGGGGTGCAAACTAGCTGCACCTATTGAGAGGATTTAGACGTCCCTCGCGGTACTCGAGTCTAACACACACTTACACTTACAACACTACACTTACGACTTTAACACTTTACACTCACACTTACATTTAGGAAGGCGATAATACGGGGTGTCCACTAGTCCCTGATATCCCCGATGTCCGTAAAAGACACGGATTTTATCAAGTGGTCCCAGACGTCACGGATAATACCGGAGTTTAGAATTAATATCCCCCTTTTTCCCTAGAAAGTAATAATTTCCTTCCCTTCTCAGTGATTTTGTAAATTGCGATCCGAAATTCCGATAAAGATGCCTTGATACGGAAAAATAGCAGAATGCGCCTCTATTAGCCAAAACTTCAAGTAGGCTTCCAAAAAACTTAACTTTAAGGTTATTATATACCATCTAGTGTATTTAATCGTGGAACTAATATGTACGATGCCGTTAATGTCGAAGAACTTAAAGCTCCCATGTTTTTGTAGTATATGTTCCCAAAAAGTCTCTGATTTTTGCTTTAAGGGAGCTGGTAGACACCCTGTAATAGACTCAATGTGCTTTTCGCCTTAAAAAAATCTAAATTTAGAGGAAGATGCGTATTCAAGAAAAACTATTGAATCAAATTAGTGTTTTCTTATGAATATATCTGTCATATATATTATGACAGAATAATATACATTATGACTGGGAAAATAAAACAATGGAAAAAGGTCGTAGCATGACAGTAATTAATTGATAATACAATGATTTAATGATGTTTTCATCTTGGTTATTACATTTTAAAAGTCAGCTGTTGTAAGACAAATAGGCCCAACTTCCTTGATAACTACTTCCTGTATGTAACACATTTCCGGTTATCTCCTTGCTGTGTACAGAGTGATAAAATAGTCCAACACGTTTTTTTCTACAATACGTTTAAAGTGACAAAGATTTGTCTGACGTTGAAACGGAACAGCTCACGGGATAGGTTACGTGCACACATTAATTGATATATTGGTCATTTAATACTGTTATTTACTCATATATAAAATCAAAAGTAGGGCGTGTCCGTTGTAACGCACGTTACATTCTGACTAATTAGTTGAGCTGACTGATTTGATCTGTTCAGTTAAGAAAACATTTGGATTGTTAACAATTTAATTGACCGATTTTTTAAATTTAGTGACTCATTTAGTACGTCATTTCAAAGCTGTGATGAACTTATCCGAATGGCTTTTTACATTTTTTTTTACGCTATTTGTTCAGTTATGAGAGTATGAAAAGTGTCTCGCCTTTCAGATGTTGAAATAATCGATAAAACAGTGGAAAAAAGGTGGCAGTCGCATGACTGCCGACAGAAGTGACTACTTCTTATCACGGGTTATGGCTATATATTTTACACACAAAATAAAATTTATAGTCGATTTTCAAAATCATGAGTACGTTCATTTCAGTTTAGTATATTTCTAAATACAATATTATATGATTTTATGGTTTTTTGCCAAGACAGATTTTTGCTACTCGACACTAGAATAGGCTATAACTGACCATGGGAGAAGCACGGAGTCCCAAATGTATTCCTGCTACTCCTAATATATGACCCTGTGACTTATTGTCATTGTAAATGCCAACTTCAATGGAAACTGCAGTACTTTAATTTGGAAAGACAGGTTGTTTGGAATTATAAGAACGTTCCAATTAAAATCATTGCAAATGTAAGCCTATAAACAATAATTTTCTAATAAATAATAACAGGGATTCAGATTTTTATAACGGGAATACATCTATGTCCATCTCAGGGACCTAAACCATGTTCATTTTAAATTTCATCTCAATCGGTCCAGTAGTTAATGTTGTGATTGAATAACAAACAAAAACACACACATAAACTTTCAAATTTAAAATATTATATTAAAATATTTAAATATTAAAACGTCACTGTTGTAGCCTACAGTTAACACATATCGCAAAACTGAATACTAAATAATTCAGTTACACTGGGTAAGTAGTATAATGGCATTTAAATATTTATTATTCACACCTACCAATATATAATAACGTATAAAACGTCACTGTTATACAGTTAACACATGACACAAAACTAAATAATTAAGTTTGATTGGATAAGTAATATAATGGCGCGAACATATAAGTTTTCACTTAAAAAATACTTTTTAAAAAGAGCGTGATGCGTGACGGCAAACTGAATTTTTTCCCCGTCCAAAACATACATCCGTACCCCGCCATAAGAAATATTCACTTCAAAAACAAAAATATCAGTTTAGATACGGTTGGTCACAATGGAACGATGTTGATCGTAATTCTACGACAAAGTTTAGTGGATAAAAGTAGTTAAGTTTAACATTAGTTTTGTGGGACTTTATTTAATCCGAACCAACAATTCAGCTCGACCTTAAACCACTTTTGACTATTGAAGCGGCCCACAGGCTATCAACTTGGTTGTCAATCTTTACCATGTTGGAAAAGATGTTGCACGTCTGTGAGCGGGTTGGCGGTTATCGTAGATCCCACTTTTGATTTTCAGTGGGAGAAGCCACATGTTGGCAACGTCAGCACTAAACTTGCTCTTCTGTTGGACGGTGGTTGTTGATTTGCGAGCGGTTTCACTTAAACACGGTTTTTTTGATCGTTAAAAATTTATTACATATAATATAGTATGTCAGTACCAAATTTGCCAATTTGGACCGAGTTTTTCGAAAAGTTGAAAGAACTTATCGAGCTTTGGAAAGTAAAATCGGAAGTGTTAAAAGACCGGAATAAAAAGAGAAATGCCGCCTCGGTGGCCTAGTTGATAGCGTACTGGGCTTTCACTCCGACGACCCGGGTTCGATTCCCGGCCAGGGCTTGGCATTTTCATACGCTATAAATCATCCCATCGTCTGCATTAGCCCAAGTGTGCACAATAGTCGGACGTTAAACACAAAAAAAAGCTTTCCGTCCGTCCGACTATTGTGCACACTTGGGCTAATGGGATGATTTATAGCGTATGAAAATGCCTAGCCCTGGCCGGGAATCGAACCCGGGTCCTCGGGGTGAAAGCTCAGTACGCAATCAACTAGGCCACCAAGGTGGCTAAAAAAGCTTGGTTTAATACTTTTGTAAATTTACCAAGAAAATTGAACCGATTGCAAATGTCCCCATTATAATTTTTCCAAGACTTTATGGGGATATGGCGGTGGGAAATTTTAAATCTTCGAAGCTCTGTCCACTTGCTAAGTACCGCAATGTTGCGAAAAGCCGTTTGCAGTAATTGCACGGCTCATGTAGTGTCCTTCTTTTCAATAAACGGTCGCACTTTATCCAACAATGCTTCATATGTTTTACTATCCATTTGTACAATTTTTTTTTAAATCTTCGGGTTCTTTTAATAAATTCAAATTAGAAAACTCAGGACGTTTTGACCCCATTTTCCTCCTCTTTCTACTTGGAATACCCACTTCATCTTCATTCTCACACAACTCGTTCAAAAGTATAAAAACCATACAATCCTGACTCATTTTTTGCCACGATGAGAATACGCAACCACCCAGCAATGCCGAGCGGTAAATAACGTTGGCAATAGTGATGGGGCAAAAAACACCAAACTGTTACAAAAACTGCTTTTATATGAACGACAAACAAACTGCTTTTTCAAACGGAAACAAGCAGTTTGATTTGGACTGGTTTACGATTTGTTGAACAAGGAACGGACTGTTCTATTCGAACGTTGCCGCAAGCGCTAAAACTATTTTCCTGCTGTTTTCCTGCTAACTGCTTTTCTTCTACCTGCTTTTATGCTTTTCCCTTTATTCGAAAGTTGCTTGTTGCTTGTACGGAAGTAAGAACTGTTTGGTCAATGTCAACGTTTATCTCTATTTTGTTGCGAGTTGTAGTAACAACCTCTCACATTTTGTAGATACAGAGCCTAATTTTATTTAAACATATTTTTTATATTTATTATCAATCATCAATATTTTTTAATCAACTAAAAATATTTTAAATCGTTTGCATTTTGGTAAATATTCAAAGTACTACTTAATTTCTAAGTAAAAAAAGGAATGCTTCTATTAGTAATTCATCGCATTTTGTAAATATAAAATGGAATACATAATTATTACGTTTTGAGAATGTAATTTAATTATTACTACACTTATAAGGATTGCTTTTATCCTTTTTAAGTGCTTTATACCCAAAAACAATTTAAGGACATGGTGGTAATGGGAATGAAAAAGTAGTCTTAGTAAACTGAACGTCTGCGCTTTATGTTTTATCCTGGTTTGTTTCATTTTAAGCTGCTTATACAACTTTGAGTTTCTTAGTTTTCTAAACTTTATGTTTTTTCATACAACTTTGAGTTTCAGTTTTCTAAACCTGTTTTTTCCCAACTCTTTTAAAAAGCATCTTTTTTTCTCAACAAACAGTTTGTTAACGTTTTGTAAAAATAGCAGAAACGCCCACCTCTAGTTGGCAACAAGCTTGATAATCAAGTTGATCTGTGGAAACCAGGAGCAACCAAGTTGATAATCAGTGGGCCGCTTTAGGGCGCTTTAGCTGAACAAATAAATCCTTATATCGTAAGCTGACAAATCAGTCCGTTCATTTGAACTTTGCAAATGTATGACTGTGCGATTGTCCACGCTTGTTTACAAAAACCGATCGATACAGAGCGATGGTTGTGTTTAAACATTAATCGCAAAAAGATAAGACGAAGTGATAAAACTTACTGATAAAACATGATTAACTGCTTCGTCATTTGAGGAATTGGATGATTTTTTTTTTACTCGTCATACAGAATGGCAAAAGTTT
Source organism: Callitettix versicolor (assembly GCA_022606455.1). Lineage (NCBI taxonomy): Eukaryota > Metazoa > Arthropoda > Insecta > Hemiptera > Cercopidae > Callitettix > Callitettix versicolor. The sequence goes on from CM040190.1 coordinate 13,277,367, forward strand.
TTACTTTTCATTTGTCCATAGTAGAACTCCTATTAGACTGCCACTCGAACCTACTGAAGTATTGCGTAAATCAATTCTATTACGTCAGTTGAAAAAATGTCTGTTATTGAACCAAAAATAAAAATCACGTATCGTGTTTGCTCTCCCTTTTTTTTATATTAATTACGATAATTTATTAGAAAACACGACAAATTAACGTAGCTAGTTTTTAACAACATAACCTAAAACTTATTATAGCCAATCAGCTGTTCCATTAAATCAGCTGATCGTTACGAATTAATATAAAACATGTGATCTTAAAAAAAATTTTTTTTTAAGGCCACATGGGACCACTTTGAGTCAATATTTCGGTCACTTCTTCTTACCCGTGTTAGTGCACTGTGAGGATTCCGACTTCTTCCTCCAATACTCCTTCATCCTGTCCGATCTCCGCCTCCTGACCTCGTCTGACACCTCTACCATCTCTCGTCGTTCCGGCTTTCCTACATCAAACCTGATGTTTTTCAGAATGCTTCTGATTCTCGTTCTGTCCGGTGCATCCTCGATCCGCAAACCGATTTCTTGCAGATCTTTCATAGTCTGCCTGTCGTAGTGTCCTTGGGTCTTCCTATTAATATTTCTTATGACCAGCTATTTCACAACCCTGCTGTTGGGCATCCTAAGGATGTGGAAGAGATGGGCAATTCTTCGTTTTTTCATAACACTTGTAATTGGGTCTACCTGTTTATACACTGTACGTTGGTAGCGACTCTCCAGAAACCATCTTTCTGGTAACTTTTATTTAAACAGGGTCTAATGATTCTTCTCTCTATCTTAAGTAACTGGTCAGTCCTAGCATTATTCTTGATCTGGGAAAGGGTCTCGCAGGCGTAGAGTGCTTCCGGGAGAACCACAGAACTGTAGTGTCTTACTTTGGACTTTATCGAGTGACTTTTTTTGTTATAAGTTGACCACGTTAAAAATTGCGCTTTGTTGAGCTTCGCTATTCTATTCAATATTGCAGGTTTTCGTCCAAGTTATGGCAGATAATTTCTCCTAGATATTTAAATTGTTTTACTAGTTTTATGCTGCTCTCGTTGATATTAAAAGCGGGTGGCTTCGTAGCCATAATTTCCGTCTTCTCATAGGAGATCTTCAATCCAATTTTCCTGGCTATATTGTCCAAACTTTGTCTATATTGTCTTTGGCTATATTGTCTTTCCGTCTCCACCATATCCAATGCCGGAATCGCCAAATTATCGGCAAATCCCAAAATATTCGTCGCTATTGTTAACTATTGTCGCAAAGTCAAACAAAACATTAAAATCATACGTCACAAACACTGAACACAATTATACGATTAAAATATGTACGATGAAATTTGGTTTGATCAAACGATACGACCATATTTGTTTGACTTTGTGACGACCTCGACAGAGGGATTTAACATTTTGTATCACGGTCTGAAGATGGAACAGTAGAGTTTCGAAACCGCGGTAGCCTTTATGAGGTGAGTAGATAGACCACTGACGGTAAGGGTAAGAATAGGTTATTAATCCTAATTACTGAAGTCCTTTGTAATCCACCTTGAACGGAGATCAGATTCCTCCCATTGGGCGCTGTTGGCGTGGTCTTGTTAGTCCTAGTTGAAAGCTCACGACAATCTACGGTTGTTACAAATACAAGATGTTCACCATATCTTCTAAAGTTATAGTTTTGAATCAATAAAATGCTTCTAGTAATTTATACGACGCAGATACAGTCTTATAAGAATAAATACCACTATGAAAAGTAATTGTTTTTATTAATTCATTAGTTGTTGTGGCTTGAAAATAATTTTGCAAATAGTAGCCTATGTACGAGGTGTGTTCAGAAAGTAACAAGAATTTTTAAATTTCGCGGGCTTAGAGAATCCGATTGTCAAACATTTTTTTTTGTTATGTGGGTATACTGCCCTTGAAGTATGATAAAACTTTCAGCTGTTTTCATTGTTGACTTTGTCTGTGACAGCCACTAAGGTTAGATGTGTTTTTGAGCTCAGCGATTTTCGTTTGTTGAAAGAAATGGATCGAAGAATTTCTATCAAATTTTGCGTAAAAAATGGAATAAAGTGTAACAAAGTGTGTGAAATGTTAACAAAGGCCTATGGTGAGTCTGCTATGAATAAAGCAAGAGTTTACGAGTGGTATAAGCGTTTCCAAGAAGGCCGTGAAGACGTTAAAGATGACGAACGCCCTAGACGCCCCAGCACATCAACGGATGAAAAAGTGGAAAAAGTAAAAGAAATGGTTATGAACAATCGCCGAATCACAATTAGAAAGATCGTTGATGATGCTGGCATATCGATTGTTTCCAATGTTTTGTGTATGAAATGTGTGGCAGCAAAATTCGTTCCAAAATTGTTGAATTTTGAACAAAAACAGCGGCGAATGGAAGTTGCTCAGGAGTCACTAAATAAAGTCAACGACGATGCAGAATTACTGAAACGTATTATAACAGATGACGAAACATGGGTTTACGGATATGACGTCGAAACTAAGGCTCAATCATCCCGGTGAAGGCATTCTGGCTCGTCAAGACCGAAAAAGGCTCGACAAGTGCGGTCGAACGTGAAAGTTATGCTCACTGTGTTCTTCGATATTAATGGCATAGTGCATCATGAATTACTGCCACCAGGTGAAACGGTCAATAAGGAGTACTACCTACAAGTTCAACGCCGTTTGCGTGAAGCAATCCGAAAAAACGCCCGGATCTGTGGAAAAACAATGCATGGCTTTTGTACCACGATAATGCATCAGGTACATTGCTTGTTCGTGAATTTTTGGCCAAAAACAGTACTGTAACGATGCCCCAGCCTCCATATTCGCCAGACATGGCTCCGTGTGACTTTCATATTTCCAAAAATAAAGAGAATTTTAAAGGACCGTCGTTTTACAGCCGTAGATGGCATTAAAAGCGCATCGCTGTAAGAACTAAAGGCTATCTCAAAGTTAGAGTTTGATAAGTGTTTCGAGGATTGGAAGAAGCGCTGGCACAAGTGCATAATCTCCAATGGGGACTATTTTGAAGGCGACAGCATCAATGTAGAAGAATAAATAAATATTTTGTTCAAAAAATTAAAATTCTCGTTACTTTCTGAACACACCTCGTATGTATTTTTCGACAGCTGAAATTGATTCATTTTTTCTTTCATCGCCATCGTGGGCACAGATGCCAAACTCAAAGTGCTCCATCTATGCTGACCACGACCAGTTTTTACTTTGTCCTCTAGGCGTAAAGTTACTGTACAAAGTCTTTGTTTATTTTAAATTATCTTAATTCAATATTTGAATGTACTGTACTCCCATATGTGTGTCCTTGAAATGTGTTTATACGTTACGCGAGATAGGGCACACAAGATGTGCTTTGTCAACTTCCAACCTGATTGCTTGGCATGTCGATAGTGTGGTACTTGCAAGATATGTACGATACTTGATAAACAAGCAAAGAATGCGCTACGTTGCAAAAATATAGGCTACTTCGTGATGGAGAACTTTTCGTCGCTCGTAAGAACGTGTTTTATATTTATAAGCAGCAGACGTGATTGGAGCAAATATCCAAAAAGTAATACAATTTTAATAACACCACAAATGAACAATTTAATATGCGAATAATTTTGTATTTTACTTTCATAAATATTAAAACAAAGCGCTATAAAATTTACAACGTTTGTATTTTCACGATGACATTTTTTGATTTCATGAAATTTTAGATCAGCGTTAAAGTAAGTGTCTAAAATTTTCAGATGATATTTTAGAATAAGGAAAAGTTTTTTTTTTTTATTTTACTTTTACGCTACAACTAAGTAATAAAATTTATCTAGCAGCTTAAATCTAATAACAGTTAACTATTAGGCGGAATTTAGTCCACTGATTTAAGTCCACCAGATATCCACTGAGGGAAACAAAGTATCACCACTGCACTAACTATACAGGCTTGGTTCTCTTAAGTCTCCTTATTACCCTGTTGGTACTTGAGATCTAGAGCACTGCTGGATTTTCATGATTAATAAGCTTCTTTAAATGCTTAATTGCTGTAATTTTAATTTCCTCATTTACTGTGTTCATCTTTAAATCTCTGTGGATGTCATCATTCCTAATATACCAAAGGGCGTTAACAATTCAACGTAACACCTTGTTTTGGAAGTTTTGTATAATTTTAATATTGGATTTCTTGGTGCAACCCCAAAGTTGTAAGCCATACCTCCAGATTGGTTGCAAAATCTGCTTATATAATAACAATTTGTTGTGTATGTTAAGTTGGGAACTTCGTCCAATCAACCAATCATTTTCCTGTACTTAATAGCTAGCTCTTCTTTTTTCTTTTTGACGTGCGCTTTCCATTTTAATTTAGTGTCGAGTGTCATACCAAGGTACTTTGCCTCATTTGCATATGGAATAGCTTGTTCGTTTATGTACACTGTTATCTTCTTGATTTTTCTGTTTGTAAAATTTACATGAATTGATTTTTTTTCATTTAATTTAATGCGCCACTTTTTTGTAGAATAAGGAAAAGTAAACTGATTATTAAAAGAGCGGGAAAGAGTGATTCACGTTTTTAGATTTTGAATAACCATTTTAAAACTTTTGGACAGTGACGGCCTTTGGGGGGGGGGGCGAAGTCCGGCGGCGCCCATTGGCGCTAGCTCAGTTGGGCGCCGCTGTCTTGGCTTTTAAATTCTAATATTATTTGTTAATAATTATATTTTTACAATAATAATCATTATCATTATAATCAATAAAAGATTTTCAAAGTTATTTCAAAAGTATATGTATACCCATTTTTACTAGATATCTTAAAAACGCATCCCTTACGTAGGCGCCACAGTAAATTTTGCCCGACCTGTCCAATAATGATCTGTCATTTTCTTACCAATAATGACTTGTCTTAAAAAAGGATTTTTTCTTAATTAGAAAATGTTTAAAGATTTAGCAAACTATACCTCAGTAGCTTGCGCAAGATTTTGAATTTGTGAGTGGCATTACCAAAAATTGCGTCTTTTTTGTTTCCCCACATAACCCCCATCCACATCCCACAATTTTTTTAAAAAATTAAGTTCTATCACCCCAAAACAATAGGTTCTTTAAATTTATTTTTCATAATCATATATATATATATATATATATATATATATATATATTCATTCAAACACCACCTAAAGGTGAAATTAGTAGGAAAAATTCGTGAGAGTTAACCTTTATATAGAGTACCCTGGTTGAAATTTTAGACCGATCGGGCAAAACCTAGTGGTTATAGGAAAAAAACCCTGTCCCTGTCTACTAAAAAGTACCCAAAATATATTGTCACCCAAACAAGTATCCTTTAGATGGCTCGGAAAATTGTGAAAAAATTTACGGGTGTTGGTTTTTGTGTAGAATTGTTCCGGTGTGGATTTCAGATTGATCGGGCGCACCTTGGCGCTTCGGAGCGCGAGTAATATTCGTTCAGAAAGTGCGATGCGCGAGAATGCACGCCTTGCATTGCTACTCCGCACGGCGAGCTGGTTTTTTCTTTTCTCTTTTTCCTCCTCTTTTTCCCTGGCATTTCGGCGCCCCTTGGTGCCACGGCACCCACGCTGCCACGCCACTGCTATACCTACATGTGAAATTTCGTCCAAGTAGGGAGTACCTTTTCGTATTAATTTATACAGTATGTAGTGAAATAAGTTTTTTATAAAAAGTTTGAGATCAAACGTTATGAATTAGAATCCATTTTCTTATTTTTATTGTAAACTGTTTGAAAATTAAATACTTCTTTTACGAGGTGTTTTCAAATTTTGTTACGTTCTGGAAAACCGTTTCCACGCGTCAGCGAAACAGTTGCGTGGCGTGATTGTTTAAAATTTAAAGCCAATTTTAAAATTGTGTAATTCACGGGCGCGTAGCTTCGAGTTAAATCTATCCTATTTGCATCTTCTGTTGAGGAATGTCTCGTGCCCCCACAAGAACGTGTTTGAGCATAATAAATAACGGTACAAATAAATCATGTTGTGGAATAAATATTTCCTGTAAGCAACTGCTGGTCAAGGAATGCGTTGTTTATGTCATTTATTTTATTACTTTTTTATGATAACATGTGTACCGAAATAAGTGTAGTAGTGCTTAGTATCAGAGATTTTTTTTTAACTGCTGGTCAAGGAATGCGTTGTTTATGTCATTTATTTTATTACTTTTTTATGATAACATGTGTACCGAAATAAGTGTAGTAGTGCTTAGTATCAGAGATTTTTTTTTAATGGGGGGGGGAACAATTAATTAGTAATTAAATGTAATTTAAATTTTTTATGTTTAGAAGATAAAATCCCTATACTCTTCTGGTTTACTTACAGTAAGTTGGAGAAACCTATATATCATGAAACTTTAATACTAATATTGTAATACTTATATATTATATATACTATATATATATATATATATATATATATACACTAATATTGTAATAACTTGAATACTAATATTAATAATAATTGTAATAATTATGCTATATTGTCGGACACCCTAAGAAATGCAATACAAATCAATCTCTTAAATGAAATAGCTAATAAAACAGGTTGGAGAATCTCCGTAGAAAAAACTAAATTTATTACAAACATCAAAAACGCTCCAATTTTTTGGTTACGGATATTGGTGCAGGGGAAAAGTAAAGAAATTCAAATATTTGGGAGAAATGATCCAGGACAATAGCTTGGAGAAGTCTGCTGTTGAAGAAAGGGTACGCAAAATGGAAAGAGCATATGGTATCACTAAAAATTATTATAACAAAAAGTGCTTATCTAAAAATCTTAAAATAAGGCACTACTTTACAGTAGTGAAACGCAAGTGAATGGTTGGTACTGAATTATAGTTTAGATAAACTGAAAATACTAGAAAGGAGAATCACGAGACAAATTTTAGGCCCAGTGAAAACTAAAGAGACATGGAAACTAAGATCTAATGATGAAATATACAGGAACATAGAGGACATGACAGAGACGATAAGGAAGAGAATGCAATTTTTTGGACATTTGTACAGGATGAATGATTCAAGACTAGCGAAAAGGATACTCAAGTACCTATGGGATAAAAAATCAACAACTAGTTGGATTCAAGAGGTAAGGAAAGATTTAGAAAGAAATAATATAAAAGAAGAAGAAACGCTGAACAGCGAGATTTTTAGAAAGAGGATATTGAGTATGGAGGGATTCCAAGGAAGATTGCAGAAGAAACCTGGTGCGAAGTGGTCCGAAGACAGAAAGAGGCTGCATAGTGAAAGGATGAGGGAATATTAGAGGGAACGGAAGAGAAAACAGCTAAGTGTGAAGAATTGAAATTGTCACGTGGTCCCTAGCAGGCCTCATCGAAAGAAGAAGAAGAATTGTAATAATTACGTATGCAGTTACTTCCCCTAAGTTATAGTTGTATTGTTATGAAAGCAGTCGTTAAAAGTCTAGGAAAACTCTTGATTTTTATAAAATTAATTAGTTATTCTTGAATAACAAAAATCGATGTGCAATAGAAATATTTGTTCAAAAGTTGAACGACAAACACGAAAGCAAATATTTTTAGCCGAGTGTCATAACCTTTCTTTCTTCCTTTTTAGAATCTAAACGAAAATTAACAATCTACGTAAGGATTTGTATAAAACTGTTACACACGGTTCTAATGGAAAAAGTAAAACAATAAGGAATTTCACAAAAAATATATATTTGAGCAAAAATTATTAGTCAAAAAATAGTAAGTGTGTTAAAAAAACACTCCTAATAAAACTGCCTTCAACCTATGAGGAAAATATAAAGGTATGCTAATATTTAAAAATACAGCATACTTTTTTACGCGTTTTCATTCTGTTTCTACATGCATAGTGCGAGATATAATTCTACCATATTAACATATTAAAGAAAGTTTGTTACCTTAAATGTAAAAAATATATGCAAATGGTTATTAAAATCACTTTTTAAAACATTTAAAATAGTTAATTTTTACGACATTGTAATCTGTTTTAAGGTTTGTTTTTTTTAATATAAGATACAGGACATATACTAGGACAGATAGAACTATTAGGATTCATTGAAGATGATTTCCAACTGTTAAAAGTACGAAAACAGTGGTTGAAACAATGTATTACGAAGTTAAAAGCGCATACATTTACACACAGTAAAAGCACAGAATAGAAACACCATTTTTTCTATCGTATGGTGGTCCCTATTTATTTAAATGGAAGTGTGTTATACATGCAAGGAAAAAACAGCTCAGAGCTGAACCGAAATGACTGATTTTAGAGATTATCCGTTTTCATCTTTTCCTTAAAAAAAAAATAATCTCGCACAAACATTTCAAAAAGACTATTTCTTCTTTTCACTGCCTTTATTATATTGTCACACTCCACTTTTTGTTTTATGTTATTAATGTTAATGTTATTAATTTTATGTTATAATTAATTGTTTTATGTTATAAATTATGTTTATAATTGTGTGTGTGTGTGTGTGTGTGTGTGTGTGTGTGTGTGTGTGTGTGTGTGTGTGTGTGTGTGCGTGCGTGCGTGCGTGCGTGCGTGCGTGCGTGTGTGTGTGTGTGTGTGTGTGTGTGTCCAGTTTGTTGTATTTATTATACATTCATTTTGGTATAGACATAAGAAAGTTCAGAGTACTGCATATATCAAAGTACGAGGTGTGTTCAGAAAGTAACTAGAATTTTTAAATTTCGCGGGCTTGGAGAGTCCGATTGTCAAACATTTTTTTTATTATGTTGGTATACATGCCCTTGAAGTATGATAAAACTTAGCTGTTTTCATTGTTGACTTTGTGACAGCCACTAAGGTTAGATGCGTTTTTATGAGCTCGGCGATTTTCGTTTGTTAAAAGAAATGGTTCAAAGAATTTGTATCAAATTTTGCGTACAAAATGGAATAAAGTGTAACAAAGTGTGTGAAAGGTTAACAAAGGCCTATGGTGAGTCTGCTATGAGTAAAGCAAGAATTTACGAGTGGTATAAACGTTTCCAAGAAGGCCGTTAAGACATTGAAGATGACGAACGCCCTGGACGCCCCAGCTCATCAGCATCCAATGAAAACGTGGTAAAAGTGAAAGAAATGGTTATGAACAATCGCCGAATCACAATTAGAGAGGTCGCTGATGATGTTGGCATATCGATTGGATCATGCCATGACATGAAATTGTTTCCAATGTTTTGTGTATGAAATGCGTAGCAGAAAAATTCGTTCTAAAATTGTTGAATTTTGAACAAAAACAGCGGCGAATGGAAGTCGCTCAGGAGTCACTAAATGAAGTCAACGACGATGCGGGATTACTGAAACTTATTATAACAGGTGACGAAACATGGGTTTAGGGAAACTAAGGCTCAATCATCCCGGTGGAGGCATTCTGGTTCGCCAAGACCGAAAATGGCTCCACAAGTGCGGTCGAACGTTAAGGCAGTGCTCACTGTGTTCTTCGATATTAATGGCATAGTGCGTCATGAATTCCTGCCATCAGGTGAAACGGTCAATAAGGACTACTACCTACAAGTTCAACGCTGTTTGCGTGAAGCAATCCGAAAAAAACGCCCTGATCTGTGCGAAAAACAATTCATGGCTTTTGCACCACGATAATAAACCAGCTCACACTTCATTGCTTGTTCGTGAATTTTTGACCAAAAACAGTACTGTATCGATGCTGGAACAAAAAACAGGAAAAACCGCCTCGGTGGCCTAGTTGATAGCGTACTGGGCTTTCACCCCGAGGACCCGGGTTCGATTCCCGGCCAGGGCTTGGCATTTTTATACGCTATAAATCATCCCATTGTCTGCATTAGCCCAAGTGTGGACCGGACCTTAAACACAAAAAAGCAGGAAAATCATTAGTAATGGATTTGAAAGGGAGTAGTGGATGTAAAAGCATAGCTAAAAGCATTTACACATAGTAAATGCACAGAATGGAAAAAAAAATTTTTTCCTGTGGTTCACTAACACATTCAAGGGAAAACAGCCCTCAGCTGAAACGATGTAAAACATTAAAAAAAATATGTACACTGTTGTGTGCAGTGTATGTTGACATACACACTGTATGTTGAACACTGTTGTATGTTCCTACACTGTTTTGAAGCTGCTTTGAAATGCATAGTGCGACATATAATTCTAATTATTACTGAAAGTTTATTACCTGTTACCTCAAAATACGGACATTAATGCTGACCCAGACCAATGTAAAACAAATTATATTGTAGTCTGTTGTACATTACTTCCTACACTGTTTTGATGCTGCTTTTAATTCTAATATCTTAAAGAAAATTTATTACCTGCTACCTTAAAATGTAGAAATTATTATTAGCAATCAATTAAAAGAAAACATTAAAAATAGTCACTTTTTACTATATTCCAATATGTTTATGAAGTACACAACAAAAGTATGCAACTATTAGGAATAATTTAAGATGATTTCCAACTGCTAAATGTTTGAACACTTGTTGAAACAATGCACTGCAGAGTATTACATGAGTAGGCCTATGTGTAAGTCAAGATTTATATAAAATTTGCTGCGATATTTTGTTGTTTACTGCGCTGTATTCAAGTTTACTGCTATACAGTAACCTTCCCACATTATAAGTAAAAGTTATGTGTGAACAAAATCTGACGGAGCAGATTTGAGAAATGACGTGTACAATTCTGAATAAAACTCTTCGGGAAAATAATTTCAATGTGATTCATTTTGTAATGTTTTTGCACCATTTATTAAAATCTATTAACTTTGTTGTTGTACTTATTGGTATTCTTGTTCTGTTACAGACTGAAAACATAATGCAAGAAGTATTTTAAGTTTATGCAAGACGGTGGAAAACAGTGTAGTGCAATGATGGGCGCAGACCAAGTGTTTAGGACACTCAGTGTAGTGGTAGTGTTTATTTTAGTGCAACTGTTGTCCGTGACTAGTCTGGAAGGCCCTCACATCTGTGTTATGCAGAAACCGTAAGTACTGATTGCGTCAAATTACTTGTTTTATTGTTGTACAGGGCGAATTACAAGTAAAATCATGTAGGTTTAATGCTTGCTTTTGTAGAGAACCTTAAAGAAAGCACAATGTGCAATAGCAAACAGTGCAACAAGCCTTTTTAAAACCCAATCTAAATTACATACAAAAAAAGTAGAATCACTAAAAAAATAACTACTGTTATTTAGGTAAGAATTTCTTGTTTGTATATCAGCAAAAATACTGAACAATCTTTTTTTTTATACATTTTATTTATTTATTTCAGAATTATAACTGGTCTATGACCAACAAATAATTTTACTCCAATAAATACATATACCAATAATTTATCAACTTAGTCCATCCATTAAGTTTTTCTTCTTTGAATTACTACTTTAAACATTGTAACATAGCCACTGGACCACATATTCAAATGATTAGGATTCCCGTCAAATGATGAGGATATTCTTCCCGTCAGTAGTCTATCCACTCACCTCATAAAGGCTACTGCGGTTTCGAAACTATCGTTTCATCTTCAGGCCGTTATACAAAATTAAATCCCTCTGTCGAGGTTGTCACAAAGTCAAAACATTGTTTAATCAATCTCTAACACTGCATTACACCAGCTCAAAAGGTTTAAGTCTCTTCAATCGTCGAACCAAGTTCCGATTGTTTAGCAGTCGTCTAGTTTCACTGTTAACATGTTACTGTCTCTTTTCATGCTTGCATGCATTTTTTTTTCTTCCACTATTGGAATGCTAAGGTCTCAGGATATCCTGGTTACGAACGTACCATGGAGCAGTCACCATATCTGTACCGTTCTGATGTTAGCTTGTTCAGCACAACCCCACAGCTGTATCCCGTACAGACAGACAGGTTTAAAGGTCTGATTATATATCAAAATCTTATTATCTATTGGTAACTTGGAATTTTTTCCCAAAAGCCAGTAGTACTGTTTATACTGCAAACCCAGTTGGGTCCTTTTTGTCCTGATATGATCTCCCCAGTTAAGTCTAGAGTCCAGATAATTCCAAGGTATTTAGCTTTATCTTCGTTGGCAATAATAATGCCCTGATACTGAGTGTAGGGGGATTGTTCAATCTTTTATATGTAAAATTAACATAAACAAATTTCAGCTCATTAAGTTTAACTTTCCAATACCTGGTTCAATTGTACATTTGGTCACTTGCATTTTGTTTCTTTGTGGTTGAAATATTTACACTCTGTCCTACTGCAATTATAGCTGTATCGTCAGTGAAGGTCACAATTGTAACATCCTTCACCACCAGCAAGTCGCTTGTAAACAGCAGGTAGAGTGTAGGTCCCAACACACTACTCTGAAGTACCCCTGCATGTATTTCCTTAAGCTCTGAATATTTATCTTCTTGCTTGATTCTAAATAGTTTGTTAGTTATATACGATGAAAGAACTTCCACGAATTGTCAACAATATAATGAGCTCAATTTTATCAAACTCATTTTTCTTAATTCATTTTTTAAGTAATTTTTAATGCACATAAAATAAAGTTTAAAGGTTTTACTAGCTTTTACTTCCTTTATTATCCATCTGTCAACTGGTTTTTTTTTATGTCTTGATAACCACCCTGTAACTTATTTCACCAGTCTTCCCTGAGCAAAAACACATCATAATAGTTACTTTGTCTTGATTTAATCAATAAGTCTTTGTTGAACATCCATAATGTCTGTTCTAATATACTGGTTCTCTTCTAGATTATAGATTTGCCTACATGTAGACAGTTCCCAAATTACTAATAAACTGAAAATCCTGACATTGTTTATCCCTACAGGGAACAGTGCAAAGCTTTAAAATTGTGTGTAATTCAGATTATAGTGGGTTATTAAGTATTTTCTTGAATGTCTACTGGACATTATGCCAGGCGCATCTATCCTAGGTTGATTTGTAGTGAACTGTCCCCAAAAATCAGCTGTTTTTAACAGCATTTCTTTACTATTTAACATTGGCCATACCGAACTGTGTTATGTTACACATAATTATTTTATGTCTAAGTGTAGTATATATTTTGTTCCCTTTTTTTGGGACAATTGAAAATGAGTAATGAAGTCACAAGTTTCAAAATAAAATAAACCTAAGTTTAAAGTAAAAAAATTTACAATCAATTAAGCTTTGCAATCAAGAATTATGTGGTCTCTAGTCTCCTCCTCTTTCTTGCACGACCTACACACGGGTGGTACCTATCCTGTTCGTGTGCACGCTCAGACCACAGAGCCCAGCAATAAGCCCCATGATTTTCCTAAGTTGTGCTCTGCCCAAGAAGTCTGCTGCTCCTTTAAGCCCTCCATATGTAACCATGCTTAAGAGGCGCTTCCCTCGCAAGGGGGAGCAGACTAGCTGCACCTATTGAGAGGATTTAGACGTCCCTTGCGGTACCCGAGTCTAACACACACTTACACTTGCAACACAACACTTACACAGACTTTAACACTTTACACTCACACTTACATTTAGGGAGGCGATAATAGCCTCAATGTGCTTTTCGCCTTAAAATAACAACAAATAAGAGGCGCATACTATGGGATGCCCATGAAGGTTATCCCATCTTGCCTGGTGTTGCTTATTAATTCACCTGACCTTATTAACAGACCTGGCCAATGACAGAGAGATCCCTAAGTGTTCATGTTAGTTTTAGATGAAAAGGTAATTAAGAGGAAATTAAAAGATGTACGAGTATTTTCGACAAGTAATTATTAATAATATCAATTATTATTATTATACAAGTATTATTATTCTAACAAGTATTATTCATTATTCATATTACTTATTAGAAATATTAATAAATTTTAACTTAATATGTAAAAGTAAAAGTAGTTAGTTATTGTTCAATATTATTTATATAATTTGTAATCAGATGTACGGACTACACTTGGTTTAAAGGATTAATTTTTTTAGGAATTTTTTGTTTACACCTATATCTACCACGTTTCAGCATGAATACCTACTTCTAACAGATAATACTTAATGTAACAATTTTAAAGTTATACATACTGGTCGGAATAAAGATAATTTATAAAGATAATTTACCAAACTTTAATGTAAAACGAACACATATGTTTAAAGTGTATACATACATACAACCAAACGTTATGATTTTTGCACATGTGTTTTGTTTAATGTAATAATTTAGGTAAACATTACTGCCGACAACAAACAAGTGATTTTATTTACGTTTTATTTATAAAATTTTTATAAATTCAAACATTCTGATTTAATCAAGCAGGGAGCACTGAGATCAGATGGGAGCACCTTGTTGAAAAGTTATGTTATCAGATTACCATTAACAGACCTAAAATTTGTACTAATTCAGTGTGTTGTGTTTCAGATATACAACGACAGTGTTAGTATCCGTATTAACGCCGTACCAAGTGCGTGACTATACATGGTGCCTCAATATACCACCTAGATGTTCAAGATATAAAGTCAGTTTTAAAACAACATACAAAAATGAGGTTTGTTTTCAAAATATTGTTTCTGTTGGTATTCGACAATAACGTTATACTTTTACTGTATTAGTACGCTTAATACTTTTATCACGTGCTTAATTTTATGTATAGATTTTAGTAGTGTTTAGATCAAATGTCCACAGAGGGAGAAAGTGACTTTCAGGTGGTTACATTATATTTTTGGTTCGTTTGTAATATTTTCTTGCACAAAATTATTTTATATGAACTCTCTGATACTTGAACTCTTAGATTCAGACCAATTTTCAGAATTTTTCAACTGTTTTGAGTTGTGTACTAACTTACAAGGGGTAATTTCAGAGGAGGTAAACTCAATCTATCATATCGCCATTTCTAACTGATGATAGATTTAGATATTTTTGTTGACCGTGACAGTTACATAACTTTTTTCTTAGTTATGAAAAGAAAAGAAATTGTCTGGAGACTTGTACTCTCTGTTATAGCCATTTATACTAATCTGGGAGTTGAGTTTTTGATTTTGGTAGAGAGTTGTGATTGTAATTAGACAGTAATTTTCTTTTATGAAATTTTTTAAAATTGAAAAATGGAAGAATTCATGGTAATGACAAAGAAAAGCTTCATGTGATAAAGCAATCAGATGAGGAAATAATTACTGCTATCTTGAGAAGTGCATTAAGAGTACCAATTTTAAAAGATAGTAATTAATAAAGTGTATTGAAAAAATTATTATCTTTTTTTCTTAAACAAAACTCAATACCAGATCTTAATAGGTAATACAAGGTCCATTTATCCTGAAATGCAATTTAAGTTCATTTAATTACTGCAAGTTGCTTCTTGTGAGATCATTATAATTATAGTGACGTAAACAGAATCCTATAATTTCCTAAAGTTACCTCTTTTGTATCATTCTGGCTTTATTTAATGATACTCTCAGATCTCCGAATACTATATTATTTCAATAAAGAAGTACCACATGCGTCTGTACATTAGAGATTTTAATGTACCACAAATTCAGGTTCAAGAAAAACGGGTTTCGTACTAAAAAAGTGCAGAAAATATGCATTTTTTTTTTTGTGTTTAACATCCGACTATTGTGCACACTTGGGCTAATGCAGACGATGGGATGATGTATAGCGTATGAAAATGCCAAGCCCTCGCCGGGAATCGAACCCGGGTCCTCGGGGTGAAATCCTAGTACGCTATCCACTAGACCACCGAGGCAGCAGGGAAAATATGCAAGTAAAAAATAACTGAAAGGTAACATTTCTTAAAGTTTAACGTACATTTATCTTAAGACTAAGTATCCACGTGCAGTGTTTAATCATGTAAAGGGATGGTGTGTCCAAGGTGCGTGTCATCTTTTTGTCTGCTGTTTCTCTGAATTTGCACACCTTAAGGACATAGCATCTAGACTGCTGTAAGAGTTCAAGCAAACTGATCCCTTGTTCTCATTATTCTGACTGAGGATAAAAAAAAAATTAACCAGCAGTTTGATTATGAAATGGAGCAACTGTGGTAACACATCTGATTAAATTAATTGATCGGCAGTGTTATGCGATTGAATAATTGTAGTTCTCTTTAGTGTCACAATGAATTTATATTTGCATTTAAGATTTTTGTTGTTGTTGTTGTTGTTATTTTAAAGTGAAAAGCACATTGAGGCTATCATCGCCGTAATAATCGTACAGACCCATAAGCCATACTGATTGCTTGTAAAATAATGTAGAAAACAAAAAGTAAATACAGAGTGTCTGGAAAGTATTTGCTAAGGCTTCGGGAAACGTTTGTTGGATCAAAACAAGAAAAAATTGCAGTGCAAACATAAACTATTACAAAAAGTTTGGCACCAGTCTTTTTTTATTTTAAGGCAAAAAGCACATTCAGGCTATTATCGCCTCCCTGAATGTAAGTGTGAGTGCAAAGTGTTAAAGTCGTACGTGTAGTGTTGTAAGAGTAAGTGTTTATTAGACTCGGGTACCGCGAGGGACATCTAAATCCTCTTAATGGGTGCAGCTAGTCTGCACCTCCTGCGGGGTTTGCATTTAAGATTTAACCCTTTATGCTCAAAAGGCCATTGCTTCCCTACTTCAAAGCAAACTTGATACTTTCCATTTGCTTAGTCCTAAGTGTATCTAGCAATTTCGATATCCATTTCTTAATAACTTGGAATTGTTTTGTTTACATCCAAAAAACGTTTCTTCAGTTCGTATCCAGGTTTCTTCTTTACGTAGAAAAAAAATCATTTCAACTTGCCTTACTTGGTCACTAACAGAATAAACTATGTGAGCGTCCACAAAATTTTGTATTGGCCAGTCCAAATGGCCTTGCATGCTGAGAGGAATGCAGCTGCAAAAAATAATCAAAGCTGGTACTGATTTGTTGTTGTTGTTATTTTAAGACGAAAAGCATATTAGGGCTATAATTGCCTCCATAATGCAAGTGTGAGTATAAAGTGTTAAAGTCGTAATTGTAAGTGTGTGTACTATGGGGACATCTAAATCCTCTCAATAGGTGCAGCTAGTCTGCAACCCCCTGCAGTACTGAAATAGCAGTGGTCACTCATAATGGCAATATTAGCCAAACGGAATATTGTTAATAGCTGTAGGTGGAAAGTGAAAGCATTCAGTTCGATAAGGAAAAACAGTATTTTATGACCACAGCACGTAGGTAATCATAATAATTACATTTAGACAGAGGTCCCTTCTTAGTGCTTATTTGAAAGGTACATTTCACGTTAAGCTTTTAACATTGGTAAGCAATTTTTTGACTGAATTTATGTTCAGCTGATGTGAAAGTGTAACAGGCTAATTATTTCGTGTATGTGTGTGTGTATGTGTGTGTTTATGGTGCATGTGTGCGAGTAAGCTAGCCTATGTGGATATGAATAAAAGTACTGTTTTCTCTGTTTGTTCAGACTGCTCCCATGCCATCCCATTCATTATCTTATCTCATGCAGCTAAATATTGTTCACAAGCCTACAACAAGTTGATTATACTTTGATTGTAGCTAAGTATTTTCTCACCAGTCAAGTTTCTATAAATACAATAAAGAGCTCTCTCTCTGATGTATAAAAATTGGTTTATAATCATTAAAATTCCACTTTCTTACTATACAAAGTATTTGAAAATCATTGTGATCATATAAAATTGATCTTGAGATTTTAAATGATGTAATTTAACCTATATGTTTTGATAGGCGTTCCTGAATAAAAAAGTGGTTTTATTTGAATATTCGTGTATAATTTTGTTTGTTCAAACATTTCTGTGTTAACTGATTTAGATAAAATTTGATGTATAATGGTATCTCGGAATTATTTTAAAAAAATTTCAGCTATTTCATTCAAAAAACAAATCTGTTATATTTTTCTTCAAATTTATTGAATAAGTACCCAAACATAAAGTAGGGTTTGGTATATTTTCAAAAGTTCATATCTAGAGCTATAAAAAAATCAGCTCTGATTTTAAAAAATTGGTTCACTAGATTTTAATCATACATGAAGATTTATACCTACATTATTGTCATTTATCTGTTACTAGCTGTTACCCGTTGCGGCTTTGCCTGCAATTATAATGTAGGCAATAAAATTTATAGTCGATTTTCAAAATCAGAATAGGTTATTTCATTTTAATATATTTCTATTCACAATATTATACGATTTATGGTTTTCGGCCAAGAAATATACATTTTTGCTACTCGATACTCTAAAACAGGGTCCTGTCATATTTTAATAAAATACAGTATTATTAAAAAGTCATTATTATACAATTAAACTGGAATAGTATTGTGTTTATCTCAGGTACCTAAATTGTGTTCATACCAAATTTAATCTCAATTGGTCCAGTAGTTAAAGTGTGATTGAATAACAAACAAATAAACAAAAACAAACTTTCAGAAATATAATATGATTACCTGTTACCTGTCACGGCTTTTCCCGCAATCATAATATATATTAAAGATCACGCATCACCGTGTTAGGACCAACAACCGTGTCAGTTAGGTTATGGTGTATTTCTTTTTTAAAATAAAGGTTTTTTAACGCACCACCGTGTTAGTTAAGTTATGGAGTACTCTTTAAAAAAAATTAAGGTTTTTTTCCTGCATCACCATATTAGGCCCAACAACCGTGTCAGTTAGGTTCTGGAGTACTCTTTTTAAAAATAAATAAAAATAAAGGTTTTTAATGCATCACCGCGTTAGGCCTAACAACCATGTTAGTTAACTTATGCAGTATTCTTTAAAAAAAATATAAAGATTTTTCACGCATCACCATGGCCTAACAAACGTGTCAGTTAAGGTTTGGAGTACTCTTTCAAAAAAATAACGGTTTTTTTACGCATCACCATGATAAACCCAACAACCATGTCAGTTAGGATATGTGGTATTCTTTAAAAAAAATATAAAGGTTTTTTCACGCATCACCGTGTTAGGCCTAACAACCGTGTCAGTTATGATATGTAGAATTCTTTAAAAAAATATAAAGGTTTTTTCACACATCATTGTGATGGGCCAAACAACCGTGTTAGGATATGTAGTATTCTTTAAAAAAATATAAAGATTTTTTCACTCATCACTGTGTTAGACCTAACAACCGTGTTAGTTAAGTTCTCTTTAAAAAAAATATAACAGTTTTTTTTCATGCATCACCTTATTAGGCCCAACAACCATGTCAGTTAGGTTATAAGTACTATTTAAAAAAAATTAATAAAGGTTTTTTAATGGATCACCGTGTTAGGCATAACAACCATGTTAGTTAAGCTTATGGAGTATTCTTTTAAAAAAATATAAAGTATTTTTCACGCATTACCATGGTAGACCTAACAACCGTGTCAGTTAAGTTCAGTACTATTTAAAAAAAAAATAGTTTTTTTTCACACATTACCATGATAGGCCCAACAACCATGTCAGTTAGGATATGTAGTATTCTTTAAAAAAAATATAAAGGTTTTTCACGCATCACCGTGTTAGGCCTAATAGCCGTATCAATTAGGTTATATAGTATTCTTTAAAAAGTAAAGGTTTTTTTCACACATCACCGTGATAGACCTAACAATCGTATCAGTTAGAATATGTAGTATTCTTTAAAAAAATATAAAGGTTTTTCACGCATCACCGTGTTAGGCCTAACAACCGTGTCAATTAGGTTATGTAGTATTCTTTAAAAAATAAAGATTTTTTTCACACATCACCGTGATAGGCTCAACATCCATATCAGTTATGTTATGTAGTATTCTTTAAAACAATATACAGGTTTTTTCACGCATTACCGTGTTAGGCCTAACAACCATGTCAGTTAGGATATGTAGTATTCTTTAAAAAAATATAAAGGTTTTTCATGCATCACCGTGTTAGGCCTAACAACCGTGTCAATTAGGTTATGTAGTATTCTTTAAAAAAATAAAGGTTTTTTTCACACATCACCGTGATAGACCCAACAACCGTGTCAGTTGGGATATGTAGTAGTCTTTAAAAAAATATAAAGTTTTTTTCACGCATCACGGTGTTAGGTCTAACAACCGTGTCAGTTAGGATATGTAGTATTCTTTTAAAAAATATAAAGGTTTTTTCACGTATCATCGTGATAGGCCCAACAACCGTGTCAGGATATTTAGAAGGCTATTTTTTAAAAAAATATAAAGGTTTTTTCACGCATCACCTTATTAAGCCTAACAACCGTGTCAGTTTGGTTATGCAGTATTTTTTTAAAAAATTGGTTTCTTATCACCCAAAACCCGTGTTAGAGGTATTTTTATTGTTTTACCGATTTACAACACGTTACTGATTTTCGCCGGGTAGCAATTTTGAGGTTATGTTGGTCACTTTTATTTTCGATTTTATCGTATTTCTCGTGCTTTCATATTTTGGATTCTTGCTTTTGGGCACATAATAAAGCATTTTAGTAACAAAAATATCGAAAAATAAGGATATGCTACACTGTATATTTACCATTTTTTCATATAATATAATTACACAAATATATATACTACCTTACAATTGACACTCTGTGTAGGGATTTTTTTACATTTAATATTGAAAATTCAACACAAAGTAACAAATTAAAGTCAGTTTTGAAAAAAATTTCAACTAAAATATTGAAAATGTTACATTAAAAGCAATAATTTTGCAATAAATAAAACACAGATTAAGATTCTTAAAATAGGATTGAATCTATGTTCATCTCAGGTACCTAAATCACAGGTCCAGTAAATAACTACAATTAACATATGCCACAAAACTAAAAACTGATAATTATTTTGGGCTGGGTAAGTAGTATAATGACGTTTTGTAAAACGGGAATAGGCCTAAATGTATCTCTGATATGTAAACCATATTCGTACCAAATATCATCTCAATTGTTCCAGTGGTTAAAGCGTGATTGAATAACAAACAAACAAACAAACAAACAAATAAACAAACAAACAAAGAAACACACAAACTTTCAGAAATATAATATGAATAAGATCAACATTTAAGAAATTAAACAATAAATTGTTTATCAATTAATTGGAGAAGTTTTAGGGACATTCAGTATGACACCATTTGTAAAGTTTTTGCACAAAATATGTGTGTCATAGTAACATGTGTGTTGAAACAGCTGTTTTTCATATGATATTATGGTAAAAATTTAATTTGTTGTTTTAAAATGGTTTTTTAAATAAATAAGTTGGGATTTAAAAGATAGCCTAACACTTAGCTACATAAAGTAGTACCTCAGGGGCTCACAAATTGTGAATCCGGGTTTGGAATCCCAAGGTGCCCTAGCTCAATTTAACTTTTCTTCCTCTATCTGGTTGGGTTTGACCCTTTCATCCCAAGCCAAGGTGGAACAACATGCACTGGAAGCTGAATGGTTAAGGGAGGGAGCTTTATTTGAGTATGTAGACTCTTAGATATCAGCCGACTTTTCAGATTTAACCTAGCCTTACCTAGTCTTGTGGGGCATTGTATGGAATTTTTATTTCCTCTAGATACCTGCGGGATTTGGTTGGGAAAACATTCAAAACCAGAAAACCCTGGTGAACTGGCAAAAGTGGCACCGGGGGAATGAAAATAGCATGGCAGTGGGGAGGAAACTGGAGCTGTCCATGGGACTCACAAGCAGTGAATTGCAGCAGACCTTAGGGATGAGTGGAAGAAATGAGAGATGGTGTTTGATTATCAGGAGTGCAAACTGAAAATAAAGGAGGTAGTAACAAAGGGGCTTCAAATTAAAGCTAGAAGCAGAAGTCAAAGCACTGTAAAGTGTTATTTACTCAGTCAAAATATATGGTGGTTCCTACCTACACAAAAACTATCTACTGGACAGCTATGAGGTGTGGCTATAATGCAACCGGACTGAATTTTTAAACTTTTTATTTAACATCGTTTACATTGGAAATCTTATCAGCTTCAATATACACCCCTTCTCGATCCTTACACTCATACGAGTTTTCCATTTTTGGAAGCTACGCTGCGTATTGTCTTCTGATATGGTCATCATCATGTCCGTCACTTTTTTCTTCACTGCATCTACAGACTCGTGTTCTTTTCTACATGCTCTTTACCTTAGGATACAAAACAAAAAAAGTCACATGGAGCAAGGTCAGACAAGTAAGGTATCCACTCCCAACACAGGAATTCCATGCTTTACCAAAAATATCTTGATTGATATGATAGTTCTTTGTGCGATGGTACATTGTCTTGATGATCCATGAATGATTTTTTCACATGTTAGGTCTTTTTCTTCCCACGCTTTTAAAAGAGTGGTCAAAACCTCTTTGTAGTAAATTTGGCTAATAGTTTGACCTTCAGGCACCCACTCATTGTAAACGATCCTGTCAAGAAAACGTAATCATAACTTTGAATTTCAACTTGCTCATCCATGCTTTTTTCTGTCTTGGTGAGCTAGGGCTTCTCCAGTGCATGGCTTGGCTCTTGGTTTCATGGTAATACGTGAAAAACCATGATTCATCACCTTCTCTGTTAATGTCAGTGCAGATGGTCAGTTGAATTTCCTTTTGATCAGCAGTGAGGTTTTTGGTACCAACTTTGAGCACACTTTGTTCATGTTGAAATTGTCATGTAAAATTTGCCTAACGGTTTCTTTGTCAATGTTCGTTAATTCACTAACTCGTCTTATACTCAAACAACGATTTTCTCGAATAATCTTACCGACTTTTTCAATGTTTTCATCAGTTCTTGCTGTTCGTAGCCGAGCAAGATGTGAATCATGTGTAACACCTTTTATCACCTTTCTAAATCTTGTATCCCACTAAAAAAATTTAGCTTGCGAACACTCATCACCATACATTTTTTGCAACAAATTTAATATTTTTGTGGCGGATTTTCCGAGTTTAACAAGAAATTTCACATTAACATGGTGCTCCACACTGGCACTAAGCATTTTTTCGACGCAAAACAAAAATTGATCAAACGTCTGCTTTGAGCGAACTAGATATTGAGCAATCATCAAAATGGCAGAGTCATCATCAAAAAAAATGAGAGAGGAAACATTCAAGTTCAACGCCCCGCCATTGTCGACCACGTGGAGTAAATATTATGGGCATACAAAAATCAGTCCGGTTATTTTCTAGCCACACCTCATATTAAGAAAAACTGGAAAATCCGCTTTTTTCTTCAAATGAAAAGAATTTTTTGCATGAGATTTGGATTTGAGCAAATTTCGATGAAACGATTTTGATATTTTTGGAGGAAACAAACAATATGTTGGTTGAGCGGTGTTTTTACACCATTTATTTTGTTTAAAATGATAACACTGTTTTCCAAAAATACAACATAATAAGCAGAATAAATAAACTATGAAGTTCACCATTGTTATGTCCCTGGCAGAGCGATTGATATTAATTTAGTCTGCTCCTCCCACTATTGTTCTTCAGTTACTGTTTTTAACTTCAGTATTAAATTAGTGACAGAAATAGAAACCACCTTGATTCTGTTATCATAAAGTCTAAGAGAATAAAAAATAACTTAATTTGTTAACTTATTATTTAATTAATTTGTTAATTATAATTTAATTTTTTTTTATTTTCTAAAAAATAAGTTAAAGGTGCGTGTCTGAATCAAAAATAAGTTTAAGGTGCGTGTCTGAATAAAAAATAAGTTAATTACAACCATTACTTTTAGGTAGCGACAGTTTAATTTAAGTCTTTGTCTGTATTGTGCTTTGTTGCTAATTATTGTTCCTTATCAGCCAGTATTTTTGCCTAAATGTTAACTTATAATGTTCACTTTTTCTAATTTGAAGATTTTAGGTCTACATTACCTTTAAAAAATTTTATTATTAAAAGTCTAAGAGAATAAAAAATAACTTAATTTGTTAACTTATTATTTAATTAATTTGTTAATTATAATTTAATTTTTTTTTATTTTCTAAAAAATAAGTTAAAGGTGCGTGTCTGAATCAAAAATAAGTTTAAGGTGCGTGTCTGAATAAAAAATAAGTTAATTACAACCATTACTTTTAGGTAGCGACAGTTTAATTTAAGTCTTTGTCTGTATTGTGCTTTGTTGCTAATTATTGTTCCTTATCAGCCAGTATTTTTGCCTAAATGTTAACTTATAAGTCTAGGTCTACATTACCTTTAAAAAATTTTATTATTAAAAGTCTAAGATCTGTATATTCATTATTTTTTTAAAATCTGTTGATAAATTTTTTTTAACTTTAAAGATTTTTTTTTTTGTTAACATCCGACTATTGTGCACACTTGGGCTAATGCAGACGGAATCGAACCCGGGTCCTCGGGGTGAAAGCTTAGTACGCTATCAACTAGGCCACCGAGGCGGCATTTAAAGACTTCAAAAACTTTATATAAATAGGTCAAGTACAATAAACATCCCTGCTTTACAATATAAAAATGTAATGACTTAAAATGTGTTCAGTGATCTGTTTATTTCACAGTTCTTGCTCTGAGCCTTACCATGATAATTCATTTTGCAATGGAAATTTACTTAGTTGCACTCAAAGTAAATTTATTTACTATGTACTAATTTATTGGTATTTTAAAGCGAATGATCAGGCTTGGAATTATTTTGTTGTAGACTAGGTGTATAGGACTTGACCATTACACCAGTGTCCAGTGTAAGAAGATTTGTAATACAGTGACTGACAAGTAAAAGATGTTTCTAGAAAAACTCATTCAATGAAATAGGCTCAGCTGTAGAGCACAATTAAATGAAGTGCTTTTATTGTTTGATTGTTTGCTAGTCTGTTTACACTGAAGTGCAAATAATAGCAAACACAGATGTTTGCTGTTTGCAGTGTTTTCAATGCTTTCATTTGTTTACCTTTATAATGTTTACAGTTCTAATCTGTTGCTTAGGATATAACTATATTAGAACCATGGAACTATGTAAGTAAACCCCCCCATTGATTGAAAAAAACAAAGATTTTTTTAACATGTTTTAATGATCAAACTATATTATACGGTTCAGTTTATATCTTTTATCAGACGACATACCAACAAATAAGACATTTACAGAACTACTACACTGTCGCTTTGGTTGTACACTCTCAGTGAAATGTGACCTGCTAGGCTTCTACATTTTAAGATATTACAGTAGACAAATAGCGTAGCACAGAATAGTTTTTTAACTTATTTTATTCAACAAAGTTGTGTTTCATTCAAAAATTTAAATATAACTTTTATTTTGTAAAATTAAAAAACTTTTATTTCTTAAAAATACTTCTCAGTTCAGTATTATTTCACACAGAGTGTATGTATGATACATAACAAAATAAAATAAAATATATATTATTTAGCTAAATGTATTTTTTAATCCAAGTTGAATTAAAGTAACGCTTGGAGTTATAGTATGAATAACCTAAAAATATTTGAAAAAAAAATTTCTTACTAATCACTAATCACTGAAAGCATAGCAGTTTTCTTAGAATTTTTTTTTTTTTTTTTTTATGTTCGACTATTGTGCACACTTGGGCTAGTGCAGACGATGGGATGATTTATATCAAATGAAAATGCCAAGCCCTGGCCGGG
The DNA here is from genome assembly GCA_022606455.1 of Callitettix versicolor. Lineage (NCBI taxonomy): Eukaryota > Metazoa > Arthropoda > Insecta > Hemiptera > Cercopidae > Callitettix > Callitettix versicolor. The sequence goes on from CM040190.1 coordinate 13,302,770, forward strand.
GATCGAACCCGTGTCCTCGGGGTGAAAGCCCAGTACGCTATCAACTAGGCCACCGAGGTGACTTTTCTTAGAACATAACAGGTTTAATAAAGCTGTACTCAGAGGGCCAAAAACTTATAATTTTGCATCTAAGTTAAAAATTTTTTGAAGTTGATTGTTGTTGGGTGACTTCAGTTCGTCGAATTCTGATTGTGACAGTTCTACAATAATCAGTTTGATTCGTTTTAACATGTTTGAATTCAAGTCTTGTTGAAAGTCACCCTTTATAGTTTGAAGAATTAGTGGTTTTCAGTCCATTGAAACACTAAATTTTCATTGAAATAGCAACCCTACTATATAAATAAATTTTACGAAACATTGTACAAATTTCAATAAGCCCTGAATTACTGAAGTAGAACGTTTTGTTTATATCTTTCTTTGACATATTATATGGTCAAACGTGTGCTTTTATAGCAACGTCAACCATATTTGATGCCTAAACTTAAAAATGGTTTTTGAATATTTATTATCATAACTTGTTTTTAATTAACTGGAAAGGTCTTATTATTTTAAATCTTTAGAAAAATGGGTACATGATTAGTGTTAATTTAAAATATGAAAAATATTTGTATGTTTAGACGTTAGCGAAAACTAAACCAGTGGAGGAGTGTTGTCCAGGTTATACAAGGAATAAGTTTGACCGATGTATCCCTGTTTGTTCAGAGGACTGTGTACATGGAACTTGTGTAGCGCCTGACACATGTAAATGTTTAAATGGCTTTGGTGGACCAATATGTAATATATGTAAGTAGCTTAGTATGATATTATACTTCATCAATACATACTTTGTTTGTATGACAATTGGCCCTGGGTACTCTAATCCCAGGCAGTATTTGTATCAATGTAATACTCATCCCTTGTCCATTTGGTCCTATGGTATATTCTACAAAGTAATGATGTGTTTTCATCACAAAAACGATTAATTAAATGTGTGTAATGATAATAAAATAAATAAATAACTACAAGAATCACTATAAGTTATCTGTTTAGTGAATAATACGAGGTCAATTGTCGCGGGACGAATTTGTAATACAGGACCAAACGTATTTTGTAATACAAGACCAAGAATTGAAAAAAGAAAATTACTTAAATAAATTAAAAAAAACTGAATTTTGAAATTTTAATGGTAATTACTATGGTAAAATCAGATTTTAAAAGAAGTAAAGGAAAAAAATTATATTTTTTTAAGATTTGAAATGGACATCATTTTGAAACTGTTGAATAGATTTTACGTGGAATTTTATCCAGGTAATACCAAAATAAATTTTTTTCTAAGTTTGTATCAAATCAGACAAATCAGATGAAATCAATGCTAAAATATGTATATATTTTTAACAACACCACTCAAAAAATAATCTAGAGTTAAGATCATGTTCATTTCAAGCTCCCAGATATGTATCTAGTCATGACGGATGCTCATTTTCCAATAGAACTTCATTAAAAAGTGTAATTAAATCTTTTCTAAAATTTTTTAAGCATATTTTAATAATTTTTACTATAGTTCTACTGGACAGTTTCCAATCTGCACGGAATTCATGTATGGAGAGAAGGCAGAAGTGGCAGGACTGATCCCCCCATACCACCCTCGTCACATAGCTGTGAGCAGCAGAATTGATAGAGCCTAGTTATGTTGGTCTTGAGATCGCAAAAAGTTTAAATCATTGGTTAGAGGCAGAATGCTCTATTTTACTCACATTTTGCAGTAGAAGAGAGTTTGTACCGTTATTTATTTTTTTTACAGCATGTCCTACAGGGAAATGGGGCCTTACTTGTGAGAAGGACTGTACCTGTGAAAACAATGCTACATGTGATCCTTATAGTGGAGCATGCCAGTGTACGAAAGGATATAGAGGCGCACATTGTGAGGACACTTGTGAAAAAGGATTTTATGGCCAAGACTGTACAGAAGAATGCCAGTGTGCTAACGGAGGGACGTGCCACCATGTGTCAGGTGAATGCCACTGCAGACCAGGGTTTACTGGACCACTGTAAGTAAAAATTATCCTGTCACGTTAAAAGTTCCTCGTAAATGATTAAGCATTGAATAATGTGCATATTTTTATGTAATCTGTTAAGTTTTATTGTTTTAATTTTTTTTAATCGATAATTGTGAAAATGTATTTACTTTTTTTGTAAAAGTTTAATTATATTTTTACTTTTTAATTACAGTGTAGTAAATCTGGAATGTAACAGTTTGGTTTAAAAACATTGGTGATACTGTCATATTTTAAATGTTTAATCAATTTCATAGCGTAATTTTTCTGGAGCAACACTTGATGTGCACTTCTCGCATCAATGGACAATGTAAAATTATGAATAGTATGCATGGTGGCTATACTACGACTGTAAATTGAAAGAGAAGTAAGCATTTTATGTGGTGCACACAGAGAGTGGACAAAGTGCTGGCGAGTTAAGCTGAATGAGACAAAATCTATGCATATAAACTTTACCAATAGGAAGATTGCCACCCACCCATTGCTTATCAATGCTCAAGCTGTTCTTTACTCCAACAATGCCAAATGCTTGGGGATGACCCTGGATACGAAGCTCAAGTGATCCATGTAAAGAAAAAGGTGGTAGAGCTTAGAATAAAATATAGAAAACTTTACTGGCTACTTGGACGTAACTCTGAGCTTTCAGTGCAGAATAAAATTTTAATACATAAACAAATATTGAAACCAGTGTGGACATATGGCTTGCAATTGTGGGATTGTACAAAACCGTCGAATATAAAAATAATCCAGAATTTCCAAAACAAAGTCTTGCGAGGAATAGTCAATGCCCCATGGTATATTCGTAACAATGATTTACATCGGGACTTGAACATCAGGCTTGTCACAGATGAAGTTAAAAAATGTGCAACTAGTCATAATCTAGGGCTTCTTACGCATGAAGATTGTGAGATGGAGGCAGTACGTGAAGTGGCCGGCAACGTTCGCTGCCTCAAGAGGACTAAACCTCATGAACTGCTACACTGATGTGAAGGAAGTTATTAATGTAGTAGCTATCCTACAAATGTGATTTTGTTGTAGATGTAAACCATTAGTCGATCTTGTAAAGATTGGTTATGAGTATTAAAAAAAAAAAAAAAAAAAAAAAAATAGAGCTTTGCATCACGTTATATCACATGCACTTCAGTGGTTGTTTTGAAAATACATTTCTAAAAAAAAAAAATGCTTAAATTAAACACATTAATTTTAAAATAGGAAAGTTCAATTTTGAAATACTTGAGTTTAAAACACTTATTTGTTTTTACTGTACGAGTTGCACACACCTCAAAATTATAAGTTTGTATTACAGTTAGTCTTGGAATTATCACCTAGCACTCGCTTTATCCCTTGTTGAATTTCAGCTGCATTACGCCCTTAGACCAGAACAAATAACTACACACATTTCAACTTGGCAGTGGTAGAAAGCCAAAATAGGTTCTACAACAATTAAAATTTGATTGTAAAAAGTATCAAATCTGTATTACAAGTAGAATTGATTACAAAATATACTTCGTAGTTCTGAGAAAGAAGTTATATCTGACGAAACAACTACAGGATAGGTTCATTTACTCAGGTTTGGTACGACTGTACCTAATGTATTATGAAGTAAAAATGTTTTAAAACTAACTTTAATACCACAGAATTTTATAAATAGTTGTATTTATAAAACTTTTTGTGTTTAACGTCCGACTATTGTGCACACTTGGGCTAATGCAGACGATGGGATGATTTATAGAGTATGAAAATGCCAAGCCCTCGCTGGGAATCGAACCCGGGTCCTCGGGGTGAAAGCCTAGTACGCTATCCACTAGACCCACCGAGGCGGCACTTAGTTTATGAAGTAGATATCATGACTAGTAGAAAAAAAAAACAATCTTGAGATTTTCATGGATCTTTGTGTATTCTCCTGATTTAAAAAAGTGTTTTTTACTTGTCTGTTCGTGTCTGCATGTTTCTTTGAGTCTGTAGATATTATTGGAAACCGATTTTGATTAAATTCGGTCTGTAATCTTGTTTGCCAATTTTTTATTTAAAAATGTTTTTGAAGAATTTTTTTTTTTACAAGGAAACTGTCAAAAATCAGATTTTTGAAAAAATCTGTTCTAATAATAATTTTTTTCTAATATGGTCCGTGAATATCCGAACAAAAGTTACATATACACATGGGTGCTATATTGCCAAAACAATCTGGATTGGGAAATACTGAAAAAAATGTGTTTGGAAGTGGAAGGGATGAATGATAAGTTCATGCGATGGATTGCTGCTTATGTCTAGGCGGTATTCAACAAATCCTGTTGCAGCCTTTCTTTACCGGAACGGTGGAGTCCTGCCCACTGTCTAGTGATTTAAAGCTAAGATTGCAATAAATTGATGAAACAAAAAATATTGCAAATTCTTAAAAAATTGTCAAGGGCTAATTAATTTTACAATAAGCTCAAAATTGTGTTTGTTTTTTAATGCTCTAGTTTACACTTAAAAAGTTCTGATAATGTGTCTATTGCTATTGTTTGTAGATGGTGACCATTCACATTTTATTAAGGACATTTTGTCAGTCAAGTAACTACTAATAGTCTTTGTGAGTCCTATTAGTAGTTACTTGCTTTCATTAGTGGTGTATTTCTAAAAATACAATTTATGTTTACATTTTCTTCTGAACCTGTGTGTACATCTGTGCAGGGTAAGGTTCATCTTTACAACATTGTCTTAACTATTTTCTTGAAATAATATACTGTATTTTTAATTTTTCATTCTGCACTAACGTTGTGTGTTGTTAAGCAGCTAATAAAAGTAGCTTGGAAGTGTAAATATAATATGCGTAAACTAGAAGATAAAACAAATTAAACAAAATTATAAGATTGTTTCCTCATGAATTTGTTGTTTCATTGCCTAGTTTTTAGTATCGATTTCAAATTTTCTACTTAGATTTAACAGGTTTTTGGATTATTCGGTCGTGATTGTGAATACATGAAAGTAGATAATTTTTGGGTTTGACAGTAAAAATATTCCACAGTTTTGTTTGCACTGTACACACTTGTCACAATTTATCAGTGTTTGTTTAGGCTTTGCTTTATCTCTTCCTTGTATTATAGTGGAATTTGTTTCCATTTTATTCATAATAAGCACTTTTCACCCGATATTTTCACAGTTCACACTTGTTAGTGCGGAATTACTGAGACGAGATAAATATTGATATTGCTAATTGCGCGCGCACAGTTGTTTCCCGCCAGATTTAGCTTGTTGGTATTATTTATTTAGTGTAGCGAATGTTTTTCGCACAAATCGTGTTGTGTAGAAGAATAATTGTATAGAAGAATTGTGTATTTGTGTAGATAAAATACCTGATTTTGTTTGTTTTTTTCTGATTTGTATGAAGAAGGCCTATATGAAGAAACCTACATAACATTCCAACCATACATTATTTCACAAATCACACATATTCACAGTTTCATTTAACAGATATTGAAAAGTAGCAGTATCAGTTTTCACATACAGCAATATTTCACAGGTAGTATCGTCTTTAGTAATGCTGCATAGTATGACTTTCATACACCGTGATTGTTGTTTGGTTTTTCTAGGTGCGAAGAAAAATGTCCTAATGGAACGCACGGTGAAGAATGTAGAAATGAATGCAGCTGCCAGAATGGAGGCACTTGTAACCCTGCGACTGGGGAGTGTTACTGCACTGCTGGTTGGATGGTAATACTAAATATTGAATTTGCAAATTCTTTAACTTAAAAAATTATGTATATTAACTAGAAAATGCTGCAGCATCAGAATTATGTTATGAAATATTTTTAGTCAAGGTGCAGCTGACCATTTTATTTTTTTACTAGGATTTCCAGTTACATAAATCTTTTTAAAAAATTTATAATTTTTAAATATGGTAAACAGTTAATCGGTTTTGTTTCAGGGTCCTGTTTGTGGAAATCGTTGCCCACCAAATTTGTGGGGAGAACGTTGTGAACAGTTGTGCGAATGTTTTAACAAAGCTGAGTGTGACCACATCACCGGCGAGTGCAGATGTCTTCCTGGGTTTAAAGGAAAGAAGGTATGTTTACACATGTAATATTAAAATTAAGATAAATCTTTTTTAATTTCTCTAAATTCTAATAAATTACAGTTAATAGTAAATTTGTTTTTTGTTTTACTTACCTACATTTTCAAAACTGTGCCATAATTAAGTTAATAAAGATGAACCAAGGAAATATCAGATAGAAATCAGATAAATTATTAAGAATTCAATTATTTTTTCAGTGCATAGAAAGGTGTCCTGTGGGGAAATGGGGATCGGACTGCAACAATGACTGCAAATGTAAGCATGCAGATTGCAACTTGTCGGATGGTTCGTGTCTGTGCCAAGACGGCTGGACTGGAGATGACTGCTCAGTGCGTGCCTGTCCTAATGGTCTGTACGGCCCATCGTGTGAGAAAGTATGCGAATGCGTCAATGATCATACAGAGATGTGAGTTGATATGTCTGTTTTGGCAAGGTTTGGTGCAATATATTGTTCTGTATTATCAAGATTTTTTACTACATCTTTCTAGGTTAGAAGTTTTGTTTAATTAGAATTAATGGAATACCAAATATTAGCAGTACAACTAACAGTAAAGCTCACAGTATATTCTTAATCAGTTGCTTGGCCAATTTAACCGGTAACTGTAATACTAACGTAAAATGTTACTGGACCACCTTTATTGGAAATAGTATGCTCTTTCTCCAGTGAAACAGAATTGTGATAGGTCTTGCCATTCAGCCATTAATAGTAGAAACAGCCCGATTACACTCGTTAAACCACTTGCTGCTTTCTTGAAACGGAAATGAATGAGAAAAATCTTATACATATATCATTCGTGTTTTATACAAGATATTTTCTTGCCAAATTTCAAAACAATCAGTCATTGCGTTTTATTAAAACGGGATACACTCATCATTGTTAAATTAGAGACCACTATCTCCAAATAGAAGTTAATGTGAAAAAATATGCATGTGTCATTCGGGCTTTATACAAAGTGCCTTCGTACCAAATTTCAACCCATTCAGTCAGTGGGTTTGACTAGAAGTACGTAACAAACAAGCACAAACCAAATGCCGTTTGGTCGAGTTGAAACAGAGACTTTGCTTTGCTTGATCAAATAAACAGCATATTTGTAATTAAATAAAAATAATTGTTTTTATTAATAAATTTTTTAAAATTGTTTATTTACTTAAAAAATTATTGTATCTGCATTAGGGGTCTGCAGACTGAGTTTTTAGAGTGTGAGTTGGGGTGAGTTCGGGTTTTTTCGGCACTCGGGCTTTTCGGGTCATGTTGGGCCAAACGGTTAACCCATCACATTTTTAGCTTGGCCTGAGTTAAAAAAAAAAAAAAATAGAATTATAATTTTCTTCATTTTATATTTAATCCTTTAACCGCCACTGGTCGATATAATCGTCTTTTAAACGCTATTTGAATGCCGCCACGGGCCGATTATATCGGTGCGCAAAAGTTGTATGAATACTGCCACGAACCAATTACATTGGCACGCAAAAGTTGTATGAATACTGCCACGGACCAATTACATTGGCGTGCAAAATTTGTGTGAAGACCGCATCGGACCAATGTAATGCGGGCTCCGTTGATCAATATAGTTTTCCCGTTATTTGGGAAATAAATTTATTTATCTATCAAATGTTAATATTTTTTAATGAAATTTTCAGGATTTATTCTTACATAATTGCTAAAAATTTGTGTATAAAGGATGAATGTAAAATATCTTTTTTACACTTGTAGAGTTTTAAATTTAAACTGTTTATAAAAACAAAAATTTCTGAATGTATCCAGTACAATACTATTTTAGTGAACTAAAATAATGTATTTCATCTGAAATTACCGTACGAAAACCTAAACTCGAAACTACCGTATTGTGTTTTTATAGATTTAACAATGCATATTCCGTACAGTTTTCTTTCAAATTCTTTCAAAATTTGTAGTAAACGATTTCCCTGCAGGTTAGTAGCAACCGGCAACACTGTGCAGTAATAGTTTTCAAAACATACAGGTTTAACCATTCCATACATGCATAGCCAAAATGTTAAAACTATTGCGCAACCGAAACACAAATTAATATTTTACTTTTGATATAATTTAGAGCGATTTTACCGCGTAGGATGAACTTACAGAATTTAAATGTTTAAATAAATACTTAGTTTTTTTTGTCAGACGTTTACAGAGTTTTATGGCTATAGTTAAGAATAATAGTGTAAAGCTTTCAGGAGCGAGTAGGAGTTAAGCTTTGTTATTTTAAGTTATTTTGTTAGGTACAAAGACATCTGTGTGTTACTGGTTAATCAAAACCACGCTTGTAAGTATGGATAAATAAATAAATAGTCTCCAGCGTGTCCAAATAATCCAAATAAAATAATGGTGGTAAAATCGAATTTCTCATTTACAATCATAGTGCTGAATATTTTCATTTGATTTTTGTCTGAAAAAAATTACATCTTTGAATTTGTGACAATCATGAAATGATATGCATTCCGAAAAAAGAAAATCTGCAGTAAACTGATTGTGTACTGTTGTCATCGCAGACATATTTATTTGATAAGGCAATGTGTTGACACTGCTAGACAAGGAAACTACATTTGTAAACATGCATAGTCCACTTGGTCTCTTCTCAATGTAGCATCACAATAAATAAAATAATAACCGATAATATTTGCTCACTGACAGGTCAACAATTTACTTTGTCCAGTAATACAAATAGAATGATTGACACTTGACCTTTGATGATAATTAAATTCTTTTTTATATTATTTATATGTTACATATTTTGATAATGAAAATATGTATGCGCACTGCGTACACTAGTGCCTAAAAATAAAAGTTAATATTTAATATTTACTTGGCCTGACCGTCTTTGACCCGAATTGTAACCTTGGCCCGAACCGAAGTCGGGCTTTTCAATTGGCCTAACCCGACCCATAAAATTTAGGGTTCCGCAAACCCCTAATCTGCATACAAGAAAAACTATATGTAGTAGAGAATAATCATTAATGATAAGACTTAATCCTGGGTAGTCTCTGAAATAAAACTTTGTTGTGTGCTCCTATAAAATTACTTAAGGCTAACAAATCTGTTTGTTGCGAAAACGGTTTCCTTAAATATACTGTATCTGGATAAAGAAAAATATATTTTTTTCTTACTTTAATTGATGTGCCATTTTATTTACGGACATAGTTTTAGTTTTTTTATTCTATTTAGAAAATTGCTTCTTGTTAATTAGTTATGATGACCATAACAGACTAATATGTTCTTTTGATTAAAGGTGTCATCCATGGACAGGTCAGTGTATGTGTAAACCTGGATGGGATAATGCTCAGTGCGCTCGACCTTGCCCCTTCTATACATATGGCGAGGGTTGTCGTAAAATATGCTCATGTAAAAACAATGCACAGTGCCTGCCGAACAATGGAACTTGCCTCTGTACTGCAGGTGAGTCTGTTAGAAATGTTTTGTTAATCCGCATTTGATTAGACCCTGTCTTAACTATGGAAAGTCCAAAAGAAAGGAATTGTTTCAAAATTATTTTACAGGCACATTTTTTTATTCTCTGTAAATTGGAAATTGTTTTTGAATGTGTAGGATCTATGCAAATTCAGCGACAATTTCACTTTAATAAATATTATTACATCTGCTCTTCCAGTTTTTACAAAATTTTACATTAAATATTTAACATCTGTTATAGTTAAACGGTATAAGATAAAATTATTATTTTTTGTATGGTTATGTGTCTGCTCAATGGTTACATTGATACTAAATTTTAAGCCAATACCTCTTGGTAATATTAATGTAGTAGATGGTATTTTAATTATTGATCATCATATGATTAAATATTGCTTACTGTTTACTACAAGCTTCATTAATGGATGCAGTTTTGTTGTTATCCTTAGTCATATAGGTTTGATGGTTATATCATTCAGTAAAAAAAAATTAAAGAAGTTAAAAAAAAGTGAAATTTTGGAAAAAATATCAGTTTTAAGTTATTATTAACAAATTTTTAATGGTGCCATTTTGAAATGGATCATTGGATTAAGCTGGTTATTGTACATTAACCACTCTTAATGGTGGTCTTGACGTATCAAAAGAGCTGTGTTGAAGTTTGAAATCAGTTGGTTAAGCCATTCCAACAATATATTTTATTTAGTAAAAAATAAATAAATAAAATGAAAATGGAACACTATGTTCTATGATTATTGGAACATTTTTATTGTAAATGATATAAACATGTAAGGGATTATGAGTCCAAATTTGTGAAACACTTCAAGTAGGGATTCACTTTGTTACTTGTCATTTATTATTTCGGCCTAGGGTCTGGTCCCAAGATGGCCGAACTGGAGTGAGCCTACTGTAGTGGATACATCAAAGTTAAAAATATTCAAACATATATGGCATAAGTAATTAACTGATATGTTTTTTATATTCTTGACATGTGTGTGAATATAATAAATGGTGTGAATATAATAAATTAGTATATAATAAATGGTGTTTATTAAAAAAAATTGTTTAAGAAAATGTTTTCAAATGTAAGTCTGTAAGTTGCTAAAAATGTAGTTGTTCAAGGTACCTGAACAGCACATCAGAGGGTTAATGAAAGTTTGCAAAACACTTTTTACATTTTAGCTTCATGCTCATTCGTTGAATGTATATGTTGCATTGTGGCAGGCTACCGAGGCGCAGATTGCAGTGAAGTCTGTCCACCAGGCACCTTTGGAGAAGATTGCTCACAAAAATGTCAATGCAAGAACTTCGCTTCATGTTCCCCTGATACTGGCCGCTGCTTCTGTTCTCCAGGTACACATAGAGATTTATATACAGACGGATGTATGTTAATGTCGGATTTGGTTTGTGTAGTTTGTAGACATGGTTTTTGCCGTTCTGTTGTTGTATGTGATTCATAACTTCCTTATTTATCTGCTTACATATCACCTGATCTAACAATGTTGAATTTTAAGGAATCACTATTGAAAATGTAGATTCTGAAAAGTCTTTAACCATAATTTATACAAACCTGTTTTGTCCAATTTGTGTTTATTAAAAAATAATGTATCTTAATTGTAAATTTGAAAAGAAATCATTAAATAAATGCAAAAAGGCCCAATAAATGTAGTTAAATACATTCTTTTCTTTACATTTTTTGGTTATTTACTTTAGTAAGGTAATCGTATATGATTAAAATTTGATCAAACCTTTTGAAAAGTTTTATAGAAACTAGGCCTGCTAGATTTTTACCATATTTCATAGTTAAGAAACACATAATTTCAAGACATTGACCTAACAGTGTAACAGTGTTGTCAGTTTTTGTAGTCTGATCATGTACAAAAATAACAAATCTCTTACACTATTTTTACTAAGGGGATACAGGCCCTTTATATCAAATGTCTGTTATATCAGAGTACACCTGTTATTATGAGGACTAATTATATTACCTTTTGAAAGATTATTTTTTTAATCTGCAGTAAATACTAAATGAAAATAAAAATAGTTTTTTTTTGTTTTGCAGTGGATTAAGAAATTAATGCAAAGAATTCCTGATACCTAACCTTCTTTCCTCAAAACCTTAACTCGAACGTAAGAAAGGTAAACTTAATCCATTTGTCTTATTGTTATAGAGAGTGGTGCATGTTATAGTGCATCCGTTTAGTTTTAGTTTTGATTTTGTGTAAATGTGTTTTATTAAGTTGAAAAGTTTATGAACGGATGTATTTTTCAATTTCATCAAAGGTGAGTACATCAGTTTGATTTTCCTAAATGTTTATTTTAGGCTGGCAGGGGCAACGATGTGATCGTCCGTGCAATGAAAATTACTTTGGGAAAAATTGTACCCAACCTTGTCGATGTAAAAACAACGCGGCTTGTGAACCAGAAAATGGTGAGTAGGGTTACAATATCATTTGGGAAACAAGGGACAGGACTCTAGGTAGATAAATACAAATATAATAATGCATATTATTGTTATGTGTGAATGTGTTCTAATTATGTCAAAATTAATAGTATGGCTTGGTTAAGTTATTCCTACAGTCCATTTCGTAATAGTTGAAAGTGGATGTAAACACAGATAAAGGGCATTCAGCTGGTACATAACATCTTTCGTGTCTACCTAGTACAATTCAAGCATATATATTATTGTTACTGTTATTAGAGTAACAGTAATGAGAGGTACTTCCCAAAAATTCAGGGAATTTTCGTATAAAAATAAAATTGCTTCTAACTCCTACGGCTTTCCACCATCTCAAGATAGGCCCCTTGTGTATAAATGCAGCGATATCAGCATTTTCCCATGATTCCATGTCTCCCTGGATGTGTGCAAGTGTAATTGTTCAAAGCACCTCTTGCGATTTTGCCTGATTCATCTCAGTTGTGTCAAAACGATGGCCTTTTATTTTAACTTTATTTTGGGGAACAGAAGAATTGCATGGAGCAAGGTCAGATGAGTGGGGTGGTTGGAGAATCACTACTGTGTTTTTGGAAGCCAAAAAATTACAAATGACTAGTGATATGTGAATAGGCTCATTGTTATGGAGAAGAATCCCGCTTTTGTGTTCCCACTGTTCGGAATGTTTGCACTAGATGCTCTCATGTAGCCACTTCAAAAACTTCATGGTAAAACTTTCCATTGACAGTTTGACCAGAAGGGACAAATTCCTTGTGGATAGTCTTTTGCAGCAATGCGTCTCATGCCCAAATTGTCTAATTAGATGAGTTGCACGGATACATATGACATTTGTACGATTGCACAAACGTGGATTGTTCATCTATCCAATACTGTCACATTTTTGCGATGTTTTCCAATGTTGTGCTTATCGATGGTTGTCCTGAATGCTCATTGTTGTCGGCAGACGTTCAAGAATGCTTCAAGTATTTGTTCCAAAAACATTTTACTTCGACTCATAGCATTGTCACCAAATGCTTTCACAAGCATGCAATGGGTGCAGCAGTTTTTTTTTTAGATAGAGGTAAAATTTGATGCAGGTGTAAAAAGTCAGTGCAACACTACATTACACAAATGCACTAAACTCAAGAACACAGTCTCGTCACAGCTGTTGGCAGACTAATTTACAAGAAGTACTGTTCACCTACTCTAGCAGTAGCAGTTCATATTACAAATGGGATTCACATGTGGAAATCAAATTTCCAAACTTTTGTGTGGGTTCTTTATATTGCACGCATGCACACATGCACGCACGCACACACACACACACACACACACACACACACACACACACACACACACACACACACACACACACACACACACACGTTGAAGCAGTCTATATTAGTTCTGCTCATTAACTCTTAACATTAGGTGATTCTCTCGTTACCTCATAAAAAAAATCACATTTTTTGAATATGCTGACATTTGTAATGTATGTTTTGGAACATTTTTTAAAAAGTTTATTATACTAATAACAAACTGTACTGAAAATATATTTACACTCTGTAAAAAGTATCATTTTTTTTTTAATGTTTTACATTGCTGCACACAGGTAACATATTTGAAAATATACTTTTCCGCAGAGTATTTGTAGAACTCATTGTCTCTAAAAATAAAATTTGGTTTTTTTAATTACAAAACATATTTCAGTGACTGTTATATGTCAATTAATAATAATTAAGTGATTTGTCTTTTATATTTTTTTAAATTTTATATTTTATGTACATTTTAGATTGGGTAAGTATGCAGGCATGTGTGTTATTTTGTTGCACTCTTGTGTTTATAGTGTTGTATATTTTGTACATTTTTTTAATGAAAACATTACACTCCCAGATTGAAAAAATTGCAGCAAAAAAGGACTTTTATTTAATAGTTATTGGCGCAGATATTTAAAGTTCTTTAAAATGAATGGCTTAACAAAATTTTAATATTGGATTGTATTCAAGAAGTGAACTCATTTGTTTGCGTTAAGTCTACATTCTTCCACTTTTCCTAACCTTGTTAGTTTTACATTTTTGTTAACACATTTCAGCTGACCTATATTCTAAAAACATTTTGTTATCAAAACTGTTGTGTTTCTAGATATGGATTCGTTCGTTTACAGTGCTTAACACTTTCCTTCTGCTTTGCACCACCCCTTCTTCAATACTGTTTTATTTGCTACCTAGTACCCCACATGTTTTGACATAACCATTTCCCCTGTATTATTCGCAAACATTTTTAAATTCTGTAAATGTTAAGAAATTTTATCTGTTGTAACTAGTTTTATCAGTGTATGAGTTATATACCCATATACTTTATCCATCAAGTGTTTTAATTTGTTATACAAACTGACCTTTAATTTTCCTGTTTTATTTTTCTTCATTGTAACTGTTATTGTTGGCATCAAATATATAATCATTTTCTAAAGAATGTTTAGATCAAGCTGCCATTTTATATTTAGAAACTTTAAAAAATAAACAAAAGTTTCAGTAGCCACGAAACACAAACAGTTGTTTAAGATTCAACTAAATATTGGACAAAGCAGATGGTGGAGCACAAACTTTCTTATTGTATAAAACATAAAATCACTTATATGTGGAAAACGTTGACACATAAACATATAGATATCGTTACTTGCAATAATTAACAATATATTGTTGGAAACAAATACGTTTCATTGTACAGTGATGAATATGGTCATCATCATTATGGAAATTGTCAGTATCGAATTGTACTTGACATGGGAGTGCAAAGGGTTAATAAGGGTGTTTATTTTGTGTAGGTACTTGTACTTGCGCAGCTGGATACACAGGTGTTTTATGTGAAGAAATGTGCCAAGCAGGTATGTTTGGCCAAGGATGCAAGCAGACGTGCGACTGTGTACAAGACCAGACTGCAATGTGCGATGCTGTCACAGGGAAGTGTGTCTGCCAACCTCCTTTCCAAGGTAACAACCAACAAAGAATTTACATAAACTTTTATATGTATTGCAAGGTGATTTAATAGATGTAATGCTTGGTATGGTATATATAAATACTGTGGGTCCTTCAGATTCGATCGAGGACTACGTCATACCTACCAACATTGTTTGTAAAATTTACATCATGATACAAATCAATGATGTACATGGTCATTGATGTTCAAGTGTAATGATTATTAATAAAATGTAAATCATGTTTTCCGTTGGTTTTTTCATTAATAAATTCTAAAATTCATTGAATTTAAAAAAACAGGAGATTTTTTATAATTTGAGAATACAAAAAAATAATGTTTCAGTGTCAAATATTTGATGAATTTTGATATAAGAGACATTAATGATAGTGGATTTCGTTCTTTTTCAATTATCTTTTAGTGTGAGGACTAAATGTATCCATATTAAAAAAATATTATGTAATAGAATCCTGCTAGTATTTAATGTAAAGCTGTAGAGGAAAGGGTGTTGTTGATGTTAACGGAATTTAACAAATAAAGCAGGATATGTATTGAGGAGTTTGAATTGTTAGTGCAAGAATATTTCACAGTTTATATTTACAGTTTTGTACCTCGAAAAGGAAAAACTTAATCTAGATTACTTACATATCCATCTATCTATTAATGAGTTTGTAATTATGCAGCCTGTAAACAATGCAAACTTGGACTAACATGAAACAAACTGTAATTATGCAGCCTGTAAACAATGCAAACTTGGACTAATATGAAACAAACTGTAATTATGCAGCCTGTAAACAATGCAAACTTGGACTAACATGAAACAAACTGTAATTATGCAGCCTGTAAACAATGCAAACTTGGACTAACATGAAACAAACTGTAATTATACAGCCTGTAAACATTGCAAACTTGGACTAATATGAAACAAACTGATTATGCAGCCTGTAAACAATGCAAACTTGAACTAACATGAAACAAACTGTAATTATACAGCCTGTAAACATTGCAAACTTGGACTAATATGAAACAAACTAATTATGCAGCCTGTAAACAATGCAAACTTGGACTAACATGAAACAAACTATAATGCAGCCTGTAAACAATGCAAACTTGGACTAACATGAAACAAACTGTAATTATGCAGCCTGTAAACAATGCAAACTTGGACTAACATGAAACAAACTGTAATTATGCAGCCTGTAAACAATGCAAACTTGGACTAACTTGAAACAAACTGTAATTATGCAGCCTGTAAACATTGCAAACTTGGACTAACATGAAACAAACTGTAATTATGCAGCCTGTAAACAATACAAACTTGGACTAACATGAAACAAACTGTAATTATGCAGCCTGTAAACAATGCAAACTTGGACTAACATGAAACAAACTGTAATTATACAGCCTGTAAACAATGCAAACTTGGACTAACATGAAACAAACTGTAATTATGCAGCCTGTAAACAATGCAAACTTGGACTAATATGAAACAAACTGTAATTATGCAGCCTGTAAACAATGCAAACTTGGACTAACATGAAACAAACTGTAATTATACAGCCTGTAAACAATGCAAACTTTTACTAACATGAAACAAACTGTAATTATATAGCCTGTAAACAATGCAAACTTGGACTAACATGAAACAAACTGTGAACATTTTATAAAAACTAAATACTTGTTCTCAGGTGTGCGTTGCGAGAGTGCTTGCGACCATGGTTTGTGGGGACAAGAATGCAATATGAAATGTAACTGTGCAAACAACGCATCGTGTGAACAGATTTCAGGCAAGTGTAACTGCCAACGAGGGTGGACAGGACAACAATGCGAAGACCCTTGTCCTCCTGGTTACTTTGGGTTAGGATGTCAAGAAGTATGTCCTAAACGAGGAAATGGTAAGGATAAAGTATATCTGAAATAAGCATTATATTATGAATACAAAATGGGAAAAATAGTGTACCTGACCATCTTAGCTTTTACATAAAACTAACATTTAAAAACATTGATTTTTTAAATTAATTCTTGTAGTCTACGAAGTATGGCTAAAAAAAATAACCGAATGAATTGTATCATACTTTTTGTTTTTATTTCTTCACAACTTTAACATTAACCTCTCCATATTCCTTTATTGCCAGCATGTGAATTTTCCTCTATCCTCTCCATGATTCCTATATTGCTGCATGTGAATTTTCCTCTATCCTCTCCATGATTCCTATATTGCTGCATGTGAATTTTCCTTTATCCTCTCCATGATTCCTATATTGCAGCACATGTACTTTCCTCTGCCTCTCCATGATTCCTATATTGCTGCTGCATGTGAATTTTCCTCTATCCCCTCCATGATTCCTATATTGCTGCATGTGAATTTTCCTTCATCCTCTCCATGATTCCTATATTGCTGCACATGTATTTTCCTCTATCCTCTCCATGATTTTTATATTGTTGCACATGAATTTTCCTCTATTCTCTCCATGATTCCTATATTGCTGCATGTGAATTTTCCTCTGGTTAAAGCAGTATTTCAAATCATTTTCTGAAAGCATGTTCAGGGTCTCTGTTGCTCATCAACTGTCTTGAATTTCATTCCTTTCTACGCTCCTCCCACACTTTCACGGAGCAAGGTCTTGTGAGTAGGGGGGGTGTGTTCAACATATGAATCCCATCAATAGTCAAAAATGTCTTCACAGCCGATGCAGTATGGGCTGGTGCATTATTTTGATAAAGAATCCATGACAACTCATTTATGGAAAGTAGTTAGGACTTCAAGATAATTCTTATTCATGGTTTGACCTTCAGGTACCCAATTTACTTACACAAACAAACCCATAGATATCAAAAATACAATAATGACTTTTTGATTTGAGCTTTCTTCCGTCTCCGTGATTGGGGGCTATTCACTACAAAGCGCCAATACATTAATTTCTGGATCATAAGTAAAAAAAATCATCACATATTAGTCATCGTTCCAGGAGTTTAGTAAAAAAAAAACTGATAAAAAAATGATTGTCATTTTATGGATTTCAAAGTATCAGCACAAATGTTAGTTCAAGAGACTTCTGTTCAGGAGTAAGATTTTTGGGCACCATTTTTGAACAAACTTTTCATGTTTATATGTTCGTGTAGAATCTGCCAAACTGGTTCTTTGTTGATTCCGATGATGTAAGCAAAAATGAGAATGCTCAGGTGGCGGTTTTTTATGATTAAATTGCCGATTTTTTCATTGTTCCTATGCGTCATTGACGTTGATGGATGTCCTGTATGTGGATCATAGTCAATCTCTTCTCATCCTTCTTTGAACTGTTAAAACCACTTAAAAACTTGAATGCGTAATAAACATACATCATCGCACATTTGAAACAAAGAATGAGTTTCTGTGGCAAACTTATCAAGTTTCACTGAAAACCACATTAATATGTTGCTTTTTCAAAATGTTAGGCATTTTCCCAATGGGCAGCAGATGTTATCTTTAAAAAAACGCCAATTTTCGTATTTTAGAACTAAATGTTTTTTGAATCATGATGCCTATACTGCCTAATTGCAGTGTTGCACTTCATCATTTAATATATTTTGAACAATTGTTTACTTTCTGTCTTTAGTATTTGGTTCTTGGTAGTTATCTTGGGTTGATTATTACACAAACATATCCAGTTTGCCTTTCTTCTCATTTCCTTTCAGGGGGGTGCAGACTCTCAATGACTAAATCTATTGAGAGGATTTAGACATCCCTCGCGGTACCCGAGTCTAACACACACTTATGCAACTTATACAACACTACACTTACGACTTTAACACTTTACACACACACACACACACACACACACACACACACACACACACACACACACACACACACACACACTTACATTTAGGGAGGTTATAATAGCCTCAATGTGCTTTTCGCCTTAAAATAAAATAAAAAAACATACTACACATTTTAAACACTTATAAATTTAAATGTGTGTGTGTGTGTGTGTGTGTGTGTGTGTGTGTGTGTGTGTGTGTGTGTGTGTGTGTGTGTGTGTGTGTGTGTGTGTGTGTGTGTGTGTGTGTGTGTGTGTGTGTGTGTGTGTGTGTGTGTGTGCACGCGCGCGCACACTCATGCACGTGCATATGTTTGTGCGTGTGTGTGTGTATGTATAGAGAGGGGGGGAGAAATAGGTAGATGAATAAAATTCCACATGGAAACCGACATACACCGTAAGTATCTTTTTCTCATCGAAATAATGAAAACTTTCATGTAGCGTAAGCGTAAGTCCAGAAACGTTTTCTTACCAGCTGTCCTCAGTTTTGTTATTTATTAATTTTATTTTTATGGTCGCTACATTACATTATCACTAGTATGAATCAATGCATGAATAGATTTCTGGGGTTACAATTGCACTGCCTCAGTGTGCTTTTCACCTTAAAAAAAAAAACTTGTGATATTATATTTATCCATCTTGTGTATGCTTCTTTGCCTTTGTTTCTTGTACAAGGATTTCTTTCCACTATACTAGAATACATACATGTAACCAGTCTATGTCAACCTTATAGTATTCACCCTTATGGTAAAAATTTTTATATACAGTATTTCATATTTTTCTATGTTAAATTGAATTAATGTTGTTTGTTGAAGGAAACCGAACCTGCGACCATGTAACCGGTGAGTACAGTTGCCGACCTGGATACATTGGTGTGACTTGTCAACATCCTTGTCCTCTGGGCACTTATGGGGCAGATTGTCTAAAGAAGTGTGCGTGTAAGAATGGAGCTGATTGCCATCATGTCACAGGTGATTTGTTACAGAATATTAACTTATAAACAATATTAAACTTCATAAGAGGTATTGCTGTCAATTTTACCAGAAGTTGCTTATTGGATAGAGTTCAAGCTGGTAAGATTAATGGTACCTAAAGTCAACCTATTTATACTAATCTTGGGAGTTCCTCAGGGATCTATTTTTGGGCTGCTGTTATTCCTGTTTTTTATAAATGATCTATTATTATTACATCAAGATTTGATTGCTTATGCAGATGACACCGCTATACTAATGAGTGGTTTATCATGGGATGAATTATCAAACGAAATGTCACTAAAGTTTGATTGTTTGTTTGTGTGTATGTGTGTGTGTGTGTGTGTGTGTGTGTGTGTGTGTGTGTGTGTGTGTGTGTGTGTGTGCGCGTGCGTGCGTACGAGCGTGTGTGTGTGAGAGAGAATAAACTTTTCATCTTTTTCTCTCTATATAATACCAAATATCTTGGTTTGATTTTTGATGCTAATATGAAATGGGATTTGCACATTAATAAGATAGTACAAAAAACAAAGTATCTGCTTAAGAAAACGCTGTCACTTAATACAAATCTACTATGAACTATTTTATAGTATTGCAGTATATGGTATTATTGGCTGGGGTGGATTGTATGATTCAAATTACAATCCCTTATTGAAATTTCAAAATAAATTGTTAAAGATAATTGGCGTAAGATAGCAAGATAAACCATTTGATATTAAACAACTTTTTGTCATGAAAACTTTTTTGTATGAATATAAAAAATGAAAACAGAATATAATAGGAAAGTAATTCATACTCGTCTGAAAAGTATTCAGTTTCCGTTACATGCATTAACTGTAGGTCAGAGAAGCTATGTTTATAATGCAATAAAGTATTTTAATGATTTTTCAAATAGTGTTAAAAGTTTGGGAGTTAATAAGAAGGTGCTAAAAAACAGTTGAAAAGTGAGATAATGAATTTAGGGAATAATAACTTTTTAGTGTAGTTTGTGTAAATAAATTATCAGAAAGCAAAATATTTTAGTGTTTTATAGTAACATGTTATATTTTTAATAACATTAATTAATCAAATATTTTATACTGTATATGTATGTGAGGTAGGTCTCGTACATTATTTAAATCTAAGAATTTTGATATTTTGTTGTGTTAATTTTTAGGACCATCTTATGTACGGGTATTAAGGACCCCTACATGTAAAATTTTGTACCATGAAGGAATAAATAGAAATAAATAAATAAATAATAATAAGCAGCCCTCATTAAAATTTTATTTAGCAAATTTATGTTGCCAAAATAAGCGATTGGAACAGCCTTAGTGATAAGATCTAGGTTTGGGGCCTTGTAATAAAGTCAACCCTGAGCTCTAGATCACTTTTTGAGTGATTTGTTAAAAATATATATATATATATATATATATATATATATATATATATAAAGTTAAATGCTATACACACTCGCATGCATGCACACACACACAAAATATGTTTCAGGAATCTAATTAATAATTTTAGTCCAATTTGATTCAAACTTGACAAAGTTCGTCTAGCTATTTAGCAAAGAGCACCTGCCCATTAGAGGAAGTCCCTTTCTGTGCTGTTCTGCATAGTCTTTTACACTCAGCACTAGCAGATAACAGTTTGTTGAAAGTAGCAGTTTTAATCATTGATATTTTTTGACTGTGTTAATTAACAGGTTTAGTCAAAAAGTATTGTTTTTTAGTTAATATTTTACTGGCAGTAGAGTAATTGTAAGGTTGTACAGAGGTGTTCTCGTATTGATTCATTCTCCCTTCGCCACGCTTCATCCTGCTTTTAGATAACAGTATGCACTGGACCACAATTAGGCTATTATGTTTTGTATGTCGTAAGTGGTCGAGATAAAAGTATATAGTAACAAATATAGCGATTCTTAGATTTTGAAGTGAAACTCTAGGGAAAAACACCTGTATGCAATGGGAGAGAAGTAGAACTTCTACTGTAACATATTTTTCAACATTTTGTGAATGGAACAAATCAGAAACAATAAGGGATTTGATAAAATAATTTTAAATTTTCATGTAAATAAATGACCCATTTTGACTGACAGTTAGTTATTTCACAGTTATGAGGTTTAAAATAATTTTTTGATCAATGAGTTTGGTGACATTTATTTCTTTATATGTGTGAAAACATAATATTTTTTTACTTTTGGTCATATTTTAAGCATAATGGACATTTTTAATGATAATATTTTTAGTTGGACACAACCAGAGTAAAGCAAAAGTAGCAAAACTCTTAGTTATATGTTCAACTTACAAGGAATTTATTAGGTTCTGTCATCTTCTGTCCAAAATGTCCACTGGTTATTTATATATTTTGTTGTTGTTATTTTAAGGTGAAAAGCACATTGAGGCTATTATCCTAAATGTAAGTGTGAGTGTAAAGTGTTAACGTCATAAGTATAGTATTGTAAGTGTATGTTAGACTCGGGTACTGCGAAGGACGTCTAAATCCTCTCAATAGGTGCAGCTAGTCTGAACCCCCTTTTGTGATTGGTTATGTATAGTGGGCTTATCCTCCATTTAACTTTAAGCGAGTGGCACAGGAAAATTAATTCCTGATAAGGGATTTCAAACCTACGAATGTCCTAACCTATAATAATATTGTATTATTAATGTTTGGTTATATTAAACTGCTTGATATTATAAAAAAATGTCAGAACTAAAGAATGGTAGAATTTGGTTTATAAAACCAAACTTTTACATTAAAGCAATTAGTTATGAGATATTAGTTGTTGATTGTATTTCACATCAGAGATTGTACAGTATTTTATTATCATAAGTGATTTTTCAAGTTCAGGTTATAATGTTTTCATTATTTATGAATCAACGAATAATAGTGGAACATCGAAATTGTGATTTATTTTTCTTCTTCATCTGGATCACCCACTTTGGGGTACGCCAAATCAATTACTTTGATATGCGTTACCTGCCTTCCGCTGTATCCAATACTGCTTCATTCTATCTGAGGCTGCCTTCCTTCTTTCATCCGAGACTGCCCCGCCCCTTTTAGATGTTGGTTTTTCTTGGAACCTTAGGTTTTCATTATGTAAAAGTTTTCGCAGTTTAAGTACATCGTCAGTCATCTCATCTGATATCGCCAGCTCAGTTAAGTCCTCCTGGACCCGCCTGAACCAATTACTCTTCGTTTTCCGATCTCTGAAGAAAGCAAAGATCTGCCTAGTAAGTCTACTGCTGTTCATCCTACTAATATGGCCATAAAAACTAAGTCGTCTTTTCCTCATGCTATCTGAGAGTGTCTCAATTTTGAGATAAAGGTTTTTATTAGAAATCAACTTTATTTCATTATTTCTAAAGTTTTGGCCCAATATCTTTATTATTAACCTTCTTTCCTTCTTCTCCAGGTTGTCCAGTAATCCCTTATTATTGAGTGTAAGAGTTTCAGATGCATATAAAGCCTCTGGTTTGATCACAGTTTTATAATGCTTAAGTTTGGAATTCCAGGATAGCGATTTCTTGTTATACACCTCTTTGGTTAATTGAAACGCCAATTCCATTTTACACATCCTAGATTCCAATGCTCTCTTTTCTAAGGCGTTCCAGCTGATCCATTCACCCAGATATTTGAAGTGGTCAACTCTCTCAATTTTATGACTACCCAGATGTCGTGGTGCATTTTTAATATTCGTTAGTATTTTGGTTTTCTCAAATGAGATTTGGAGACCTATTATGTATTTTTATTACAATAATAAAAATAAAAAAATATCTGTTGTAAACTAAATATAGTAAATAATTATGGATAAAAATATAATTTTTAACTGGCAACAATCAAGTGTTGAGTTAGTTTAACAGTGAGTTGTTTTCAGGACAATGCCAGTGCTTGCCTGGGTGGACTGGACCTACGTGCTCGCAGCCTTGTCCTTCAGGAACATACGGTATGAATTGCAGTCAGCACTGCAAGTGTCTCAACGGTGGGAAGTGCCGTTTGAACGATGGCGTATGCCGTTGTGCTTCAGGATGGATCGGTACTCAGTGCACAGAGAGTAAGTGTTCTGGTAGCGATTCATTTAATGCACTGATAATATTATTGTTGCTACTATACTTATTAACTTTGAACTTTCAGTTTGTCCCGAAGGCTTTTTTGGAGAACACTGTATGAGACCGTGTGAGTGCAAGAATGAGAACTTCGTCTGTCATGCAGCAGAAGGCTGTGTATGCAAGCATGGATTTTCTGGTGAGACATTAAACCTTTTTGCACTCCATTTGTTTTACATGTGACTGTGCTGCCAATGTGGTAATACTAATGTATGTTATGCAGGAATCCCTTGTTATTTTGGTATCAATTATCAGCAAAAGCTTTTAGTTGTTTTTTTTAACATAGTAGGTAATTATTGCCTGCAACTGCCCATTAATTAAATGTTTAAAATTATATACTTTATATCAAAAAATTGATGTAAAACACATATACTCACATACCCTAATAAACTGAACACTAAAACTCAGTGTAATAATTTACAAAATTAAAACCTAAAGTAAAACAAATGATAGTAATTATTTTGCTAAAGCTGTTATTATAAACAAACAGTTTGGTGTGTTGGTGTGAAAACTGGTATAGAGATTTCTAAGAACTTCTTTTACAAGAATTTAACCTCTATGACTCTTGCCCGTACCTCTTTCATAAGCTCAGAACTTTGCCCTCTATTCTATACGATGTGGCTAAAGCACCCAGTCAGTCTGCTGCATTTTTGAATTGCACATCCCAAGGTTCATATTTTGAGCCACAGTTATTCCCATTGATTAACCCATGACCACTACTCATTCCTTGTCCTCAGTAGTCTTAATAGCATAAAGTTTGGACGTTAGAAAAGAAAAAGTGCTTCAGCCTTTGACTGTGTAAACGTTTACAGTGTCTTTTTATGATAAAGGAATTAAGACTAAAAGCTTATTGAAAAAGATAGACATTTAAGATAAAATTTGAAAATGTAGCCTTCATTGCTAAAATCTACGAAATGAATGATGTGTTCCTGAGGTAAAAATTAAAAATATCCCTGTTTATTTGAGTTGTCATTTAATCTGTAAGTATTCCTGTATTGTAGAAACGGATAATTCTGTACTGAATCCATTTTATATATATATATATATATATATATATATATATATATATATATATATATATTGCATCATAGTTTCTTTCTACACAGTTTAGATGTTTGAAGATATTCCAAGAAAGAAACTAATTCCTATAACCTGTAATGAGGGATTGCTGTATTAATAAGGAATTAACTAGTGCCAATGACATTTATACAGTTTGATTCAAGTTATGTGAACTCTATTTTTTCTAAATAATAGGCAGGTGACTCAAAATGTAACTTTCCAACTTTCTATTTACTTTTGCCTACAAAAGTTCTCTTGTATACCTACTTTTTGGCCTACAACCATGTAACTTCAGCTGGTTTTTAACTCTTATTGTGTTAACTACTTGTTTCTAGCTTGGCTAACTGCTATGGGGATACGTAACACCCAAATAGTGTTAAACTAATTGTTTGTGAATGTTTTTTGTAAAAAAATTACAGTAAACATAGTTGATGCATTCAGTTATGTATCATTTTGTTTAGTATAAATCTAGGCAAATAGTTGTTTAAAAACACTCACTGTATTTCTAAAAAATCATTGCAATACTTCCAAAAAATTGTCATAAGATAGCAGTTGTTTCCAAAGAGATATAAAAATATACTGAAACACAATTATAATCTGTGACTAGTTTATATGAAATTTAAATAACATTGTGTAACATAATTTTTGTAACGAGCTTCTAGCAGTCTGCTTTAAAGGCTTTACTCCAGAGGTCAAACTTCAAGGAAAGAATGGCTTTTGGTACTTAAGTGGGCTCTGAGAAAATCATCAGATGATTTTACTCATATACGTAAAGTCATCATCGCCAAAAGGGGCTTTCCAGTGGATACTAAAAGATAGCTGTAGGTTTATGACTAAATAGTTTCTGGGTTAACGCTTTTTGGTCCAGTATTTAAAAACGATTGTCAATTACACAACCTCCCTCTTGTAAAGGATCTGTTTTAAGTACTTGCCAATAACTGCTCAATATTCTTGAGCTTAAAGGTTTGAGTGCTCAAAATCTTCAGAACCAAGGATTCAGATGCTTAATATTCTTGAGCTTAAGGATTCAAGTGCTCAGTATTCTCAAGCCTAAGGATTCAGGTACTCAGTATTCTTGTGCCTAAGGATTTGGGTGCTCAGTATTCTTGAGGTTAAGGTTTTGGGTACTTTTATTCTCAAACTTAAAGATTTGGATCATTCAACAATCTAAGGATTCGGAATGTTTAAACCTTACAGTGTACATTACCTGCTTCCGAGCAGAGTACTTCCTTCTGTGCTATTTGGCAATAGACTAACCACTATGATTGATGAGACATGATTGACAGTCGAATGCTCAATATTCTCAAGCTACGTTAGCAAGAAACTGCTCAGTATTCTCAAGCGAGGTCGACAATTGTATGAGTCTGCAGCCACAGCGACCTGCTTTTTTTACACTCAAGCACTGCACATGCGCAGGAACCCATTTTTGGCTAATGAGAGCCTTAAAACCCTTGTTTAGATAATCGTGAACTTACCTTTGATACTGTTGGCTGCCTCATCTTAGGCTACATAAACATGGCAGTGTGTTTTAGTAATAGGGTTATTTTTAACCTGTTACAATCGAAAGACAGGTATCCTAAACCAGTTGACAACAAAAATTTAATTTGTCTCTGTAGGGTGAATTTTTTAAAATAATTATATAAATCATTGCGAGACATATATTTTTTTATCAGTTTTAACATTGCTCATTCACCCATCTTATTTTATGTGTTTTGCAGTAACTTCATTTTCAAAAACTATCAGTGCACTCCTCATTTGACCACAAGTCCATTAATAGTTCACTTAA
Organism: Callitettix versicolor; assembly: GCA_022606455.1. NCBI lineage: Eukaryota > Metazoa > Arthropoda > Insecta > Hemiptera > Cercopidae > Callitettix > Callitettix versicolor. The sequence goes on from CM040190.1 coordinate 13,329,392, forward strand.
CTTCGATTAACTGATGGTTAATGGTTGATTAATGGTCGATTAACTGATGGCAATGATGGTTGATCAGTTAGAAACACCTAAGTCACTATTCGCTCAGCAACAAATAATGTAAACAACACCATCAGCCCAACATATGGCACTGACATCATGAGTGATAGTTTACAGTTAGAGAACCAAAACAACTGATTCATCAAGTATGTGTCTCATTTCGGCGTTTAAAGCAAAAATTATTTTTTGCTGCAATCTTTTTTTTTTGTGTTTAAGGTCCGACTATTGTGCACACTTGGGCTAATGCAGACGATGGGATGATATATAGCGTATGAAAATGCCAAGCCCTGGCCGGGAATCGAACCCGGGTCCTCGGTGTGAAAGCCTAGTACGATATCAACTAGGCCACAGAAGCGGCTTGCTGCAATCTGGCTACTGTATATACAGTAAAAATGTTACTTGATTAACTTTATTGGAAATTTTATGCTATTTTTCCTTGAAGCTGTTAAATTATGATAGGTATTACTGTTCAGCCAGTATTATACAAAATAACCAGCAATTACACTCATCATTAAATCAGAGGCTGCCATCTTGACACGGAAGTGAGTGAGAAAAAATCTTACACGTACATAGTACCTTTGTACCAAATTTGAAAATAGTCTTAATGCATTTGGCCAAAACTGTGCATACTAATCGTCATTAAATCAGAAGTATCTGATAACAGAAGTGAATGGGGACAAAATCGTACTCATAAGTTTTTCGAACTTTGTACAGGGTACATTCATGATAAATTTCAAAATAATCTGTCAATACTGCTTAAGACAGAGAGGAGGATCATCAGATGTCTCAACAAAAGCTACTGGAAAGATGAGACTGGGAGAATAGCCACCAATGAAACAGTATACAAATATATCGACCCAGTTCTCAGTGTAATGAAAAAATGAAGAATTTCCCACTTCTTTCACATATTAAGAATGCCGGAGGACAGAATCCTGAGAAAACTGGTAATGAGAAGCATCAACAGGAAAACACAGGGAATATACATCACACAAGTCCTCAGAGACCTCAGTGAAATAGGACTGAAAATGGATGATGCAATAGACAAATGTAAAATAACATGCATTCTTAAAACTAATAAATTTAAAGTGGATAAACCGAAGAGATGCAAGAAGGTAGTAATCACAGATGCCGTCAGGAAGCAACGATTTGATCGAATGAGGGATTCTTGAAGAAAAAAATTACAGCCCAATGTTAGGAAGAACTGAAATTTAGACTAAAGTGGTCAAAAAAAAGCTGTCAATACATTCGACCAAAACTGTGGAACAAATAAATAAACTGATACACAAACCCAAATGTCGAATGGTGGATTTGAATGACAGACTTCACTTTGTTCAGTCAATGATTATTGTTTATATTTTTGTTTATTCATTACTTTTATTATTTTTGTAAGAGCTGTTTAAAAAAAACATTCCAAAAATACTGAATACTGACTTACTGTAATTAACTTTTCATGATGGACTTACTGTTAACAGAAACTAGTGGTTAAAAGACTGACATTAATCAAAGTTTCATTATATTTGAAAATGAAGTTACCCTGAAATGTATCAAAAATAGTAGGTTTTCACAATACTATGGCAGCAAGAAAAAAAACAATAAAAAATTATGGAACTGTATTAACTTTTTTGAGTTATTGTAAAATTAAAGGAAACACGTATTTTGTTTTTCTTAAAATATTTTAAAACTTTTTTTCATATTCAGGTGATAATTGTGATGTTCCGATCCTATCGCGGAACATCATGGAGAAGGCGCCGGACCAAGGCATGAGCAGTGTTATTGGCGTAGGTTTCCTCGTCCTTGTGCTCATTGCTGTTATTGCAGCAATGTACTTCTATCATACTCGCAAAGTTGCCAACTTGAAGACTGAAATATTGAGAGTCAACTATATTGCTGATCCTCATACTTCGCCAGGTTTGTATAATGAGTTTAATTGGCAATGTGTTGTGCTAAGTTACAGCAATGGAAGCTAGAGTTGGTTTTGGTTTGACAGTACAGTAGAATACCGTTATACCACAGTTATCAAAGAACACGTATACCATCCTGTAGCATTCAAGCAATGTAGTCAGCTGTTGCACTCCTGTAAGTGGTTTGTACTTTCCTTGTGTTAGTGACTAGGTAAGGCTTCTGCTTCTGGCATATATTTTTTTATGCTTTGTTAACACTGATAAGTGTCTTAAGTGAGTTTTCATTTATTGTTTATGAATATTAAATCAGTTTTTGTCCTTATTTCAATTAGATTTTTATTTCTTCATGTTCTACAGTTTGTACAGTCTACTCTAATGTACTGTCAAAAATTGTAAATATGGATTAAATAATTAGATAGTATTTATTATTCGGTCTTTGCCTAAGTAGTTGTTTTCCTTACGGAAGGACTTTTTTTCGCTATTATGTAGTTTGTGTATAACTTAATTTCTGCTATTTCATTGTGTTGTTAATTATGAGTTTAAGGCATAGTAAATGTAATGTTTTTATACTATTCATTATAATTTTTTTTTTTTTTTTTTTTTTTTTTTTTAACGTCTGACTATTGTGCACAATTGGGCTAATGCAGACGATGGGATGATTTCATAGCGTATGAAAATGCCAAGCCCTCGCCGGGAATCGAACCCGGGTCCTCGGGGTGAAAGCCTAGTACGCTATCCACTAGGCCACCGAGGCGGCTTTCATTATATATATAGTACATAATGTATGACAGAATATTCAGATGCAAAAACAATTTTTTTTTTTTTAATTATGACAAAGCGATGGGTAAAAAGTGACTCAAATGCATTGCATAAACAGAGCATCTGAGTTGTGTGCAGAGAAAACCATCCACTTTTGTAATTGAAGGATTATTTTGTGGTCCTGATTCTGGCGGGGATTTCTTTTCAGTTAGTTTTTTCCTATGTAAAATGAAATAAATGTTAAGGGACATGGTATATGTTCGATTCTGTGGTATATAGGGGTTGTACTATACCACATGTTAGACACACTTGTATTTCAGGAATAAAGGATGTACATTCAACATACATATAGCTTGTCCTAAACAGAGTGGATTTTATAAAATGTCTTTTTTATAAATTTATTATTTCATAACTTTGTGAAGCATAAATTATAAAACAGTTAAACATATAAACAGTGAAAATATAAACTGGACAGTCACTGGAAAACATAATCCAGTGAGTGTCACTGGATGTTTATGTGTCCATTGTTAAAGACTGAAATGCAAGAAGGGATTTACAGATTTTATGGTATTTAAGTATTGGTTGTCATATGTTTGGATCTTTGTTTAATTATTCACATTTTTAAATTAAATTTTTTTGCCCAAAACTTAATACAAAAAAATGTAAAATATTGATTTTTTTCAACAATTGTAATTAAAGTGTACTAGTACTTCAAGAGTGATCAAGTGAAAACCAAAAATCTACAGTAAAGAATGTCTAAGAGTAGTCAGTAAAAAAAGTTTTGTAAGCAAACCAAGAGAAAAAATCTGATTAACATTGGTGCTTGTTTTGTTTTTCAGTTTAGTCTTGAACTGTTAATTTCAAATTTTTACACTTATTTAAGTTTTGAATATTAAAATTTGAACAGGTATGTGTTAAGCCAATTTAAAAAAAAAATAGGCCTTTTAGATTTTTCCCATTGTCTCAAGCAAAATTTTCGGAGCATTTATGGGGTTCACTTTAATTTAAATTAATGTAAGAAAGTTTGTGCGATTCTTTTGTTTGGTTATTCTTCTGTTACTACACCAACTCACTATAATTTAAATTGTTTTAGTGGCAGGTAAGTAGGCTAGAGTTTACTACAAAGTTTAAATGTATATACGATGTTTAACAATTTTAATAACTTTCATGGTTATTTCATGGTCATTGGTGGACAACAACTTTTAACTTCATTTTAAGTGCACTTTCATTTACTCGTTATAATATCATTTTCATGGTCATTTGTTTCAGTGCATTTTTCATCTTCGAAATTTTGATTTTGTTTTTCAAGTTTAACAAATTTTTCTAGGCTACAACGTATACGAGGTGTGGCTAAAAATAACCAGATTAATGGTTCACATTCTTCGTTTTTATTTCTTCACAACTTTAACCCATTGGAAACTGGATTTTACTATCATGCTATTGGCCTTCAGTACTGAATTTTTTCAGTAGTTTACACTAAGATTATGTGCAATAATAAAAGCAACTAACCTACCAATTTTATCCTACATAATGTTGTTGTAATTGTTAACACATATTTAGCCAACACTCTTAACACTATATTAATATTTTTTTATGTTTATATATTTACGCTATGTACATTTTGTTTCCTTTTTTTAAAATTTTTCCGACTATGATAAATTTCAAAACAATTTTCCAAATGCAAAGGAACACTACATTTTTTGCACTGGTAAATTGTTTCAGACCTTTTTCCTTTTGCAGTACATACTCTACACTTTGCTTGTACATAGATGGCCTTGCTTTGCTTGTTGGGGGGATTTTCCCTATAAAATGTCACCAGAATTTTAGTTATATTTGGATTAGAAGTCCACTGCCAATCATTTACTTGTAGGTTATGTGTAGTATTGTCTGCAATTAGGCATATTTTCACAGATCTTATCATCACTGTTATCACTATCACTACTGTCATTTTCAACAATACCTTCTTGCTCTTCATTATCACTAATCTCACAACTACTTTCATTTAAAATATCCCCAACAAACTCACTAAATGCACTCGAAGAAATAAACAATTCCTTACGAGAAGCCATGTTTCTACAACTGTCAAATTCGTACACAACTTCACAAAGAAACTGGCGGAAATTAACGAGTAACAACGGAAATAAACGAAGGAAAAATATCTCATAGATTGAAAATAGATTTATATTTCTATGTTCGACTTTTAGGCTAGAAACATACGGCAAAGAGATCAGGGAAGTAGAGGACGGACATTGCCCGTCTTTAGTACTTAAGCCATTGAGAGAGAAGGACGGGCAATATACGTCTTTCGTTACCAATGGGTTAATATTATCGTCATCAATACTTTCCTCCACAATCCACGTACCACTCCATGCAAAGTTTTCATTGGTCAAAGCAGTGTTTCATGTCATTTTTTTAATGCATGTTGAGGGTCTCCATCGCTTTTTCTTTCCGACCTTCAACTGTCTGAAATCGCATTCCTGTCAACTGTAATTTCACATTGGGAACAAAAAGAAGTTACATAGAGCAATTTTCTGATTGTTGTTCCAATACAGGGATTCCATACTTAACCAAAAACTTCTTGACAATCAATGCAGTATGGGCCAGGCATTCATTGTCTTAATAAAGACTTGTTTTTCAACGACTCAGGTCGCTTTCTTGTTACTCGTTTATGGAGAGTAGTTAGGACCTCAACATAAAAATGTTTATTCATGGTTTGACCTCCAGATACCCAATTTATGTACACAATCCAATGGATGTTGAAAAGTACAATCATCGTGATTTTGAATTTTGATTTGGACATTAAGCGTTCTTCACTTTCATTGAGTGGGGACTCTTCCAGTGGGTTTATTGGTGCTTAGTTTCTGAATCGTAATTAAAAACCATGATTCATCACATGTTATTATTTTCTATGAGTTTAGGGACTTTTTTGATGGATTTCAAAATGTCAGCACAAATCTTCATCCAAGAGTCCTGTTCAGATGTTAGAGTTTTGAACATTATTTTTGAACAAACATTTTTCATGTTAAAATGTTTATGGAAAATCTGCCGAACTGATTCTTTATCTGTGTTTCTGGTCTCAGCAACAAGACAAATGCTCAAACAGCAGTTTTTTTCAAAATAACAAGCTGATTTTGTCCAATGTTCTCATCCGTTTCAAAGGTCCTTGATGTAGGTCATTGTCAATCTCTTCTCACCCTTCATTGAACTGTTTAAACCACTAAAAAACCTGAGCGTGTGATCAATGTACACTTCAACAAAGAATGAGTTTTTGTGGTGAACTGTTCAAGTTTCACTAAAAACTTCACATTAATACATTTTACTTTTAACACGCTAGTCATTTTTGTAACAGGCAGCAGATAGTACGAACAAAGGCCACAGCCCTACTGAAAAGTTAGCTGTTTGCAGCAGGAATGGAAAGATGGGATGTCACATGACTCGGCAATTGAGCTTGATATGCTCGTTGGTTGTCTTTAGAAAAGCCATTCTGGTTATTTTTTTAGCCATACCTCATAGAATCAAGACGGTTGAATGTGTTAATAATTTTGAAGTATCGATTTTAGTGATTTTTTTATAAGTGTAGACTTAAACATGTTATTAAAAAAAGGAATATTTAATTTTTAAAAAAATATCCTAAAATATTTTTAAGGTGAAAATACTGGAAAATCAGCATAATTCTTCAAAATCAGAGTTGTTCAAATTCTGAACATGTATGAAGGTTTAAAACTCAATAAAACATGTACTTTACTGTTGTGATTTTTTTAAAATCTACTTTGACACCACATGATTTTTTTTAGGAAATAGCTTCTTTTAAATACTTCAATTCAATGTTAAATATTTTTTGCACTTTTTAATTATTTTTTTTTTTTGACATCCTTATTTTTTTGCACATATAGATTTGTTCTTTGTTTGGCAATAAACTTAATCGTATGATACAATTCCATGGATACACTACTCTCTTGGATAAACGCACATATGGATAAGCATGCCTATTGGTATAATTGACGCAAATTAATTGCAGAGATTGTTTATTTGCTTTGTGTGTTGTTAGACCAAAACCACTTTGATAATCCGGTATACTCGTTACGAACTGAAGACAATTCAAGTTTGCTGAACAACGCTCAAATCCGCAACATTGGCCAGCCGAGCAAAATGAGTAACTTGGAGCGACAAAAACTTGGCTGCAACTTGGATGATGATGAAGATTACAAAGGTTGGTAACACTGGTTTGCCCGGCTTTATTGTATCAGGCGATTAATGCTATTGCATTAAATTTATATGCTTAAATTTAAAGTTTATTTAATAATTTCATTAAGTAAAGACTAAGTCGAAAATCTAATCTGAAATTTTTTACTTAGAATGACTTTGAAATTCATTTCAGTGTCAGACAAAACCCCTCTGATTTTATCCTCTCAATTAAATTTGGCAATCTATGCTTATGAAGTCATAATTTATTTGATGTAATTTATTTAATGTAATGTGTGTGTGTGTGTGTGTGTGTGTGTGCGCACGCGCACACACACACATTGAATTTTTTGAAATTTATAGATGACAAAATTGTAATAATAAAAAAAAAGAAATGTTCACTAGAGTCTGGATTTTTACTACATTTTGTATATTATGGCACAATACAAAAATGAATACAGCTAATACTTTATAAGTAGTTTAAAAAATAATTTGATTTAGAGCATGCAAGGAAAATTGTAAAATTAAGAATGCTTAAACACACACACATGCTTGTGAGGGCGCGCATGCACACGCACCACACACACACACACACACACACACACACCAACAAATAATGGCAGGCAATGCTGCTTCAATCAAAATCTGAAGTAGTTATATAATAAATGAACTGTTCAATACATTCAATTGTTTCGTAATATATATTTGCCAAGGCTGACTTTAATTTTATAGTTTGTATAGGTTCAGCAGGTTTGACTACATTTTGTGCAAGTGCAATTTAGATTTGGTTCCTTGTAGCCATTGTTTTGTAATGGAGATTCATTATTTTTGTGATAAGAGTTTAGTTTTTTTGTATGAGTATATTAGTAACAAATCACTGTTTTACTATGGGTTAAGTTTTGAAGATTAGTATATAAATAAAAGTAAATTAATGTTTTGTCATGAAAGTGTTTTCTTTATACAACTGTTCAATTATTTAATTTTTCCTTCCATTCTTCCACCTAACAAACAAAAGTACGTAATTGTTGTTTTACAGAAATAAAATAATAAATTTTGTCTAGTCATTTCATTCCATTCCATTACATATCGCCCCATTTTTTCATTCATTATCAGCACTTCATGAATACAGTTTGTTTTTACTAATAAAATTATAATAAATAAATTGTTTTTATTAATGTAAGATGTTACAGTAGTTGTATTTGAAAATAATTGTGGCATGCGTCTATCTTGTCGACATAATAGAAGTGAATTTTCAAAAAAAAATTAACATTACAAAAATGTTGTGTTATATAAAAATGTTCCCTAACTGCTATGTAGTATGGGTTTTATCAAACAGTTTTTTGAAAATCTAATTTTACCATTGTAATCAGCAGTAAAATTAACATAAATTATTATTTTAATGATGATTTATGATGTTTAATCAAATTAATATATATATATATATATATATATATATATATATATATATGAATGTTTAAAGTTTTAAAATGGCTGATTTTAAAATGTTTGAAAGGATGCTGGGTAATAAAATTAACCAACGGTTACGAAAAGCAATTTTATGCCAAGTTTGAATCATTTGTTAAAAGTAAGAACCTAATCAAAACTCGAAGAAAATTTCAAATACCAATTTATGCGGATTTTAATGCTGATTATGGTGGCGAAATTGGATTTAAAAAGAGTGAAAGATAATTTTTATGGATGTTATAGCAGTTTGGGTCATGTTCATCTTTTATTTTGAAATATGGATATTAATATATCAAAAAGTTTGTTTATGTAATGTGTATTTAGTTTTTGGAAATTCACATCATTGAGACGCATACTTTGATTATTTTTAATGGCCTCATATATTTAGTTGCTGTTGTTGGATAAATTAAAAATATAAATTTTTTCTGGAACTACATTGACGAATGTGATTAATTTTTAAATAAACCATAGCACTGACAAAACATTTTCAATATCAACAATGGGAAAAATCTAAGAGATTTAAGTTTTGAATGATATTTAGATTTAAAACTGGTAATTGTAGATTCTAAGAAACAAGTTGTTTTTAACTTTGTAATCATTTTACTTTATGCTAGTTATACTAATGAAGCTGGAGAGCGGTATTGAAAAGGGCAAAAAAGCGCACGATTTAGCGCTCTACAGGTTTCAGTTCTGTTGAATTATTTTGGGTAAAAGTAACGTTTTGAAAATAAATTGAAAAATTAAAAATAAACTTTGAATGTTATTGCTTTGTTTGGTTTTTCATTGTAATATAAATTTAAAACTGTGTACATTAACTTAATATATATCACTATTCCTCCAGTTAGTTTAACGGTCGATTACGCAAAATATTTTCCTGGTGCCCCTCTGTTTTTTACTGTTCACCATTTAGCAGTGATAAAAAGTTTCTTCAGTATTGCAATCTTGGTTTTTTTTTTTTTTTTTTTTTTTTTTTTTTGCTTTAGTACAGATTTAGAGTTTATAGAGTAGGATTAACAATCAACAAGATAATGAAGCAAAAGATTTCCACTTGTACCATATTAGGTTAGGTTAGGTTATTATAATATTAATTGTATAATTTTTTGTGCTCAGGTGTATATGGTGCTGTTGCGAAAAACAGAGATGCAGATCTTAATAACCCCAATGTATATCAGTGTATAGATGAATACAAGGACCATCTGTACGATGAGATTAAGAACAAAGAAGGAGCCGGTAAGGAAACAAATGTTACTGGGAGAAAGGGGGTATAAGTATGATCTAAGAATAAAAATAAATTTTTATGGTGGTTTTACTTTTTTTCTATGCCAGTTAAAAGAATAAAAATAATATTAAATCAACAGAAAACATGGAAAATCGAATAATGGTAATAAGTAAAATTCAGTCTGCAATGAAATGCCTAGTTTCCCTGTTTTTTAAACTATAACCAGCATTAATTAATCTTTTTTTATATAAATTTCTATTACAAAGTAAAACTGGATATTAATAGTGAATATATTTACATCAGTATAAACAAAAAAAATATTGACAGAAGCGAAGCTAATAGCGGATGAACTTTTGCTTTTTTTCATATCGTGCGAGTTGGCCGATTTTAATTTAAAAGTGACAATGTACTGTATACAGAACATATTATGTATTATATATTAAGTATATAATTATTACCAACAAATTATATATTTTTACATGTTATTATATAACTATGTCTATTGATAAACCTTGTTTATATAAAAAACACACACACACACTTCATTTTGTTCATGTATTCAAAGGGTTAAAGTGGTCAAAAAACTTAGTGTTTTGTTTTTATCAATATTGAACAGTTCTTCCAACCATGCAGAAGTAGTTCCAATTTTTTATTTGTAGTTATAACAAACATGCAATGGAGAGTGGGACACCATGTCGGTGTTTCAACACCGTTGTGATGTACTCAAATATGCACGACTTGGTGCCTTGTATGATTTGTGTGAACTGATGCATTTACTCCCAAAGGGCTTGGTATATAGCAAGAAGTTGAATTGTATTAAAGGGGAACAAAATGAGACATTAATGTTACAATGTGGTATTATCACACTCTACACTACCTGAACTATGCTATCTAGTGACTTCTAGGTGAATCAGAAGATTGTCTTTCATTCAAGACTTTGTTCTTGTTAAAGTATAATTTTTAATAATTATTTTCGTCAAGCCTTAGATTAGATTAGAGACTAGAGGAAGGGATAGTAAAACCCCAAGCACTGCTATTTGTCAAGCCTTGTAATGAAGTAATTAATTGTCTGTAACTAACTTCTATTACAGTACTGTTGAATTATTTATGTACGAGGGTGGTCCGTAAAGTAAGATTCCCAAGGCGCTAAAGTCGCTACGAATGCTGTTACGCGGGATCCGGTGACCTTGGCTTACAGCTTGGTTCCTCCTCTCCCAACCCCCACGCCATGTGCTGTCTGTGACACTTGGTTTTTGCTTAGCAGCCGTTACTAATGGAGTTACCACTTATGTCTTCCACCAGGTGCGAATTACACTCTGTGATTCGTTTTTCGTGTACAAAAAACACTGCACTGGTGGACATTTATTCCCACTGTGTGAAGTCTACGGAGAAAAATGTATGAGCATACAACACGTGCTCAAATTGTGCAGAGAATTCAAAGATGGACGTACAGACGTTCATGATGAACATTGGTCCGAACGTCCATCTGTTTTGGACGAAATGATTGCGAAAGTGGAAGAAGCAAAGGTGACTGTTTGGGCGCCCTCTGAGATGATCACTGATGTCAGAAAGACTTGCATTGATAAAATTTTGACAGACCATTTAGGGTATAGCAAAATTTGTGTGCACAGTGGGTCCCAAGACAGTTTACAGCAGACCACAAACAGCAAAGGATAGATAAGGCCCGCGAATTTCTTCATGCCTACGAAAACGATGGCAAGAAATTTTTGGATTCCATTGTCACTGGGGATGGAACCTCAGTACACTACACGACACCGGAAATGAAAGAACAATCATGTCAGTGGAAACATCCAGAGTCGCCGAAGCCGCAGAAATTCAAATAAACTCTGTCTGCTGTCAAAGTCATGGCAAACGTGTTTTAGGACAGGAAGTGGTTATTATTGTGCGAATTCATGGATACCAGCACAACAATTAGTGATGATCGCTACTGTGAAATGTGAAAGAACCTTCGCCGCACGATTCAAAAGAAGAGATGAAGCATGTTCACAAAGGTAGTTTGTTTCCATCAAGACAAAGCTTGTCCAAACACCGCCCGTGTAACAACTGACCTCATCAACCAATTTGGATGGTATACTGTCACACATCCGCCCTACAGCCCGGACTTAGCCCCAAATGACTACAATCTCTTCCCTAATTTGAAGAAACACTTAGGTGGGACGCATTTCAGTACTGGAGAGGAGCTGAAAGAAGAAGTTTTAAGCTACCTTCGTGGCACGGCGGGAGAGTTTTTCGACTCAGGCATACAAAAGATGGTTCACCGTATGCAAAAATGCATCAATCTTAACGCCATTATGTCGAAAAATAGAGTAAAATGTAAGCTTTCCAAAAATGTATTATTCAATGCAAATAAACATGTTTTTCATTGTGAAAAATTATTGGGAACCTTATTTTATGGACAACCCTTGTATTATTAACATAAAATTATGAATATTTTTGGGAATAGTTTTGTTACATATTTCAAAGAATGGCTTTACTCGCTAAGGACGCCAGTACATGGCCTCAGCCCTCAATCTTAAATCCTGAATACACTGCTGTTTTAAAGCCTCGGTTTGTAAGATCTTGTTGTCTCACCATGTCCGAAACGACCATGCCGAATTGTGCAAATGCGTGACATCGGCAAAACTATCATCTAGCGTGATATTGGTTTATAGAACATATGACTGCTTGGTGAGAATGTATTTTACTTTAGTTCTTGCTTATATTTCTAATGCACAAGTTTTAGTTTTGTGTCACTGTGCGTTATGGATATTGTTATTGGAGGAAGAAGAATTTGTATTAACAAATTTTTTAAGGGATGGAACTCGTGCAGCAGAGAAAATGAAGAAAGTTTTAAAATTTTAATTTTGAAACTTCTCGTGGATGATGCATACAAGTTTTGACAGTATACAGTTTTAAAAATTCATTAATTGAAAATAGGCTTATACACTTTTTTACTAATTAGTATCAGTTCCCAGTTGTAACGCACTTTTTTCCAAATGTTTTTTTACCATGGCATCTTTCTAATTTTTATAGAACTGTATTTTATTAAAGTAGATTTATTATCTTTCTGTCTAATTTTCTAGTGAAAACTTTTGATTCCGTAGCTAATTGTGCTTCAAAATGTTCAATGTGCCATGCTTGAATGAACTGACATCTACCCAGAGTGCACCATGCCATGACGTGCCGGACTTAACACAGCCAACGCAATGTCAGCAGTTCACGGTGATCTTAGAACTCTCTGCAGTGCTTTTTGTTTTAGTGTAAATAATGTAATCATGTTTGCACAATCGTGCCGAATGTGGTCTTACAAACCGGGGCTTAAATAATCTAGGTTACTAATTTTGTTGAACCAGTTTTTCACTCAACAAAAAAAATTAAACGTTAGAGATTTAATAAACAAAAGGTTGTGTTAGAAAAGTGTCAGTTACTATAATTTTTTTCCAGAACAAGAATATGATCACCTTGACTACAGCAGGCCGGGACCTTCTATAAACCCTCATTACCATCGAATGGCAAATGGTCTGGTCGTCAAGAAACCTGAAGTAGAGCCTCAAGAATAAGCTGTGCGCCTTAACCTTTAATTAGGAAACAGTATAATTAGAAGGTTATTATGTAATAATATAAGCAATAACTCGAAGGTTTTACTTGTATTGACAATAAGCAGTGATTGCAATCGAATTATTAAATATTTTCTGAAGTCTGTTGCTTTGCCCACTAGTCAGCTGATAGTTCCAGTCAGCTGTGTGAATAGCTAACGTTTTAATGCTATCTGTATAATTGATATTTTCATTTGTGTCAGCTAAAATATGAACTTCAATTCATTAAAAGTAAGTTTTTCAGTTTAAATTTAAAAAAATAATAGAAGTGCTTTTGATATATGTTAAGGAAAATCAACCAGGGGTTGTGATAATTCATTTAGGTTTTAAAAGTAGTCGACCTAGTACGAAAAACATAACTTTTTATAATAAATATTTTTTAGTGCCTTAATAATAGAGCCAAATAATTAATACATATAAAAAATTGCTTACAAAAGATATATATAATTTAAAAAAATGTCTATTGTTGGTGAAAACAAAATTTTGTGCATAAAATCAGGAGTGTTGTAATCTATATTTAAAAAAATCTTTTTATTATGCTGTAACTAAACTTTAATTTTTTTAGGTGAACGTATTTGCCAAAAGAAAAAATAAAGAAATGGCGGTGAAACTGTAGACGTAACTAGTCCGAGAGAAAGAATGTTGTGAGTTGCAATGAGTACAAATTTTGAAAACTTTTATGTCAAGTAAAAACCTAGTGGACATTTTGGTTCTTCATTTGGGTAAAATGCTATTAGAAATTTTAGATCCTGTCACTGTAATATTCGTGACTAGAGACCAATGACAATGGCTGTTTTGTAGTGAGTTGTTGGATCAGTGCTGTACGTTTTACAATTCCTGTAAATTTTTGTAACTCTTGATAATTAAATGTAGATCCAGTAAGATTGTAAGTAATTGTTCATGAAATAATGGCAGAGTAGTATTAGTAGGGGTGTAAACAGGTCGCAAACTTGATTTTGTATCCTTATACATGGCTAGAAATTAGGTTAAATGCACTAAATATAGATACATTTTTATAATTTAGGTGCATTAGTTTCCAGTTTGTTAAAATGAAAACTAAGTTAATAAGTAGTCAACCTAACCTGTTTTAGATGTCACGCTAGATGATCGCATAATGAAATTTAACAATCTCGTCAAGTCAAATCTGCTTGTTCCAGACATAATACGTTTCAGAAAAAAATGAGAGATTTGAATCTGTATTAAAGACTTGGTGATGGGTTCAGAGGTTTTGCCAAAGTTAGCGTAGGATATTTTTATTAATTCTGGCTATCCACTCATTTTGTAGACAGAACTGTTCATAGTTTGTTGGATTTTGCCAGGTGTAATGTGCAAGTTAGTGTGAAGCGTGAAGACATGAACACATAATAATTGTTGATCACATGCCACAGGAAAATGGGTTGTAGACAAGCATTGACAGCGGTAAGGATAAACTGAGCTATTGTATCCTTGGACAATCTGGGCTTTCTTATTCAGGCTGTTTTCTCTGCCGACAAGATTAACTAGTTACTGCATAGTGACTTTGGTGTTATGTGATGCTGGACTCGCATAATGCAAAGTAAGGTTTTGTAAGTCAATGTGTTTTATTTAAAGTATGTTCATCAGATGGTCGCACTCAGAATTTTTTAGTTTTTTGTGATTCGTCTTGAAAGTTGAATATCCAAGAACTAGTTTGTAATTAGTACAACTAATTTGTAATTAGTACAGATTTAAAAAAAGTAAACTAATGGTTTTGATTATTGTGAAAAAGTATTGATGTTAAACATTTTATTATCAAAACAGAAATATTGTGTAATCAAGAATGTTGTTTATTAAAGTAGGTACAATGGGGTCTCTGTAATGTGACACATCCGTGCACAATAAACATCTCTGTTACTGCAGTTATGCTTGCTTTCCGAGCAGCACTCAGTAGTACTACTGAGCCTGGATATACACCGCTTAGTAATGATGCGCGACTGCGAATGATTTCATTATTCGGCTTAGTCGTTAGTACTGACTTCGTTATTTGACTAACACATTAGTAGTGTACTAGTGTTCATATTTGATGAATAATTATTAATTAGTGCAAATACTAATTTTTACACTGAATGGAATGATTCTCATCAGTGTATTTACTGCTTTATAACACTAAGAAATTGCTTGCAAATATAAAGATAATGTACACTAAGAAATTGAATACAAACGTAAAACTCATTTACACTGAAAAAAATATTAATTATCCTTTATATTATATGAACATTTTAGAGATACAAATTAAAACTAAAGCTTATTTACTGGCCTCACCATTTTTTATTTATTAAACTTAATATATATATTTTGAAAATTGATTATTAACTCTTTTAGTGACATGGACAACCATCTAATATTTTTTACTTTTGGACGTATTTTAAGCTAAATGAGTATATTTTATGAAGATAATATTTTCAAGTGGACGCGCACAGTATACAGTAAGGAAAAAGTAACAAAACTCTTGGATCATGTATACAACTCAAGAACTCACCCATCCTTGTTAGCTTCCACCTAAACTGTCCCCCATTTATTTATGGTGGACCTCCCCACTCCCTCTGCCATAGACAGGCAAACTGTAAGTGAGTTGTACAGAAAAAACTGCCCGTTGTGGAGTTTGAACCCCCTCACACAATGGTGCCTTAGACTGCTGAGCCATTTGATCAGTTTGAAATTGTTTCGTTAACAAGTCTCGTAAGACGTTGGTTATTGCATTATTGTTTAAACAACTTATTGTTTATTAATTGATATTAAAAAAAAAAAAAATTGTAAAAACATCAGAGCTAAAGAATGCGGGGATTAGATTTATATAAAACAGCTGCCTGGTAAAACCTGATGTTGGCATTAAAAGGGTTAAAGAAGAATTAAAAATAATTTTTTTTATTGTGAAAGTGACAGTAAGCTACAATTAGCCAGTTGTCACCCTTGAGTGCTATTCACCACCCTACACTCAGAGCGCTGGCGTAAAAATTAACTAAAGTAGTATTAGCAATAACTAATTTACATTACACTATTATATTTTGTATGATTAATTGTTAGTTCATTGCCTACTCCTTGAAGTCGAGTAATGTACCGATAACCAGTTCATCACTGAGTACTTGATTACTAACAAATATACGTATGTAAATTAAGTATGTAAACGTTTGTTTTTTTTCAGGACAACTGAGTTGTCAGGCTAGGTCTATATGACTATATTTCTCTGTATGTCCAACATTTTTATTAGTATTTTGATTCTGATACTAATTAATAATCCATTTATTCCAAATATTCCATTAGTATTGTTCATAACTGTTTCATCACTATCAGTCGACTGTTCTTTTCAGTTTAACTATACCACCTTATTTTTACTTTTGAAATGTTTTTATTACGTAACTGCTGTGCAATGTGTCACAGACAGAAATGAATGATTGAAAAAGTTGAATTAACTGGTTTTTTGATTGAAAATCTGTTCATCCAACAGATCTTTATAATGCATGGTCGTATGTAAATGTGTCCAATTACAGTGATTCTACTGTACTTTGTTCAGTATGTCAATTTTGATCTTGAAGATTAGGGTATGAACTGTAAAGAACAAAAATATCTATAGATTTGTTATTATTTTAATGATTATATATGTTTGTTATCGAATGTAGTACATTTTAATACACTTTAAAAGATTGTAAATAATATTTTTAGCCAATTTTAATTCATAAGAAAAGTATTTCAATAAGTGTGTTAAAAAAATCAGTGTGTTATTATTTTTATCAAAGGTGTTAAGTTCAAGTGCACTGACATCAAAGAATAAATTTTCATATTATTCTTAAAATATTCAATGATCAACGTGTGTATTTAAATTTTGTAGTGGAACAAAGTAAATGCCAATAAGGTAGTGCCAAGAAAATTGTAAAGTATCTTCCATTGCTGGTGAAACAGCTGTTTTCATCAGTGAAACAGCTGAAAATTAACCAAACTCAACCATTTTCAATGAAATTATATAATGTATTATCTTCAGTAGTTAGCTTGACTTCGTTTTCGAAAAACAATGGTCTTTCATGAAAAATGTAACCTTTATTGTGATAAAATATAGATAATAAATATATATTAATAATATTTTGTATATAAAAAATAAATGATATATTTAAAGTTTAAGTAGATGCATTCTATAAGATTTCGTAATGTCTCTGTATTTTATCAAATTTTTTAATGGTTTTATGAATGCTCAAATTGTTTTTATGAGTATGTTCTTTTATTAAATGCAGTTTTGTGTACAGTTGAAGAATTTTTTTTGAAAAAATCCTGTTTGTTTTACAGCGGAAGGTATAAAAACATGATGAATTAATAAAATTAATTTGAGAGTGTTAGAAAATTTGTGTTGAATGCGGAAAAAGCAAGTTTGTGTCAAGATTCGTATTGTTTAAATCACTCCGGGAAGTATAGCATAGTATAGTAAAAATCAGTTTAAATATAGAAAGGAATACTAAAAATTGGTTACCGTAACCAGATTGATGTTATACAAAGGCTGGACCAGCATTTAGGTCACAACAAATCCTAGCGATAAAAAGTATTTATGTCTAGATTTTAAACAGTGTTTAGATATTTTAAAAGGTAGTACCGTGACTAAGGGAGTTGGGTATGAAATTCCAATTATAACTCATCATTGCAAATGAATTTTTCAAATTTATATGTGTTAATCAGGATGAGGTAGGTGACATTTGACATTAATGGAAAGGGTACAACTTACAACAGGCAGTAACTGCAAGTCTTGAAGGTTAGATTATGCATAGATGGCAGCAGACTGACCGGTGCCTTAGCCGATCTCTTGAGCGGTTGCCTTGACTAAGTTTGTGTACTGAATTAGGATTTAATAAAAAAGTAGATGGTCTGTTCTGTGGAAGAACTTTTTAAAAGTAATTAATTCTAGAGATTATTTTGCAAAATTCCGGAGTTTGTACAAAATGACCATGATACAGGTTTTGTTAACACTTAAAATCTTACAAGAACTGTACGAGGTGTGTTCAGAAAGTAATGAGAATTTTAATTTTTTGAACAAAATATTTATTTATTCTCTTCTACATTGATGTTGTCGCCTTCAAAATAGTCCCCATTGGAGATTATTCACTTGTGCCAGTACTTCTTCCAATCCTCGAAACACTTCTCAAACTCGATCTTCAAGATAGCCTTTAGTTCTTTCAGCAATGCGCTTTTAATGTCATCTACGGTTGTAAAACGACGGCCCTTTAAGGTTCTCGTTATTTTTGGAAATAGGAAAAAGTCACACGGAGCCATGTTTGGTGAATATGGAGGCTGGGGCATCGTTACAGTACTGTTTTTGGCCAAAAATTCACGAACAAGCAATGAAGTGTGAGCTGGTGCATTATCATGGTGCAAAAGCCATGTTTTCTTTTTCCACAGATCCGGGCGTTTTTTTCGGATTGCTTCACACAAATGGCGTTGAACTTGTAGGTAGTACTTCTTATTGACCGTTACACCTGGTGGCAGGAATTCATGATGCACTATGCCATTAATATCGAAGAACACAGTGAGCATAACCTTCACGTTCGATCGCACTTGTTGAGCCTTTTTAGGTCTTGGCGAGCCAGAAAGCCTCCACTGGGATGATTGAGCCTTAGTTTCGACGTCATATCCGTAAACCCGTATTTCGTCACCTGTTATGTTTCAGTAATTCTGCATCGTCGTTGACTTCATTTAGTGTCTCCTGAGCAACTTCCATTCGCCGCTGTTTTTGTTCAAAATTCAACAATTTTGGAACGAATTTTGCTGCCACACGTTTCATACACAAAACATTGGAAACAATGTCATGATATGATCCAATGGATATGCCAACATCATCAATGATCTTTCTAATTGTGATTCGGTGATTGTTCATAACCATTTATTTTACTTTTTCCATGTTTTCATTGGTTGTTGATGTGCTGGGGCGTCCAGGGTGTTCGTCATCTTCAATGTCTTCACAACCTTCTTGGAAACGCTTATACCACTCGTAAACTCTTTCCTTACTCATAGCATACTCACCATAGGCCTTCGTTAACATTTCAAACACTTTGTTACACTTTATTCCATTTTTTACGCAAAATTTGATACAAATTCTTTGACCCAATTCTTTTAACAAACGAAAATCGCCGAGCTCATAAACACGTCTAACCTTAGTGACTGTCACAGACAATGTCAACAATGAAAACAGCTGAAGGTTTTACCATACTTCAAGGGCATGTAAACCAACATAATAAAAAAAAAATGTTTGACAATCGGACTCTCCAAGCCCGCGAAATTTAAAAATTCTCGTTACTCTCTGAACACACCTTGTATATCGACAATGTTGAAAGTCTTGCAGATGCATTACTAAAAGTCTGTGTGGCATGTCTGAAGTTTTTCAAGAGAAAATCTCAAGTTCCTTCATCTGTACTTTTTATATTCCGCAGGGGGTGCAGACTAGCTACACCTATTGAGAAGATTTAGATGTCCCTCGCAGTACCCGTGTCTAACACACACTTACACTTACGACTTTAACAATTTACACTCACACATTTATGGAGGCGATAGTAAGCCTGAATGTGCTTTTCGCCTTAAAATAAATAAATAAAAAAATGTATTTGTTATATTTCATCCATATTAAAATCTAATTTTTTAATGCTTACAAAAAATAATTATGTGAATACAAATTAATGTTCATAACGTCTTGATTATGGAAAAAGTTTGTTTCTCTAATGAATTTAAATGTTTTCTTTCTTATTGTTTCTGTAATGACTTTCTTGGTAGTTTTCTATACTAGAAATATACTAATTACACTTTCAGTGGCCCTTAAGCCCGAATCAGTTTCCATCCTCATATATGAACTATGAGTATAAAAACCCTTTCGTATTCTTAATAGTAATTTATTCATTATCGTTTGTGCGTGGAAGCAAGGTACAGCTCAGCAGATGTGTCAGCTTAAACTACATAATGGGCAGCCATCAGCTGTTAAACTATCATACCTTCTTTAAGTAAACTAGGAAAAATATAGTCTCAAGATATGACCAAAGTATTTTATAAGTGAGTGTACAAAATAAATTTAAATAAATATTTAAAAGCACTTGCTTTACCATTTATTTTATTGTATAATTACCAAATCATAGTTACAATATCATTGACACCACAAGACCTTGTTACAATATACCTAATCCTTCCATATCCCTTTTATTTTATCAACAATAATTTTTAGTTATTGGTTAACGAACAGTTCTAATTAATGATTTTTAGTTAATGCCTGGACGTTTTATCTCATATTTTTAATTCCAAAAGAGTTACATTTCATGGAATTAAGTTGTACAAAAATATATCTGGTAAGTCAGAGCTATAACGGTATGTGTTACTACAGAAAATCACTAAAATATAATCAAGGCACCCTGCTTTCTTGATGACAACATGAAAGTATCAAAAAATATATCTGGTAAGTCAGAGCTATAACGGTATGTGTTACTACAGAAAATCACTAAAATATAATCAAGGCACCCTGCTTTCTTGATGACAACATGAAAGTATCAAAAAATATATCTGGTAAGTCAGAGCTATAATGGTATGTGTTACTACAGAAAATCACTAAAATATAATCAAGGCACCCTGCTTTCTTGATGACAACATGAAAGTATCAACAAATAATTTTTTGTTACTTTTTTTTATATCGCTTTATAATCGTTATCACCACTAAAATTTGCAAAAATTTTCAAATCATATTGAAAATATAAAGTTGAACTATGACCATCGTCAGGTTTATTTTTGTATTATCAATAGAATTTTAAAACTTAAAAAAATTAATTTTTGCATATTTTAAAGCTGATTGCGATGATGCCATCAGATTTTGAATGAAGTGCAATACAAAACGATTTTTTAAAAAAACAGATTTGAATTAGCCACCATTTTTGCTGGCTTATATTTATATTATTAATTATTTCACTAATTTATATTATTATTTATTTTGCGGACTTGTATTTATTATATTAATTAAAGGCTCGGTGATTGATATAGCTAAGGCATCGGTCAGTCTGCTTTGTCTTTGAACCGCACATCTCAAGGTTATTAATTCTAACCACAGTTTATTCTTACCTTTATTCTTTATTAACACCGTTAACACTGATCTTTATTCTTACCTTTATTCTTTATTAACACCGTTAACACTGATCTTTATTCTTACCTTTATTCTTTATTAACACCGTTAACACTGATCTTTATTCTTACCTTTATTCTTTATTAACACCGTTAACACTGGTCTTTATTCTTACCTTTATTCTTTATTAACACCGTTAACACTGGTCTTTATTCTTACCTTTATTCTTTATTAACACCGTTAACACTGGTCTTTATTCTTACCTTTATTCTTTATTAACACCGTTAACACTGATCTTTATTCTTACCTTTATTCTTTATTAACACCGTTAACACTGGTCTTTATTCTTACCTTTATTCTTTATTAACACCGTTAACACTGATCTTTATTCTTACCTTTATTCTTTATTAACACACCGTTAACACTGATCTTTATTCTTACCTTTATTCTTTATTAACACCGTTAACACTGATCTTTATTCTTACCTTTATTCTTTATTAACACCGTTAACACTGATCTTTATTCTTACCTTTATTCTTTATTAACACCGTTAACACTGATCTTTATTCTTACCTTTATTCTTTATTAACACCGTTAACACTGATCTTTATTCTTACCTTTATTCTTTATTAACACCGTTAACACTGATCTTTATTCTTACCTTTATTCTTTATTAACACCGTTAACACTGATCTTTATTCTTACCTTTATTCTTTATTAACACCGTTAACACTGATCTTTATTCTTACCTTTATTCTTTATTAACACCGTTAACACTGATCTTTATTCTTACCTTTATTCTTTATTAACACCGTTAACACTGATCTTTATTCTTACCTTTATTCTTTATTAACACCGTTAACACTGATCTTTATTCTTACCTTTATTCTTTATTAACACCGTTAACACTGATCTTTATTCTTACCGTTAACACTGATCTCTCGTCCTCTTTAGTCTAACTTCATATATGGCAATGGTATTTTTCAGAGAATAAAAATTTACATTTGATTAATTTTGAAGTTGACTTAAATTTTTGTTTTAATGTAAACTGCAGTAAGTTTGTATCTATGGCAGAGAAGCTTTTGCTATTAAAAAATTAAGTAATTTTTATTGGTAGAACATTTTCAGCAAAACTAGTCAGGTTATTCGGCCAAAACGCTACTCATCGCTATCTCTGGCATTTTAAGATATTGTAACTGTAAAACTAATATTTTGTACTAAAAAATCATTAACTAGATTTGTCAGTTTGTCGACCATTAGAGTTAAACCTACTAGTGATTGTGGAAATACCATTTTAAAAATAAATCAGACATTAGTGCCTACTGTTTTGTTTCAAACAGGCGAAAGAAATTTTGAGTAATCTGAAATATAACCTATGTATTTGAAATATAAACCTTTCTATTGAAATCTGTCGAATGTTTTCGTAGTATGAAGAAGACAAAATTGGCAATTTAATGTAATACAAAAATATTATTTTATTGTAAAATACAAATAAATCGGGCATTTTGAGTGCCTGCCATTTTTTTCAAATTGGTGGATGACAGTTTACGATTACCTTAACCCTTATCACAGCTCCATATAATAAAATATCTCTTAAAAATTGATTTAAAAAAAACAGCCTTATTCTACATGTAAACCAGAAGAGAAGCCACCATGCGAAATTTCAACTTTGTAGGCTTGTTGCCCTTGAGATACAGTGATCAGTCAGTGAGTGAGTTGCTGTGGCTTATATATTTTTGTTTTTTTTGTTAGTGTTTAATGTCCGACTATTGTGCACACTTGGGCTAATGCAGATGATGGGATGATTTATAGCGTATGAAAATGCCAAGCCCTGGCCGGGAATTGAACCCGGGTTGTTGGGGTGAAAGCCCAGTACGCTATCTACTAGGCCACCGAAGCGGCCTGTGTGGCATATATATATATATATATATATATATATATATATATATATATATATATATATATATATAAGTTATATAGACAATTATTGTAAACTTTGCTAGATTTAGTGTTAGACTTAGCTATATTTAATGCTGACAGTTTAGCTTTTAGCACAGTAAGCATTTTCATGTACCTAGAGAAGAAAGAGCAGGAGCTCAGTGTTAATCGAGGTTTCACTCAGTTCGCATCTCAATGCATATGAGACGAACTTAAATAATTATAATAAGTTTTAAGTGAATATTAAAGTCTTATTGTAATTAATAAAAAGTTGTTTTTTTAAAAGCGACATCCTCGAAACCATACCATAACTGGCGCAGTCAGTAGGACACTTCGGGAAAATTAGTGCATATAATTTTTCTTCAGTTTCAACTGTTAACCGAAGTGTCGAACAAAGACCAACCGTTCAATTTAATAAGTGTATATTATTAAATTGAACACAACCAACCGCAAAGTGAATATTTGCAACCGTGAGATTGAACATCTACATCCGAAGTGAATTGAAGTGTTTGTGCGAAATTTTTCGTGGCAAGTGCGCGTAAAATGAGCAAAGTATTTTGGATCTTATTGTAAGTAGATCCCACAAAATAGTTTTGTATACTATATACCTACGAATGTATGTTACATCAATTTTATTAAATAATTAACAAACAAAATAATTAAATATCAAAGATCAATTTGTTAATTGAATCAATTGAATATTTTTAAAGATAAACCAAACATAGGTTATCATAAATAATTTGTAGCATTATTTTATAAGTATTATATTTTATAATTTGATTTTTAATTTTAATTTTGATTTATTTTTGTGTGTAGTAATAACTAAATATTACAATGTCTATCCCAACACTGAAGAAAGAATACCTGGACATGATTCCAGAGTTTAACGGAGAACCAACCATGCTTAATAGATTCATTACAATATGTGATAAAATGGTCAATAAATTCTTTGTAGCTGATAACTTAGAAGATTTCCAAAATTAATATTTGTTATCGTCCATATTATCAAAATTAAAGGGGCAAGCTCTTGAAATGGTAGTTAACTCTAATACTTATGCTTGGGCAGATGTAAAAATAATTTTGCTGACTAGTTATTTTGATAAGAAGGATTGTTTTACTTTGAATCTTGAAATGGCAGAATTAAAGCAAGAAAACGGGGAATCACCTTTCAAATTTTATGAAAAGATTCAAAAGCTATTAAAGTTACAGATAGCATTTTTTTGTAAACAGAGAACCATCCGCTAGGGATGTTCTATGCAAGTATGCATAAAAATTAGCATTACGTGTTCTGTTAAGGGGACTTCAGGAACCGCTAGGGTCCCTCATGAGAACCAAAAACCCCACCTCACTTGAAGAAGCACTCAGTATGCTTACAAACGAAGTTGACAACGCATGCAGTTTAG
This sequence comes from Callitettix versicolor, assembly GCA_022606455.1. NCBI lineage: Eukaryota > Metazoa > Arthropoda > Insecta > Hemiptera > Cercopidae > Callitettix > Callitettix versicolor. The sequence continues at coordinate 13,353,985 of CM040190.1, forward strand.
AACAGAATCATTTTTTTAGGACTTACTGTAATGAAGAGCGATTTTCCATAATGAACATCGACACAAATGAATTACCCTATTTCTATGACCCAAAAACCAACATAAAAATTTTGATAGACACAGGAAGCACCAGGTCATTCAATAACAAACCAATAGCGTTTCGCTTGTTCAAAAATACACTAAAACAGGAGCCGTTTGAAGTTTCTACAGCACATGGTGTTTCAAAAGAAAAATTTAGTTGTAAATTGCCTTTATTGGGGAAGAAAATAACAAAGTTCTATCTATTTAATTTTCATAAAAATTTCGATCTACTACTAAGACTTGACAATATGAAAGAACAAAAATTAATTTAGACTTTGTACATAATCAGCTAATATTTTGCGGAGAAAAGATTCCTGTACATTATTTCAATACGGAAAAGGAAAACAATAACAAAAAAAAAAAAAAAAAATAATAATAAAGATACACCTCCAAAAAATATCAAATGCCATCTCATTAAAGCTAGATCTAATAAATAAAAATTAAAATTGGTAATTTAAATAATGACATTGTTAAGTTTGTGAAGGAATATTTGGTACCCAATGTTAAATATAATATTTATTTTGAAAACGACTTTTATGAAAAATTTGTGACTTGTATAACAAAAAAAATTTCAAAAAATCCAAACTTTGGTTAGTTAAATGTAACACTAAGTTGTTAGATGTGACTAGAGAAGATGAAATTCAGGAAATAATAGAAAATTATCACTTAAGCAAAATTAATCAATGTGATATACAAGAGACTTATGAACAAATTAAGCGAAAATATATTCATTACCAACTAAGTATGATCAGAATTTGTAACAATTACACCAAATGTAAAATACTTGTTAGTATTTAGTTCTGTAGTCTTTGGATTAAGTAACCATTGTAACAGTAGAGTAACAATTAAGTAACAGTTAAGTATCAATTGTAACAATAGAGTTAATTCCAAATACTTTTGCTCATTCTGTAATATCGCATTTACAATTTGACTTTGAGTTATCAATCCTTAAGGGGTAATAAAGCTCAACAATAATACTGTTCTTTACAATAATAAAGAAGCTAAACACGACAGGATCAACCTAGATACTGTCTCCAGAATTGATCGGAATTCACCCATCACACAGCACATCAGTGTTTGGACCATCGCCTTATTGGAGGACTACTATACTTGGCGTCTAAGAAGCTAATTGGAAGAACTTGAGGAAGTTGCTATTCAACCACCCCAGGAAGTTTTGTTTAGGGATGGAGGAGTTATATAGACAATTATTGTAAACTTTGCTAGATTTAGTGTTAGACTTAGCTATATTTAATGCTGACAGTTTAGCTTTTAGCACAGTAAGCATTTTCATGTACCTAGAGAAGAAAGAGCAGGAGCTCAGTGTTAATCGAGGTTTCACTCAGTTCGCATCTCAATGCATATGAGATTTAACTTAAATAATTATAATAAGTTTTAAGTGAATATTAAAGTCTTATTGTAATTAATAAAAAGTTGTTTTTTTAAAAAGCGACATCCTCGAAACCATACCATAACTTATATATATATATATATATATACATACACACACATATATACAATATCGATTAACCATCATTCTTGGGATCATTGTGTTGATGGAATATCGATTAACCGTTATTCTTGGGATCATTGTGTTGATGGAATATCGATTAACTGTCATTCTTGGGATCATTGTGTTGATGGAATATCGATTAACTGTCATTCTTGGGATCATTGTGTTGATGCAATATCGATTAACTGTCATTCTTGGGATCATTGTGTTGATGGAATATCGATTAACGGCCATTCTTTGAATCATTGTGTTGGTGGAATATCGATTAACTGTCATTCCAGGGATTGTTGTTATGATGGAATATCAATTAACCGTCATTCTTGGGATTGTTGTGTTGGTGGAATATCAATTAACTGTCATTCTTGGGATCATTGTGTTGATGGAATATCAATTAATTGTCATTCTTTTGTGATCATCGCCTCGGTGGTCTAGTGGATAGCGTACTCGGGTTCGATTCCCAGCAAGGGCTTGGCATTTTCATACGCTATAAATCATCCCATCGTCTGCATTAGCCTAAGTGTGCACAATAGTCGGATGTTAAACACAAAAAAAAAAAAAAAAATGTGTTGATGGAATATCGATTAAACGTCATTCTTGGGATTGTTGTGTTGATGGAATATCGATTAACCGTCATTATTGGGATCGTTGTTGTGATGGAATATCAAATAACTGTCATTCTTGGGATTGATGTCGTGAAGGAATATCAATTAACCGTCATTCTTGGGATCGTTGTTGTGATGGAATATCAATTAACCGTCATTCTTAGGATCATTGTGGTGATGGAAAATTGGATTAACTGTCATTCTTCGGATCGTTGTCGTGATGGAATATCAATTAACCGTCATTCTTCAGATCGTTGTCGTGATGGAATCAATTAACCGTCATTTTGAGATTGTTGTGGTGATGGAATATCGGATTAACTGTCATTCGTGGGATTATTGTGGGGATGAATAACAGAAATATACCACCAGCACTTTTAATGATCGAGAAAAATTACGTACTATATATACTCTATTTATATCAAAAAATTGTTTTATTATTATTTTGGAAAATGTAGTAAAACTCTTAAATTTTCTATTATGTATGTATAATTGTGTATTATTCACATTTTATATACATAAGTCTAATACAGTAAATTATCTGTACTTAATGATAACATCGTTTACTTTTCTATTACCAAATATTTGCTTCCAGTAGCAGTTAAGTGTCAGCTTCCAGCCTATGCAATAAATAAGTCATGTCCATTTAGTGTTTTGTTTTGTCTAGAGGATTACTTTTATTACTGTATTTATAAGAAATTATTTACAATGGAAGATTCAAAATTAATATGACTCTATATGGATTAAAACTGATTAACCAAATGAATATCATTGATCTGTAAATCATAAATGTACATTCCTGTTGAAATTACAGCGGTTGTCATGATAGGCGGGATTTTTTGAACTGTAGCTTATTAAAAATTAATTGGTTCAATGATTTTAGTTGTTTTAGGAACGTCTTTTCATTTTGTTTTTACAGTTAAGCTAAATTTGTTCAAAACTAGTATGCGATTCTGAGAAATCAGATTTTGGTTGATTTTGAATGGTGTTTGAAAAAATAAAAGTTTAAAAACTAAAATTTTTGGGAAAGTTTCCCGAACCCACACTATAACTCAATGCCATTTCTTTCGAATTAGTAATGAGTTCGCCAATGAAGGTCATATACAAAGCTTCAAGTGGACCACATTTGTGGTATCTAAATTCATCAATATGCATATTGTTTAACAGCTTCTTGTCTAATTTTATATCGGACGGACTAATTTGTGCAGTTTTGCTAATTTACTTGTTCCATAGTTTTGCAAGTTACATCACACGATAGGACTACAAGGATCACACGATAGGATACAAGGACTACGAAAAAGGTATCTTGATATTTGCCTCTAAAATTTATTATTTTGCTTTATTTCGATTTAAAATTATTAAACGTCCTCGATTTTAAGATGGGTCAATGTATGATGTAGGTGATTTTTCAATTAGGCCTCTATCAAGTAAAGAAGTTTGCTAAATTTGTGTTTTATTGGTCAAAACGTTCTAGAGGTATAAAATATTTTGTTTTTTTTTAAAAAAAAGGTAATGGGAAAATGAAGCATTTTTCTGACATGTTTATATGAACCTTTTTCATATCATCAGGTATAGAAACAGCTCCTGAAAGATTGCCATATAGCTTTGAATCACCCTTTATCTATAAAATACCACTGCAAGTTTTATGTATCTATTTTAAAAGTCACATTTATTCGACTAAAACATCTTTCTAAATTGATAAATAGATCCACAACTTTTTAAACAGCAAAAGATGCATAAACACATTTAAAAACCAGATAACAATAATAAAAAAACATTACAATAATAATATTTAAAATCTTTATTTACAAAAATAACTTTTTGGCTAAAATACTAATGTACATCAATAAAAGTTTGAAACTTATTTTTAAACTAAATTAAAATATTTAAAGTAAAAAGTGAGGATGACAACTAGAGAGAAGTTCATAACAAAAGCGGATGTGACGATTTCAGCTGACGAACCGGTGTCTGTGTTGGAGCTAATCCATAAGCTTATTGGGGCACTATTATCATTGGCCCAAGCCCGTCTTGAATCTATGCCCGATACTGTGGCGTTCAATTTGCTTCTAAGGTTAGCTGATATTGTTGCATTGGCAATTATAGCTTTGTACTGAAACACATTAATAATTACATTAAAGAAGCAATAATTTGTGAAAAGATACATAATTTTTCCATAATCAATGTTCAAAATATCATACCTTTAAATTATAACTCAAGTTACCTAAAGATAACCTGCTTCAAGGGGGAAAATTAAAATATAAAAGGCTTTTTATCATATTGCATTGAAAGCAGTGTGATACTTTCATCATCTGCTTTGAGTTGTGAAAACTGGTTTTCAGATCTGTTGGGTAAGTGACATGCAGAATCAGCTGGAGCAGTGGAAAACTTTAGTTGCATGTTTGTCCACAAGTAGCACTGGCGTTTCTTTCCATACTACTTATTAAGAGTTGTTCTTATTATATATATATATATATATTTTAATAGTTTACATACTCATTGGAGCACTTTAATCAATCCATACACCTCCAAGTCCAAAATCGCTATTGAGAGACATTATATTTATTGTAATTTAAAAAAAACCAAATAATTTAGTTTTGTTGTTGTATTTATTGTTTCAAAACAAATAATGAAAATGTTTCTACGAGGTAAATTATATTAAACACAGCTGCAGTAATAACAGGGAAGTTATTAAAAGAAAAAGCGAGAGATATAGATACGAAAATGAATATATGTAGTGTTTTGTGTGTGGCATGAAGTTGGAATTGTTAGGCCTAGTGAAGTGACTGTTACAAAATGTAACTTTTATTTGCTTATTGATATATCTTCCAGTATGATAAAACTTTCATAACTCCTCGACTTCACCCCTTTTGGCGGAAAAAGCTACTTTCTGTACCAATGATGAAACTTATACTATTACTCAAATTTTGATTATATAATATAAAGAAGCATAACACTATCAGTGTTCCAAATCTAGATACAGTATATATAAAGCTAAAGGTGTGTGTGTGTGTTCCAAATAGACATTTTTATCTTTTTGAGATATTCGCACCAAGTTTTACCCCAAGATTGTTTTGGGTACAAGGAAAACTACTATTGGCTGGTATACCAGAGACCACAATCTTGGTAACCTTACCCTCCCCCCCAAAAGGTATTTTTCTTAATTCAGTTTTATCATCAAAAATTAAAGAGACATTTCTTAACAGTCTTTAGTAATGTTGTCTTCATGAGACCTAAAATCTTCCCATAGAGAACCTTAACTCCTTCAATATCAATATTCATCAAAATCTGAAAGTAGTTTTTTCACTATAAGTTGTATATTATACTAATAAATATATATATATATATATATATATATATATATATATATATAT
>CM040190.1:13369545-13522045 GCA_022606455.1 Callitettix versicolor
AATCAGAAGCGAGCGAAACGTATGATTTTGAAGAGCCAATCAGAAGCGAACACATCAGGTTTAATGTACACGTGTTGAATAGAGGAGGGGTACGAGGGGGAGATAGAAAATTATAAATAGGACGGGCCATAATAGTGTGACCAGTATAGATATAGTTTTTGAAGACGGTGGTTCTCCGAAACGCGTCAAGGAAAATAGAATTGACGAAGCTAGGGAAGGCAGATCATTATACTGAACATAGCAGAACCAAAAAGTGTTTTAGAAGTCCGAATAGTGCCGTTTCAATATCCGCGTCTGGTCTTAATATGATAACTGCTTCAAATAGGTAATAACTATTGGAGATCTTTAAACAATTGCAGCAAGGAGCTTCTATCTGATGGTAGCAAATTTCAAATTGTAAATTATTTCATCCAACATTTTTGTTGAAACTCTGAACTCATTATCATAAACAGCACTAAAATATACATATATCAGCATTTTAAATTTTCAAATTGCACTGTAAGTACAAGATAAATTTCAAACTTTATAAAATTATTGAACATTCAAAATAATTCCGTTCAAGAGTTTCAAAATAGCGGACATTTCACATAGAATATCGCTGAACACTGGTCAAATTCTATCACGATTCGCTGACGTGATAGAAACGAATTTCCAAAAAAAATGTCTTCTGTCTTACCCTTTTTGAAATTCTGATTTTACCATTATAATCACTATGAAAATCTGCATATATTAAGGTTTTAAAATTTCAAATCAGCCTGTATTTAAAATAAGAAAATGAACCCTGATCGCCGTTGAAAAGCGTTTTAGTTTGAAGGATTTTGCAAGTTCACAATGCTATGTTATGCAGTTTTTAACGCTAATTACGACGTTAATTTAGATTTTCGAAAATATTTTAAAAAATGTATGAATTTTAACAAATTTAAAATGACCGCCATTTTGAAACTGTTAAACGGATTTTTCTGTCAATTGTTCAAGCTATTACCGAAATCGATTTTTGTGGCAAATTTAAATCAAATCGGACTAAAATTGCAAACGTGAACGTAGTAAAACACCAAAAATATACACACGCGCGCGCGCTCTTATTTTATGTATTTTTCAAAATGGCGTAAAAATCACGATCGTTTCAAGTTTTTAAAAATGCATGTCTTATTTTTTTAAAATATCCTTAAAAATTCGATTTCAAAACTGTAATCAGCGTTAAAAACTTAATAAATTAGCATTTTTAATTTCCAAAATCCATTGACATTACGAAAATTTAATTTGACAGCGGTCAGGCTTCATTTTAGTATTTTAAATGCAATTTGAAATTTTAAAATGGTAATTCTGTACGTTTCGATTCTATTGCTGTTTATGATGGTGAAATTATGGTTTCAAAAAGAGGGTAAAATAAAAAAATAATTTTGGAAATATTCTTCCATCACGTCAGCATGACGGTGTGCCGCGATTACTTACAAGAGGAATATTGCGACTGGTTTAATGGAAATTCTCTAACAAGGACTGTGCACTCACCTGAAGATTGTTTCCCACGTCTGTGCCGGCCAAGTGTGTGGTGAGGTAGTTCAGGTTGCTGGCAGCTGACAGCCAAGGCACATAGGCGCTTTCTTTAGACAAGTACTTGCTCAAACCTAGGGGTGTCGAGTAGTTCAGGTACCCGTACCTGGCAAGTTTGAAGCTGTCGTCCAACAACTGCGCTCTGTTTAGCGACCCTATGAGACTGTGGTTCGAGACCAGTTGGTCTGTAAGTTTCTGCCAGTTGTTGTTGTCGTAGTTTACTCTGTAGAAACCTGTTCATAGAGTATTTGAATTTGACAAAACATTCAAACTGTAATATGTGTTAACAGAGCATTACAAGTTCTTACAATTTGTTTCAAGTTAAGGAAGAGAAAACTCTAGACCTAACTTTACACCGTTAGTGAAATTGTGCTTTATCACTACAAAATTATAAAAAGAGTTTTGTGTTCGTGAAAGCAATATTCTTTCAGATCAAAGGAGAGGTTGTTCTCTCTCTCTTTCTCTCTCTCTCCCCCCTCTCTCTCTTTGGGGTTAAATGGAAGAGAGGACCTGATTGTTCAACCCTCGCCGAACAATAAAGGCAATATTTACTGATTCAATTCATTCTGTCTGTCTGTCTCTCTCTCTCTCTCTCTCTGGGTTTAAATGGAAGAGAGCCTTCGCCGAACAAGAATCTCACTCTCTCTCTCTCTCTCTTTGGGGTTAAATGGAAGAGAGCCTTCGCCGAACAGGAATCTCACTCTCTCTCTCTCTCTCTCTCTCTCTCTCTCTCTCTCTCTCTCTCTGTGTGGTTAAATGGAAGAGAGCCTTCGCCGAACAGGAATCTCTCTCTCTCTCTCTCTCTCTCTCTCTGGTTAAATGGAAGAGAGCCTTCGCCGAACAGGAATCTCACTCTCTCTCTCTCTCTCTCTTTGGGGTTAAATGGAAGATAGCCTTCTCCGAACAGGAATCTCACTCTCTCTCTCTCTCTCTTTCGGGTTAAATGGAAGAGAGCCTTTGCCGAACAGGAATCTCACTCTCTCTTTCTTTGGGGTTAAATGGAAGAGAGCCTTCGCCGAACAGGAATCTCACTCTCTCTCTCGTTGAGGTTAAATGGAAGATACCATTCGCCGAACAGGAATCTCACTCTCTCTATCTCTCTCTCTTTGGGGTTAAATGGAAGAGAGCCTTTGCCGAACAGGAATCTCACTCTCTCTTTCTTTGGGGTTAAATGGAAGAGAGCCTTCGCCGAACAGGAATCTCACTCTCTCTCTCGTTGAGGTTAAATGGAAGATAGCATTCGCCGAACAGGAATCTCACTCTCTCTCTCTCTCTCTCTTTGGGGTTAAATGGAAGAGAGCCTTTGCCGAACAGGAATCTCACTCTCTCTTTCTTTGGGGTTAAATGGAAGAGAGCCTTTGCCGAACAGGAATCTCACTCTCTCTTTCTTTGGGGTTAAATGGAAGAGAGCCTTTGCCGAACAGGAATCTCACTCTCTCTTTCTTTGGGGTTAAATGGAAGAGAGCCTTTGCCGAACAGGAATCTCACTCTCTCTTTCTTTGGGGTTAAATGGAAGAGAGCCTTTGCCGAACAGGAATCTCACTCTCTTTCTTTGGGGTTAAATGGAAGAGAGCCTTTGCCGAACAGGAATCTCACTCTCTCTTTCTTTGGGGTTAAATGGAAGAGAGCCTTCGCCGAACAGGACTCTCTCTCTCTCTCTCTCTCTCTCTCTCTCTCTCTCTCTGTGGTTAAATGGAAGAGAGCCTTCGCCGAACAGGAATCTCTCTCTCTCTCTCTCTCTCTCTCGTGTGTGTGTGTGTGTGTGTGTGTGTGTGTGTGTGTGTGTGTGTGTGTCTGTGTCTGTCTGTCTGTGTCTGTGTTTGCGCGCGCGTGTCTGTATACTTTTTCAAAATCAGCTTTAACGAATTTTTCTTAAACGTTGTTTATAAGTTCCCAAATAAAACGCACGGCTATCCAATTCCTAAAAAAATAGAGATCGACAGTTATCGAAAAATCCCTGAAATTGACTTAACGTCTCAAAATCATTTCATCAGGTTTTACTCAACTTTTTGTGAGAATATAACAAACGTTTTATTTTAATTATATCTGCGTATATTCATTTTTGTAGCATTGAAAACAAATTAATAGCGTAACCAAACCAGCTTAAAAGACCTAGTTATGTACTTTTTATAGTGAGGAGAATTCATTAATTTTTAATTTTTTGAATAATATTTGTATCTTTGAAGCTTTACGTTTCAGACATGGGTTTTGAGGACTGGTTCTTTTAGACATAACTCCGTACAAGTAACGGACAATTTCAATTTGTACTGTTGTAAACAGAATGCACAATCGCTCTCAATGAATGCCAAATTTCGACATTATAATTCCGTTGTTAAACCTGAGGCAACTTATGCTAGTGAAACACTCTTCAAGTTGAAGATTAAATCAACAACTGATAAACTGCAGAAAGCAGATAGAAGGATCGGAACAATCATTAACAAGAAACACCAAGTGAATGACCAGTAGCGATTACTACCGAATGAAGTGGTATATCGAGAAAGTGAGTCAATAATAGACACGATGTGGAAAAGGAGCATTGCTTTTTTCGGCCATATAGCATGCCTTCCAGAAACCAGACTGGTGAAACAGCTATTTAGCTATTTCTGGAAGATTAAAACGCAGAATAATTGGTTCAAAGAGACCCAGAGTGATTTAGAAGAGTTAAATTTGACGTTGCCTTAAAATGAAGGTAGAGCAGAGAAGAGGATTCTAAGGAATAAATATCTGCGATTCAAGCTAACAACATTTGAACGAAAGACCTACACCATAACTGATGAACAAAGGGTAGCCAGGTCGGGCAGGATGAAGACATTTTGGGAACCGAAGAAGAGGCTGAAACGCTAGTCCCTCAATAGCGGTTGGACTTGGAGGTGTATGGACTGATTGAAGTGCTCCAATAAGAGAGTAAACTAAGGAAAAAAATAAGCTGTGCTTCCTACCAGTTTGTTGGATGTTGAAGATGACCCAACCGCTGCCGTTGTTGATTATAGAAGCCGCAGCACTACCAGGTACAAGCCAAACAGACGGGAGTGTTGTGGCGAAGTCTTGTTTCTCTTCGGTAGTGTATGACAGCGGCACGTACCAAGTCAGGTTTGTGTATTTGGAGTCCAAAGCAAAAGGTTTCTGCAACGTACAAACAAAGTTTCAAATTAAAAGTCTTTTGTAAAACATGAACTCCTTAAGTCGCTGTTTTTACCGAATTTCCATTGGAAAGTGAGCTACCGGAGAACAGTAATAATAAAGATTAAAATTCGGGTTCTTCAAGAGCGCTTTTAGGTCACTTTTTGCGCGTGTGCGTGCGCGTATGGTGCGTGTGCGCGCGCGCGTGTACGTGTGTGTGTGCGCGCGCGCGTGTGTATGTGCGTGTGTCTGTGTGTGAGTGCATGCGCGTGTGTGTAGATTTGAGTGCTTTAAGGTGAAATCAGATTTCCGCATCTTTGAGGTTCTTCTCGCCCCAGTAGCCACTCTCAACGTTAAATCGCTAAATCACACCCGCCATTATGAAACGGAAAGAAATAGGAGAAATCTTACACATACGTCTTTCGGACTTCATACAAAGCAAATTTATAATTCGTACCGAATTTCAAAACTATCGGTCGATGCGTTTGACCAAATCTGTGTACACTCGTCGTCGTTAAATCAGAAGCGGCCATCTTGAAACAGAAGTCAAAGAGGAAAAATCTTGTACAAAAGTCATTTGAGCTTTATACTCGTGCTTTGTATCAAATTTCAAAACAATCGGTAAATACGTTTGGCTAAAACTACATTCGTTACTGTACGTCACAAGCGGCCATCTTGAAACGGAAGTGAAGGGAAAAATCTACAATAACAATCAAAAATAAGTCGTTCATGTCTTATACAAGGCACCTCCGTACCAAATTTCAAAATATTGGTCAATGCATTTGGCCAAAACTGCGTAACAAACAAGCCAAAGGCCGAATGGTTGAGTTGAAACTACCTCCTTTCGCTCGGTCAGTTGGATAAAGATAAATTAATCATCTTAAGCCGCGTGCAATTTATATTTAGGTAAACACTACCAATTTTTTAATTAAATTAGTGATGGATGTTTAGATTATCCAGTTAACAGGAATCTTTCATTTCAAAAGAACAAATATAATTTTAATATTTTTTTCTTGTAAAAGTGTCAGATTTCGATGTGTCATTTGGAAGGTGTCAGCAAATTTACGGTATGCAGTATGCAAAAAACACTACTGCTATAGTAAGCATATAAAAAGGCTTTTCTTTTTCATTTAAAATTTATCATTTTTTATTCTCCACTATATTTTTGTTCAACGCCAATAAAATTTAAAATTAGTCGCTTCTCTTCTGGTTTATTATCTTAACTCCTTTGTCTCTTATCTAAACAATCTTTATTTCCCCTACTGAAGCGTATTCGGCAAATCAAAATGTAACCTAAAGTAGCCTAATGACCTTGGAAGAGGTTATATAAAAAATACTATTTTAGCCAATGATCTCGTTTTATTTTATGCAATATCCCGTAAACTAACAATCTCAATATGAGTGGTTATTTTTGACCACGGTTAAAGTTTATTATTATTTGTGGAACCACAGTTAAAAATTGTCCGTCGTTAGGTTAAATTCAACGACGTTTGGAGAAACGGAACGATAGTATTACTGGGCGGAACAGCTGTTGTGCTAAATCAGCTGTTTACGTGAACATTTACTCCGCTTATATCATTTCCTTTGCGTAATAGAACTTACTTTTCGTCGAGTGTACGAGGTGTATTCAGAAAGTAACGAAAATTTTTATGTTTCGGGGCTTGGAGAGTCCGATTGTCAAACATTTTTTTATTATGTTGGTATACATGCCCTTGAAGTATGATAAAACTATCACCTGTTTTCATTGTTGACATTGTCTGTGACAGTCACTAAGGTTAGACGTGTTTATGAGCTCGGCGATTTTCGTTTGTTAAAAGAATTGGGTCAAAGAATTTGTATCAAATTTTGCGTAAAAAATGGAATAAAGTGTAACAAAGTGTTTGAAATGTTAACGAAGGCCTATGGTGAGTATGCTATGAGTAAGGCAAGAGTTTACGAGTGGTATAAGCGTTTCCAAGAAGGTTGTGAAGACATTGAAGATGACGAACACCCTGGACGCCCCAGCACATCAACAACCAATGAAAACATGGAAAAAGTAAAATAAATGGTTATGAACAATCGACGAATCACAATTAGAGAGGTCGCTGATGAGGTTGGCATATCAATTGGATATGTCATGATATTGTTTCCATGTTTTGTGTATGAAACGTGTAGCAGCAAAATTCGTTTCAAAATTGTTGAATTTTGAACAAAAACAGCGGTGAATGGAAGTTGCTCAGGAGTCACTAAATAAAGTCAACGACGATGCAGAATTACTGAAACGTATTATAACAGGTGAAGAAACATGGGTTTACGGATATGACTTCGAAACTAAGGCTCAGTCGTCCCAGTGGAGGCATTCTGGCTCGCCAAGACAGAAAAAGGCTCGACAAGTGCGGTCGAACGTGAAGGTTATGCTCACTGTGTTCTTCTATATTAATGGCATAGTGCATCATGAATTCCTGCCACCAGGTGAAACGGTCAATAAGGAGTACTACCTACAAGTTCAACGCCGTTTGCGTGAAGCAATCCGAAAAAAACGCCCGGATCTGCGGAAAAACAATTCATGGGTTTTGCACCACGATAATGCACCAGCTCACACTTCATTGCTTGTTGGTGAATTTTTTGCCAAAAACAGTACTGTAACGATGCCCCAGCCTCCATATTCGCCGGACATGGCTCCGTGTGACTTTTTCCTATTTCCAAAAATAAAGAGAACCTTAAAGGGCCGCCGTTTTACAGACGTAGATGACATTAAAAGCGCATCGCTGAAAGAACTAAATGCTATCTCAAAGATCGAATTTGAGAAGTGTTTCGAGGATTGAAGAAGCGCTGGCACAAGTGCATAATCTCCAATGGGGACTATTTTGAAGGCGACAACATCAATGTAGAAGAATAAGTAAATATTTTGTTCAAAAAATTAAAATTCTCGTTACTTTCTGAACACACCTCGTACAGGTGCTTGTACAATATGCTTGTTTTAAAAGACAATAACGTCCCAGTTTCTTACCTGAGTGACAGATATGTTAGAGGAAGTGTCGACTGTGACCAGAGGATATCCTGGTTGGGTTGTCCACGTGTTTAGGATTTTCGATACTGTGAGACCACTTGGCAGAATACCGGCACTGGCGTTGCCCAAATGGGTGAACAAACTTTCTGGATTTCCAGTACTGTACCTGTACAAAATTTAAATTGTAATACATAAAATATAAACTGTAGTTTATACTCTAATACTGTAATGGTGGTGCCTGTTTTCAAGGAAGTTCTCTCTCTCTCTCTCTCTCTCCCTCCCTCTCTCTCTCTGTTTGTGTGTGTGTGTGTGTGTGTGTGTGTGTGTGTGTGTGTGTGTGTGTGTGTGCGCGCGCTTAGTTGGAGACATGGAAAGAATTTACCATCTTGCCGATAATCATCGTGAGAATCTGGTTTATCACTGTATAATATTGTAAAGAAAAAAATATTGATCTTTTTGTTAACAAATAAAAAAATTATTGAATTTTGTGAATATCAATAAAAATCTATAAAGTTTTAATGCAATTTTGCTAAAGTGTCATTTGTGCAGTTACCGAAACAAAAAATATGGTCAGCTATACCACAGACACTCCAATTTGAGGACTATCGAAAATATCTGCCTAATTTCTTAAAATCTGTTCATTACTTTTAGTTAAAAGTTTGTTTAAACACGAAAATATTTAAGTGAGGTCAGGGCGAAGCAAATTTGAAATAAAATAAATTTACGATTTGTATGTAAATTGAAAAAAGGATACACTTAGACCGTAGTCGGGTTTTTACGATTTACCTGAAAATTTCTTTTATAAAGTATGCTACGCTGGTTGAGTTATAATCCTTCATTTATTACTAAAAACTGAAGAACCGATTTTGAGAAATTAATCCGTTTTTCCGGGTTTTCGCCGTGAACGTGCTTCCTGGATTTTCTCCGGAAATATTACATATTAACGTTCTTTTTGCTCTACGTCGCTTAGTTTACGAGAAAAATGAGTTAAAAACTAAAAAAATTTCTAATTTTTTTTTCAAAATTAAAAATTTTTTAAAATTTTTTCGAGAATTTTAAAATCTTAAAAATTGTTAATAAATTTTCAAAATTTTTAAAATTAAAATTTTTTAAAAATATTTTTCGAAATTTTCAAATTTTTTCCAAAATTTTAAAATTTTCGAATTTTTTTCATGAGTCAGATTTGAATGTGAGAAAATTTGTATAAAGTTTATTGATTTTTAATATTCAAAACAATATTTAAAGTCGCTTGAAACAATTTTTTTTGATATTTTTATAAATTACTTATGAAATCGTTTCAGAAGTTGAAACACAACTTTTTATCTTGCAAACAGAAGATGGAAAAGCGTGACCGAAAACAGGAACTGTAACAGGTCCTAGAAGAATTTATATCAAGAGGAAATAAGGAAAGGTGCATAAGTTGTAAGTTATCTGTGTTTATTAAAATGTCTAGAGCTAGTCGTTTACCATCTTAGAAAACAAATTCCTAATTTGTTTTGCCGCCTCGGTGGCCTAGTTGATAGCGTACTGGGCTTTCACCCCGAGGACCCGGGTTCGATTCCCGGTCAGGGCTTGACATTTTCATACGCTATAAATCATCCCATCGTCTGCATTAGCCCAAGTGTGCACAATAGTTGGACGTTAAAAAAAAAAAATTATGGCTCTTTTTTCATGAAGTCAAAATTATTATAAGTCTTGCCGTTTAGCCCGTATTACAGGGAATAGCCAGCAACTTACATTAGTCATCGTTAAATCAGAGGCTGCCATCTTTAAACGGAAATGAATGGGATAAAATCTTTTACATACGTCGTTCGGGCTCAGTACAAAGTATTTTCGTACCAAATTTCAAAACAACCGGTCAATACGTTCGTCCAAAACCGCAAAACATAAAGTAGGTCTAAATGCAGAGCGGTCGAGTTGGAACAATTGATGTTTTGAAATATCATTAATAACACGAAAATTACAACTTATGCAGATTTAAACACTGATCAAGAAATTGGAATTCGATTTTCAAACTTTGTAATGCATAAAATATTTAAAGGTTTTAATGGAAGCCGTTTTGACACGAATGAACGTGTTTTGCTGGATAACGAGCCTGTTCAAAGACGCGATTATCCGGATCGATAACTAAAAAAAACAAAATATGATTTTGCAACAATAAATGATAAAATTGCCGATCTTACAGCTGACAATGTAATGTGACAATGTATTTTATTGCAAGCATTTCCTAGCAGTTGAATAGTTTGGAAAAAGATTAAAAAAATAACGTTCTTAACTTTTCCAAATACAGTACTTGTTTTTACTATACATTGACGTAACAATAAAAATATTTCGTTACATTTTACTGTTATTCTAGCCTCTTTTTGCCTACTTTCCGATTATTCGAATTTTCCATTTTCCGGATCAGGTTCGGTCGCAATTAGTCCGGATGATCGGCGCTCTACTGTAGTATAAAAATTGATTTTTGCGGCGTTTAATTTTTGCGCATTTAATGCACGTTTACGTGGCAGTGTATTGTTGAACGCTGTTAATTGCGGGAAGTTTGTTTCAAGTCAACTCACTTGTTTGCTTCTAAGTAAGTATTGAGGCCTGCCTTCCACGCAGCAGTCGTGATGAAATTTTCTGTCATCCTTAGTACGGAACCTCCTGTAAAAAGAAATTCAAAATTTATTGTAAATGTGATTGGTGAATTTTCATTGGGTCGGCCGTCATGGTAAGGCCAAACTCGGGACCTTAAATGAGCGCCTATTTGAGAGGTCGTAAAAATTATATTTGTATATTCGTAATACAGCATCACGTTTGTAATGTTGGTTCAACTTGATTAGAATCTAGTACGTACATAGTATATATATATATATATATATATATATATATATATATCAGTATAATATTTTAGTTAACATATCACTTTAACCTCCCCCAAAAAAACGTGTTCTAGATGTTGAGATCGGTACTTATTTTATGATCCCAGTTCTAAATCTTAAAACTCAAAAAATCATCACAAAAATAAACTTTATTAATATCAAAAAAGTTCAACATAACTGATTTTAGCACAGTAACTCTTACCTTAAGGGTGAACACAAGTGGTTTTAGCAAAGTCACACGTAATTTAAAGTAATTTTAGGAAAGTTCTAGTTACTTTAAAGCTAAACACAAGGGGATTTAGCAAAATACCACTTATTATGAAGCTCAACATAAATGGTTTTATCAAAGTTATAGCTTACCTTGAAGCTCAACTTAAAAGGATTTACCAAAGTTCCGTTTATTTAGAAGCTCATCGTAAGCGGTTTTATCAAAGTTACCTTTAAGGTCAGTATAAGAGGTTTTATTAAAGTTGTTCTTATCTCAGCATAAGAGGTTTTATCAAAGTTACCTTGAAGCTCAAAATAAGTGATTTTATTAAAGTTATCGTTACATTAAAGTTCAACATATGTGGTTTTGTCAAAGTTATTCTTACCTTAAAAAACAACAAGTGGTTTTAACAAAGTTCAACTTACCTTTTTCGTAAATGACGTAATCGAAAAGGTTGTCTATTTCAGCCGGCGTGTTAACGTCAACAGTCATGGGTCTGGGATTGCCTATATCGTCAGCAAGGGCAGATTGCACGTTGTCGTACACGTATTGGTCCAGTGTGGCCCACGTTGGTTCCATCTGTACAAACAAAAAATGGAAAAGGGAATTTTTAAATTTTATAAATGTGTTTGAATTAAAGTTAAGTAGGAACGAACAAAGAAAGAAACGTCAAAACCAAATAAGCTGATAGTTGGAAACGTTTGACTTTATTATTGTAAGAGTTGGAAACGTTTGACGTTATTAATGTAAGAGTTGGAAACGTTTTACTTTATTAATGTAAGAGATGGAAACGTCTGACTTTATTAATGTAAGAGTTGGAAACGTTTTACTTTATTAATGTAAGAGTTGGAAACGTTTGACTTTATTAATGTAAGAGTTGGAAACGTTTGACTTTATTAATGTAAGAGTTGGAAACGTCTGACTTTTATTAATATAAGAGTTGGAAACGTCTGACTTTTATTAATATAAGAGTTGGAAACGTCTGACTTTTATTAATGTAAGAGTTGGAAACGTCTGACTTTTATTAATGTAAGAGTTGGAAACGTCTGACTTTTATTAATGTAAGAGTTGGAAACGTCTGACTTTTATTAATGTAAGAGTTGTAAACGTCTGACTTTCATTAATGTAAGTCTTTGTTTTCGTTCCTGTTTCGTATTCCGTAATAAACATGGTTGAAGTTAATTTCTATTTGTACCAACATAAGTAAGTTGTGAAGGATTATTGATAGAACGCGGATGTTAAATATTTCAAAAATGTTGGGAAATGAAACGTTACCACAAACAAAAAAATAATTACAAGAAAACTCTTGAGCAAATCATAGTTTTAAAGCCTAACATTGGAAAATGAGAAGAAAAATCTTACGGGTAATGAAATCTACGCTCATTAATGCATGATCAAGAGAGACGTATCTAAGGTGGCTGGAATACCTCACGACCTTATTAGTCTAAAACCTTCAAGAAAAAAAATTACAGAAATCTCTGGCAATATTTTCGTTAAGATTGTATACATAGAATTTCACAAGTTCATAAGTGGAAACCATACGTCCCAAGACTTTACGCACATTAAATGAAGTACCATTAGGGGACAAGTATGAAACAAATTTATGGTTTGAAAATTTTATTGTTTGGCCAGATGAAACCGCTATTAAATTTAAAAGAACACTAAGGAAATTCCGCCAAAATTGAACAGACGCTAACAGAAATTTATTAGGCCTAACATTATGATGATATAATGTAATGTTTGGGACTACTACCAGGCTCTCTTATTTAGAAATACAATGATACTTATTTTTCCTGCTGTACAGAACTTCTATGTCGATGAGATATATAGGAGGCGTGTTCAAAAAATTAGGTGACTTCAAATTTCGCGGGTTAGGTACGTTTGATTTCTAATTTTTTTAATTTTCTTATGTTGGTACCCTCGTCCCAAACATATGTTCACAGTTTCAGCTGTATAGCATTTTTTGTTTGTATGTGAGACACATAAAGGTTAGAACTGTTTTGTGTGTGTCGGCTATGTGTTGTAAAAAAAATTGGATCAAAGAATTTGCGTCAAAATTCTGCGTAAAAAATGGAATTAAGTGCTCCGAAACGCTTGAAATGTTGACAGTGGCATATGGTGAGTGCACTCTAAGTAAAAAAATGTTTATAAGTGGTACAAACTTTCCCAAGATGACCGAGAAAATGTTGAAATGTTGAAGATGAAGATGAAGCTAACCTTGGACGCCCCAGCACGTCAACAGATAAAAATGTTAAAGAAGTAAAAAATGAAATGGTTTTAAATAATCGTAGAATCACTATCAGAGAAGTTGCTGAAGATGTTGGCATGAAATATTTTCCGTTATTTTGGGCATAAAACGTGTGTCAGCAAAGTTTGTTCCAAAACTTGAGAATTTTGACCAAAAACGTCGTCGCATGTCCATTTCTCACGAGATGCTTAATGACGTCAATGACGATCCAGAGTGGCTCGAAAGGGTCATAACTAGCGACGAAGCATGTGTGCATGGTTATAACGTCGAAACCAAAGCCCAATCATCCCTATGGAAGCAGTCAGACAAGCCAAGATCGAAAAAAGCACGCAAAGTTCGGTCAAATGTTTTGCTCATCGTTTTCTTCGATTACAAGCATAGTGCATCACGAGTTCTTTCCACAAGGTCGTACGGTTAATTAGGAGTATAACCTTGAAGTTATGCGCAGTTTGCTTGAAGCGATAAGAAATAAACGCCCAAATTTGTGGAAAGACAATTCGTAGCTTTTGCATCACGATAATGCACCTGCTCACACATCGTGTTAGTAGATTTTTAAACCAAAACTAACACCGTAATCATGCCTCAACCACCATATTCACCGGACTTGGCTCCCTGCGACTTCTTTCTGTTCTCAAAACACAAATGACTCATGAAAGTACGAAGGTTTGCCACGATTGAGGAAATAAAGACCGCATAGCTGAAAGAACTCAAGGACATACCAAAAAGTGCATTTTAGAAGTGCTTTGAAGACTTGAAAAAACTCTGGCACAAATATAATATATGAGAGAAATTACTTTGAAGGGAAAAAATAAATATTTGTGAATAAATAAATATTTTTTGAGAAAATTACAAAGTTACCTTATTTTTTTAACACAACTCGGTATAAAATGAAATGAGAATCTATTCCGCTATCATAGTGACGTCAGGGAACTTTATAAGACGAAGAGGGAGTGCTTCCGAGTATACAAACCGAACTGTAAACTTACTCATAGAATAAAGTACATTCACATAAACTTACAAATGAAGGAGTGACATATTCAAAGTACGTGGCGAAAGCCTCGTTAAGCCACGCGTAAGACCACCATTCTGGCGTGACCAGGTCGCCGAACCACTGGTGGCCGAACTCGTGTGCCACCACGTCCAACAAGAGCTGCTTGTCCGAAGCGGAGTTCACTTTACTGTCGTACAGCACGTACTTTTCTCTGCAAACAAAATAAAACTGTGTAAAAGCATTCAATTGTTTCTTCGAACAATGCAGTTCGGAAGTTACTGGTAAATAAAACCAGAAGTGGTCGTGGTTTTGCTAAATCAACCCATCTTAAAGTGCGGACACTTAAATGTTAAAATGCACAAATAAATGATTCACATTTGAAATAAAAGAAATTTACGTTTTGAGAGTGAATCGGACAAAATCCCAACAAAGGTGTAGGATTCGTTTTCTTTCTATTTACCACTTAGTAAATTTATATTATATAAAATTGTTACACTATGAGTTATGAAACATAAAACCTACATTTGACTGGAATTACAGAAAAATATGTTATATACGAGGTGTGTTCAGAAAGTAACGAGAATTTTAATTTTTTGAACAAAATATTTATTTATTCTTCTACATTGATGTAGTCGCCTTCAAAATAGTCCCCGTTGGAGATTATGCACTTGTGTCAGCGCTTCTTCAAATCCTCGAAACACTTCTCAAACTCGAACTTTGAGATAGCCTTTAGTTCTTTCAGCGATGCGCTTTTAATGCCATCTACGGCTGTAAAACGACGGCCCTTTAAAATTCTCTTTATTTTTGGAAATAGGAAAAAGTCACACGGAGCTATGTCTGGCGAATATGGAGGCTGGGGCATCGTTACAATACTGTTTTTGGCCAAAAATGCACGAACAAGCAATGAAGTGTGAGCCGGTGCATTATCGTGGTGCAAAAACCATGAATTGTTTTTCCACAGATCCGGGCATTTTTTCGGATTGCTTCACACAAACGACGTTGAACTTGTAGGTAGTATTCCTTATTGACCGTTTCTTCTGGTGGTAGGAATTCATGATGCACTATGCCATTAATATCGAAGAACACAGTGAGCATAACCTTCACGTTCGACCGAACTAGTCGAGCCTTTTTCGGTCTTGGCGAGCCAGAATGCCTCCACTGCTGGGACGACTGAGCCTTAGTTTCGAAGTCATATCCGTAAACCCTTGTTTCTTCACCTGTTATAATACGTTTCAGTAATTCTGCATCGTCGTTGACTTTATTTAGTGACTCCTGAGCAACTTCCATTCGCCGCTATTTTTGTTCAAAATTCAAAAATTTTGGAACGAATTTTCCTGCCACGCGTTTCATACACAAAACACTGGAAACAATGTCATGACATGATCCAATTGATATGCCAACATCATCAGCGACCTCTCTAATTGTGATTCGGCGATTGTTCATAACCACTTTTTCCACGTTTTCATCGGTTGTTGATGTGCTGGGGCATCCAGGGCGTTCGTCACCTTCAACGTCTTCACGGCCTTCTTGGAAACGTTTATACCACTCGTAAACTCTTGCTTTACTCATAGCAGACTCACCATAGGCCTTTGTTAACATTTCACACACTTTGTTACACTTTATTCCATTTTTTACGCAAAATTTGATACAAATTCTTTTAACAAACGAAAATCGCCGAGCTCATAAAAACACGTCTAACCTTGGCTGTCACAGACAAAGTCAACAATGAAAACAGGTGAAAGTTTTATCATACTTCAAGGGCATGTATACCATAATTAAAAAAATGTTGGACAATCGGACTCTCCAAGCCCGCGAAATTAAAAAAAAATTCGTTACTTTCTGAACACACCTCGTGTGTGTGTGTGTGTGTGTGTGTGTGTGTGTGTGTGTGTGTGTGTGTGTGTGTGTGTGTGTGTGTGTGTGTGTGTGTGTGTGTGTGTGTGTGTGTGTGTGTGTGTGTGTGTGTGTGTATATATATATATATATATATATATACTTCCGAAAGAGACTTATCAGGTGCTACCGACCAATTTTATGTAAAAATCAAATTTTTAAATCTTGAAAACAAACACTAGAAAATGATTCCCATTTACACCCAAATTACACCACATTATACAATTTTTATTAATCTTCACAGTTTGCGTAGATACAGACGGACCGACGTCAATGTAAAAACCACTTTTTTGTAATCAGAATACCCGGAAAGAGATAGATTGATAAAAAGTTTAAGATGCGTTCTGTTCGATCACCGTAATTTTTCATGTACAGGGTCCGCCAACGAAACGGGATGATTGTAGGCTGCCTTGAGACAAAGTTGGCAGGTAGTGGAGGTACTGACGCGTCACCACCTGCACAATCTACCATTTAGTTGCAATGGATCATTGGACTGGTGAACAACGAAGCTACGCGGTGAAAGCGTATTATCAAAATGGCGTCGTACAAACTCGACGTGCTTTCCGACGTCATTTGCCTGTTCCGTCAGATAATGCAATTCTAACATGGATAAACAACCTCCAAACCAGCCAAACAACATGCCCTTTGCATTGGAGTAAGTGGCACATCTGGGGTGATACCTAAAAACAAAAGTGTTTCAAGCAGATCCACCCACAACCATTCAAGCCCTCAAACAACGAATTGTAGACGAGACTCCCGCAATACCTGTCAACATGCTGCGAGAGCTCATGCAAAACTTCCAAGCCAGACTCCAAGAATACCTTAATTCCGATGGAGGACCTTTGGTAGACGTAGTGTTCAGAAAATAATATTTTTTCGCATTGTACCCATAATGGCTATTCCTGTACTTTCAATTATTTCTAAAAAAATATTTAAAAAGTTTTTTTTCAATAATCAATTACTTTATTTAATTGATACTACTTTATTTAATTGTAATACGTTTCACTGACGGACCCTGTACTACGAAAAAAAGAACATTCTAATTTTTATGTACGAGGATGTAGAAGTAATATCAGCTGGAGTACCGGTCACGTGATACTATCCACAAAACTTTGCTACTTGTACCAGTGACTGATTGATGTATGAGGAAATAGAACTAATATCAGCTGGAATACCGGTCACGTGATACTATCCACAAAACATTGCTACTTGCACCAGTGACTGATTGATGTATGAGGAAATAGAAGTAATATCAGCTGGAGTACCGGTCACGTGATACTGTTCACAATAGGTTGCTACTTACACCAGTAACTGATTGATGTACGAGGCAGAGTTCAATTACTATTTTATATTGCGTACTTCTCTTTCAAATCAAAACTTTTCAATTTTTCTTCTTGCGTCATTGAACCAACGCGCTCTTAACGGTAAAAACGGCGGGTAACAAAGGAAGACTTATCCTTGTCCTCCTTACTCACCTGTAAGTAGTTAAGCCCCAGTTCTCCATAGCGCCAGCATCGAAGTCCGGCACAGCTACCACGTCCATCTTGGGCAGAGGGTACGTCACGTGGAGGAACGTCCCGATTGTGTTAAGAATATTCTGGCCTATAGAAAGGAGATATTCACCCTGCGATTTGACCTCGGGGCGCATGAACACTCGGAATTGTCCGTTGGTGAGGTTGGTGAACTGCGAGACACCGAATGCTACGAGATACGTCGGCATGGAAGCTGTCTCCTGGTACAAGTCTATCACTTTGTTTCTATAAGCTGGCCTGAAACAACAGATTAAATTTCAAGTACGGTATTTATAAATAAGTGTTTAAAATAGCCATACTGATCAACTACTGCTAATAAAATGTACAAGTTCTTATGGGGTCGATACGATACGCAGAGATTCAATAGAAATACGTGTTGGGAAAATTATATGACAAGCAAAACTGAAAAATAAAACCTATATATTAGATCTGTAACATTTGGCTAATTTAATGCTTGTAAATAAGGGTAGGTGAGAATGATGGAAATAAAAAGGGGATGAAATAATTTGGCAAAGTCTAGATAGACTTGTCTGAAGGCTTACAGCAGAATAAAGTTGTTGATAACGAGCTTTTGGAGCGTCGGAAATGTTATTACTTAGGCAGTGGATGAATGGAACGTGGTTAGGAATAGCTTAGTCGAAACGTAAGTACAGTATACAAGTGGAATGGCAATATGTAGATGAAAAACTAGAGGATGATGACCATTTGGCAGATAGTGGCGCGATTTGGATTTTGTAAATTGTGAAGTGAAGATTTGCTATTGAAGATAAAGTCTTTTGATTGTTTTGCTTCAGAAGGTTTGACATGTCGATTCTGCGCATGATAGCAGAGATAACCGTCAACGAAGAAGACAAGTTTATTTATCTAAATATACAACAATATTTATCTAAATATACAAATAATATTGACTATTTGTTAATTTGTCAAGTTTTTTAAAAATTAGCCTAAAAAGTGTAATGTGTTAAAGGCTGATTTCAGCACTTGGCTGTGTCAGTGTTCACAAAACGAATCACTGCAAATTTGTATACTTTCCAAACAACACAGTCAATTGCTGAAGTCTTATATTTCAGGAAGGCACTTTAGAATCAAGTATGAACATAGTTACTCTGATTTGAAGCGGATATCTGCCGGAGTTACACAAGGAAGTGTGTTGGGGCCCTTCTTATACTTGCTTTATACAAGTGATATTCCAGTCTGCGATGAGGCCATCGTTGTTACATTCGCGGATGATACAGCTGTTATCTCAGAAGAAAATAGCATTGAGGAGTCTACTCGAAGGCTGCAGATACCTGTAATGGAATTTGTGACTGGACTAAAAAATGGCGAATAAAGCTGAATGAGACAAAATCTGTTCATATTACTTTTACTAACAGAAAATTCAATTATCTTCCCGTGGTTATCAATCAACATGTGATCCCACAAGATAATAATGCAAAATACTTGGGCATGACACTGGACGCAAGACTGCGCTGGAAGGTACATGTCAAAAAGAAACGTAATGAACTGAGTCGGAAATTAAGGAAAATGCATTAGATTCTTGGGCGACAATCTGAGTTGTCAGTGCACAATATACTATTACTTTATAAACAAGTCCTAAAACCCATCTGGACATATGGTGTGCAGCTTTGGGGCTGCACGAAAAGAAGCAATATTAAAATTATTCAAACGTTTCAAAATAAAGTACTGAGAGGCATTTTTAATGTCCCATGATACATACGCAATGATGATCTTCATAAGGATTTACAAATTGCTACAGTTCACGAAGAGGTTCGGCGATTTGCTAAGATGCATGAAGAAAGACTGCATGAGCACCATAACATCGAGATGCTACAAGTTCTCGACAATTCGGTTCAAGTTCGGCGGTTGGACAGGATAAAACCGTTTGATTTGGACTAAGGCAAGATTGATACAACTGTCACAAGATCAAGTGATTTTTGGATTTTGGAGTGCGTCATAGGATGTGCAACCAACTAACGCTTTCATTTCATAGATATATTGATAGACGGACTAAGTTCAGTTTCAATTGTAATAAAATAAAAAAAAACTGCAAGTTTTTGCTGACGTTTTGCAGTCAGCACCGGCAGAATTCTTGAAGCTACGAGTCCCTTGGTTATCATCTGCTGTTTCGCTGTTTAAAAAATTTACAGTGAGATGACAACATTCCAACGGGTTTGAAAATTCTTTAACAACTTACGTATTTCGATAGTTCTAATTATCTGAAAAATCGAAAAATGACCAAGCGATTTTGAATCTGTTACAATCGAAAATGTTTCAAATGACTTATTTATTCAGTTTACAGTGCTGAATTTAATCCAATAATCCACGCTTGAACTTAATATTTGTAATATTTTTCGTTGTTTTCATGATTATAAAATCCATTAATCGTTCTTCTTCCAACAGTCAACTGAACCTGTATAAATAACTATCATGTATCATTTTCAGTGCCATCTTGATTAGGCAATCCGACTTGCTTTTAACGACTCCCATTTGCACTACATCATTTAACAGCCATCACACAAAACTAAGCATATCTATGAGTAACTTTAAAACTGTTTTTAAATAATGTAAAAATTCATGTAAAGCGTTTGTTATCTCTGTATAACGTGACTGTACTGTCATGTCGCTGCATTGATGTAATCTGTTATCGCTCTTTTCATAATGTTTTTATTGATTTTTCTTCGTGAACACACAACAGATAAGGTGTAATATTTGTGACACGTAGAAACATATATTAGGTAAACATTAACATATTTAAGTGAAACGTTGACAAGTCCCAACAAAAAATTTGAAGTAAGCCTAAACACTTTTATATGTTCCAGACATTATAAGAATGAGAATATGAATGAAAAAAAATTAAAAATAGAAGTTCTTTGTTTTTCAAATGCGTAAGTGATAAACTTTACATGCAAAACATGACTAACAAACATTGTAACATAGTTTAACACTTTTGTATCATGGTTAACACTTTTTCCGTTCTGATAATTGCTCGTATTGATCAATGATCGCAGTATCAACGTTTAAACCAAAGTGTAATGGTTTCATGCGTCTTTCCTGTCCATTTAGAGCAGTCTAATTCTTTAATCTATTCGAATATTTTACTCTGTTTAAAGCAACCTGTTCATGCTTGAAAAACTTATTTTATATTTTACGATATGTTTTTTACACAGATATAAGACTGTTTAACCGATACAGTTAATAAGCTATTCTCCAATACGGCTGTTTAACTAATACTGTTAATAAGCTGTTCTCCAATACAGCTGTTTAACTAATACTGTATTAACACTCAGCTTATAAAAACTGTTCTCCAATAAAGTTGTTTAATTAATACTGTTAATAAGCTGTTTTCCAATACAGCTGTTTAACCAATACTGTTAATAAGCTGTTCTCCAATACAGCTGTTTAACTAATACTGTATTAACACACAGTTTATTGAAGCTGTTCTCCAATACAGCTGTTTAACTAATACCGTTAATAAGCTGTTCTCCAATACAGCTGTTTAACCAATACTATTAATAAGCTGTTCTCCAAAACCGCTGTTGAACTAATACTGTATTAACACACAGCTTATTAAATCTGTTATCCAATACAGCTGTTTAATTAATACTGTTAATAAGCTGTTCTCCAATACAGCTGTTTAACTAATACTGTTAATAAGCTGTTCTCCAATACAGCTGTTTAACCAATACTGTTAATAAGCTGTTCTCCAATACAGCTGTTTAACTAATACTGCTAATAAACTGTTCTCCAATACAGCTGTTTAACTAATACTGTTAATAAGCTATTCTCCAATACAGCTGTTTAACTAATACTGTATTAACACACAGCTTATTAAAGCTGTTCTCCAATACAGCTGTTTAACCAATACTGTTAATAAGCTGTTCTCCAATACAGCTGTTTAACTAGTACTGTTAATAAGGTGTTCTCCAATACAGCTATTTAACTAATACTGTTAGTAAACTGTTCTCCAATACAGCTGTTTAACTAATACTGTATTAACACACAGCTTATTAAAGCTGTTCTCTAATACAGCTGTTTAACTAATACTGTATTAACACACAGCTTATTAAAGCTGTTATCCAATACAGCTGTTTAACTAATACCGTTAATAAGCTGTTCTCCAATACAGCTGTTTAACTAATACTGCTAATAAACTGTTCTCCAATACAGCTGTTTAACTAATACTGTTAATAAGCTATTCTCCAATACAGCTGTTTAACTAATACTGTGTTAACACACAGCTTATTAAAGCTGTTCTCCAATACAGCTGTTTAACCAATACTGTCAATAAGATCTCTTTTCTTCTAAATATTCAGAAACATGTTTTTGTAGTCTTAATAGCGTCATAGAGTCCTACGAGATTTCACTCTTGATATTGTGGTTAAAATGTGTTCGGATAATTTTATTTACATTGACATTTAATATATGTACTTAATAAATTAGTTTATAGTTAGGGTAGGTTAGGTTAAATTTGTTATTTACCTAGAGTAGTTTTAATTAAAGTATGACTGAGTTTATTTATATTAGGTTACGTTATGGTAAGATAGGTGTGGTTCATTATGGATGGTTTAGTTTATTTATGTAATTCAGTATACTGTATATTTATTGAATTGGGTTAGATTATGGCTTCATTAGGTTATTTTTATTTAGGATAAACTAAGTTTATCTACATTGACATTTATTGTATATTTATTGAATTAGGGTATGGTCAGGCTAGGTTAGGTTATGATTAAGTTTATTTTATTTTACGTTTGTTTAGGACTTAATTAAGTTCATTTTTATTACCACACACACACACACACACACACACACACACACACACATATATATATATATATATATATATATATATATATATACAGTTATTGAATTACGTTAAGTTAGTTTAGGTTTATTCATGTTTTGTCTGAGTTTGTTTTTATTACTGTTTACAATATGCACTTATTGAGTTGAGTGTACTTTAGGTGTTCACTTTTTTCGATTTAATTGTTAACCGTAATTTTATTTTATTACGAGTTTGGTACACTGACTTCAGCTGCGAGTCTTCATATATAAACAAGATATCATTAAAGAATTGTAAAAATTTGGCATATTTTCTGTATTTGTATTTTTTTAATTTTAAGGCGAAAAGCATATTGAGTCTATTATCGCCTTCCTAAATGTAAGTGTGATTGTAACGTGTTAAAGTCGTAAGTGTAGTGTTGTAAGTGTAAGCGTGTGTTAGACTCGGATACCGCGAGGGACGTTTAAATCCTCTCAATAGCTAGTCTGCACCCCCTTCGGGGTTCTGTATTTTGATGTTAATTCCGAAGCCGAAGGTTTTTAGGAAGATAGCGGGTCATCAAGTTTAGTCACACATATGCACAGACATTCTTGAACCACTTCTTTTTAGATCGATTGTTTCATGGCCGCTTTATTTTTGTCATTGTCTACGTAGTCCCGTTTTGAAGGTAGGTTTACTTACAGGGGATCGGAAGTGTTGGCTAGTGGGTAGTTGGACATGGTCATCCAGTCGGAGTCACGGCCGACTCTGACGGTAAATTTGGCTCTGAAAGCCGGTTCGTCGAAGCAAGGGAAAGCTTGGCGTGCGTACGTCGATTCGAACTGCGTGATGGCCAGCCATCTGTAACAACACAAAGCAACTGTTAAAGTTTTAATATAAATAAAATTAAAAATAAATATGTGCACTGTCATTGACAGTAATATAACTTAATGCGAACTTCAGTGTAGAGAGGATCAAGAAATCAACAAATCGAAATCATTTAATCTGATTTTCTTTTTATATTCTTCTTCTTTTCTGCTAGGATTATTGTCACTATGTTCAGTATAATAACCTGCCTTCACTAGCTTCGTCAATTCTTGTTTTTTTGACGCGTTTCGGAGAACCTCCATCTTCAAAAATATTTCCATACAGGTCAACAATATTATGTCTCGTGCTATTTATAATTTTCTATAGAAAGTTATAAATAGGACGAGCCATAATATTGGTGACCAGTATAGAAATAGTTTTTGAAGATGGAGGTTCTCCGAAACGCGTCAACAAAAGAACTGACAAAGATAGGGAAGGCAGATTATTATACTGAACATAGTAATCTGATTTGTATTATCGGCGTTAAAATTAGTATAAATAGCGATAACGGACTCTAACAGCAGAACTGTAATGAGAAGTTAATGTTAAACGTAGTTAAAAATGTTTCTGAGAAAATATCCCAAAACATTGACTTATACAATCAATATTGTTATACAGTAGAGTAATATTGCCTACACAAGAGCTGATAGTTGTTAAAATAAAAAAAAATATGTTGTCAGTTTCTAATCATTTTAACAGTAGTATTAGTAACATAATTCTCGGTGTTTAGTTTCAATAAATTATTGTAGTAGTGGACATTCCGTAAGATATACTTGTCTAATTCAGCAGTTTGACAATAATGGAAGGGAGTTTCCTGCAACAGCACTTGACTAATTGACTTGTGTTATCAGACTGACTAATGAGCTAACTCAATAATGTCGATTGAATCTATTAAAAAACTATGTCAAATAGCTTGAACAGTATAATTACATAATTGTACTAGCTTTGTACACGTGCTTAATAACCTGTTCTCCAATACAGCTGTTTAATTAATACTGTTAATAAGCTGTTCTCCAATACAGCTGTATAACTAATACTGTTAATAAGCTGTTCTCCAATACAGCTGTTTAAGTAATACTGAATTAACACACAGCTTATTAAAGCTGTTCTCAATTACAGCTGTTTAACTAATACTGTATTAACACACACCTTATTAAAGCTGTTCTCCAATACAGCTGTTTAACTAATACTATATTAACACACAGCTTATTAAAGCTGTTCTTCAATACATCTGTTTAACTAATACTGTATTAACACAAAGTTTATTAAAGCTGTTCTCCAATACAGCTGTTTAACTAATAATGTATTAACACACAGTTTATTAAAGCTGTTCTCTAATACTGCTGTTTAACTAATACTGTCAATAAGCTGTTCTTCAATACAGCTGTTTAACTAATACTGTATTAACACACACCTTATTAAAGCTGTTCTCCAATACAGCTGTTTAACTAATACTATATTAACACACAGCTTATTAAAGCTGTTCTTCAATACATCTGTTTAACTAATACTGTATTAACACAAAGTTTATTAAAGCTGTTCTCCAATACAGCTGTTTAACTAATAATGTATTAACACACAGTTTATTAAAGCTGTTCTCTAATACTGCTGTTTAACTAATACTGTCAATAAGCTGTTCTTCAATACAGCTGTTTAACTAATACTGTATTAACACACAGCTTATTAAAGCTGTTTTCCAATACAGCTGTTTAACTAATACTGTATTAACACACAGTTTATAAAAGCTGTTCTCCAATACAGCTGTTTAACTAATACTGTTAATAAGCTATATTAAATACAGTTAATATAATTAATAAATACTGCGGTAACTTTTAGAAAATAAAATTTACAATTGACTTAAAAATTTTGTTTCAAAGTAAATTATTGTTTGTTTGTTTGGGAGAGAAGCTTCTGTTATTAAAAACAAATTTTTAATATAACTTTTCCACAAAGTGAGTGAGATTGTTTGACCAAACCCTTAGACTAAATATCCACCAGCCTGGCATTGAGATACTGTAACCATACAACTAATATTTTTCATAAAGAAAACGTAGAGTAACATTGTTGGTTGATGGATCCGTTTGGCTGCTGGAGGTTTTGTTTTAAATCAGATATTTTGGGTACTTGCCGTTTTTTTCAAACAGACGAAAAAAAGGTTTGAAATAGTCTAAAACTTATTAAGCATTGTATTTAGCAAATATAAACGTTTCAGTTAAAATCTGTCGAGTAGTTTCGTAGTGAACAACGACTAATTTGGCATTTAAACTTAACAAAAATTGAGTAAAACGGAAATTTGCCAAACATCACATCTGGCATGAAATATCAAAGAACCAACTAAACTATATAGTGTACAGGCAATCCGTTTGGCTTCTAGATTTAGCGAAAACACCATGTTAAAATATATTAAGCCTTTTTGAATGGTCGCCATTTTGTTTTGAATAAATATATAGCAGTTTAATGTAGCCTGCTAACAATTGTACTTATTGAATACAGTATTGCTATTGTTAATATTGGGACACGTTTTGCTTTGAAATCTATCAACGCGTCCCAGTAGAAAACGTGCGACAAGCCTTTTAACGTAACAGAAAAATAAATCACACATTTTGAGTGCCCGAAATTTTGTTTCAAAGAGGCGTATAACAGTTTGATATTGTTTAAAATCTAGGCCTAGTTACACCTACAAATAGCAACGAAAGAAGTTTCACTGTAACGCGATAAGCCGTACTTCCACGAAAATCGGACAAATAATGCAAGAAATAATTACGAAATTAATAATTAATTAATTAATAATTAAGAAAAAATTACGAGAATTAATTATTTAGCAAAATTAACGATGATTTTAAAAACCAACTTTATTGCACATCTAGACCATAAGATAAGAACAATTTGTACATTTACAGAAAAAAATAATAAAAATACATATTTTATGACAATAATAATAATTTTTTGGTGTTTAACGTCTATTCTGCACACTTGGGCTAATGCAGACGGAGGGATGATTAGCTATGAAAATGCCAAACCCTGGCCGGGAATCGAACCCGGGTACTCGGGTGACAATAATAATAACGGACAACCTGTTGGAAGAGATTTTGCTGGCTAATGAACTTGTCCAAACTATTAGCAAAATCGATTTATGTGATTTCAATCAAATCGGACTGAAGTTGCCAACATGAACGCACACGAATATATACATACCTGAAGTGATCTAAAAGACAAAAACGCTCATTTCAAGGTTCAGGTGGGCTTGCTTACATCCAATAGGTCATTTTCGTCGAAATCAACTGATAATTAATAACTTAAAAAAATATGCCGTCGATAAGAATAGGTTAATCATTTTAAAGTAACAAAATAGGAATGCTAGTATCTCGCGTCTTTCGTTCAGCCGTAATGGAAGCAATTTTCCAAAAGTTTACATCACTTATACGGAATTTCGAAATTTGGCCCGAAAATAATAGCGTAGACAAATTCGTTAACCATCAAAATCCTATCAACATTTTCAAAATGATGGTCGTCTAAAACATTTAAATATTTTGTAACGTTTATGTTACGCTTTATTCAATTCCTATGAGTGCACACACTCCCTATATATATATATATATATATATATATATATATATATATATATATATATATATATATATATATATATATTTATATATCTTGTTCAAATTTATTTTCAATCGTTAATAAAATACTTTCTATTCATCCCCTTAAGGTCAAATAAATTTTTTAAACTTGTAGTCGATGACACGTGATGTTAATACAGTTTTTTCAAATATTAATGTCGCATATTTGTACAGACTATACGGTAGGATTTGATTTAAATAACATTTATGTTCTAAGTAAGTAAGTTATGGATTCCTTAAAAATCCATAACAATATAACAAATGCATTTATGGATTTTTATGAGCACTATCTTACGTAGGCTACATTATAAATAATCATGTTGGTTTTAGGAATCGCAGCACGCAGCTGTCTCGCTGACGTGATGGAAGCGCATGAACTGACTTAAATTTTTTTTGTATATATACTTGTTTTTAAAATGATTAGTTCTAACCCTAGCCTACATCACATTTTAAATGTTAACCTTGACATTTACAAACGAACTTTGAACTGTGTTTGTAAATTTTAAATGACAATTTATGCAGGTAATAACAGTGAAATTATATTTTCCTTCATTTTTTCAAGATTTTCAATTACCGCCATTTTGTAAAGTTGACCGGACTCTCCTGTTGAAGGATAAAGTGTGACTCAAAAATGGCGTCAGGTTTTATTGAAATTTACTGAAAGATTTCTCGAGTCAGTTTTAACTTTGAAGAAATTTAAAGAAAAGACGAAAATGAACCCTGATTGTTGTCATTACAGCTGTTTTCAATGAATTGAAAGCGACTAAGTTTGTGTGCAATGTTGTGATACACGCTAAAAGTGTCCTTGGATTTATTTCAGAATAATGAGGCATGTTGGTAATTATAACTTGGCACTCTTTAATGACTTTAATTGGCAAGTTACATTTGGCGATTGCAGGCTAAAGGTATACAGCGTAGATTACAAAAATAAGTTTGAAGTATTTTTAGTGAATTTACTTTTAAAAAATGAGCTATTGTAGCTGCCATAATTGTAAGAGCCAGATTATTGAAATGATTTTTTTTTTATTTTTATTTTATTATTTTATTTTTTTTTAATTATTTTATTATTATTATTTATTATTATTATTTTATTTAAAAAAAAATATAAAATAGTAAGTCTTGACTAATTAATTGATAACCAACGTACAATCGTAATTATTACACTAGAGACAGAAATTTGAAGGGAACTTCCTTATTGTTATGTCAGCGTTGACCGAGAAGGGACTTTCAAAAGTTCGATCTATAAAAGAATAAAAAACGAGGTATAACAGTTTATATTGGCAATTATTTTTTCTACTTTCTTGAAACTAACAAAAATATTGTACAACACAAATAATGTAACCAGTGCCGGCATTTGGGGGGGGGGGCAAAGTCGGACGGCGTCCGAGGGCACTAGCTCAGTTTGGGCGCCGCTGTCTAGGTTTTTAAAGTTATCAATAAGAACAAATTTTTTAAATAACCTTAAAATGAATGGAATGAAATGAAATTATTTTTACAATAATAATCATTGTCATTATAATCAATAAATGATTTTCAAAGTTATTTCAAAAGTATAAGTATACCCATTTTTATTAGATATTTTAAAAACGCGTCCCTTACATAGGCGCCACAGTAAATTTTGCCCGACTTGTCCAAAAGACTAAGGCCGGCACTGAATCAAACTCTTTTTTTCATCATTACCAAAAATTAAAAAAAATCCCGTAGACCGTTTAATGGATGTTACAAGCATACCTTATTTTTGTAATGTAATAAGTATATATACAACAGAATTATACATTTCAGCCTAGCTACCGGACATAAAAATAGGATATAATTATTAAGAAAACCGTGAAATGTTAGAGTTGAACAGTCAGTCGTAAAATTTCCAACAAAATGTCTCCAAAATGGCAGTAACTACATACTGAAATTTTACGTGAAGGGTTGGGTGCTCACTTACAACAAAGAATTTCAAAATAGATCGACGTTAAGTGGATTGAAACTATTTTGTAACTTTTCAAAAAATCAATAACTTCAAGGGACACGTTAAAGTATTATCAGGGTTATTGGCGAATTGTCATTGGAAAAATGAGGTATTGTTCGACAGCGGACAACATGATAAAACTCAGACCAGGGAACGTGAAGTAAGCATCGATCCTGGTCTTTATATCACATTTGGAGGGGTCGTTAATTAAGAAATATATAACTTTCAGCGTATGCGCGTGTTAGTGTGTGTGTGTGTGTGTGTGTGTGTGCGCGCGCGTGTGCGCTCGCGCTCGCTCGTGTGTGTGTGCGTGCGTGTGTACTTGTTCTGCGTGTATGTACGCGCGTGTTTATGTGTGTGCGTGTGCTCGTATGCGTGCGTGCGTGCGAGCGCGTGTGTGTGTGTGTGTGCTCGTGCGCGTGTGCTTGTGTGTGCGCGTTTGTGTGTGTGCGTGCGAATGTGCGCGCGCGTGCGTGTGTGTATAGCACGTTCACTTTCGCAGTTTCAAGTCCGATCTAATTCAAACTTGGCACAAAAATCGATTATAGCTTGGACAAACTCGTCAACAAGTATAGTTGATTCGTATATTTCTAAATGGCGGCCATTTAAAATTTTTTAAAATGCATAACTTTTTGTCTTAATTTTTTTTTTTTGAAAATCAGATTTTAACGTCGTAAACAGCGTTGAATACTGCATCGGTTAGCATTTTGAATTTTCAAAATCCGTTAAAATTAATAAATTTTATTTGGTAGCGGTCAAGGTTCAGTCCTTATTTTCAGGGTAATTTGATAATTTAAAATCCTATATGTGTAGATTTTCTGTGTCATTATGGTGAAATCAGGACTTGAAAAGGATAAGTGAAGAAAAATATTTTTGGAAATGCGCTTCTATTACGTCAGCGAGACGGTTGCATGCGCGTTTATTTATTATGAGTTTTTAGAGAGTTCTGTGCTAATTAAAATGCAACAATCGATATGACGTATCACATTCGAGATATGATGATTTTTCTTTATCGCTGTAAAAAATGACGATTTTGATAATTTAGACACCCATGTTTTTATTAATATATTTTTGCGTTGCAGTGTATATGCACTCCTGTTTAACGAAAGGTATAAATAAGTTGTTTTTCATTCAATTTTTTTAATAGATAACGTTTGTTGTATAGCAGAATGTACTAAAATAAATTATTTTTATTAATGTTCAGTGCTATTACAGTTGTAAAACAATATATACGCCATTTTGAAACGGTACGAGATATTTTTAAAAAATTTTGTCTAGCCAATTGTAACGTTTGTACAAAATGTTATTTCAATACCTCTATCTGTTCTTGAAATATTAATACTTTTGTTTAAAAAAAGAACGGCCAAACGGCAAACGGAGTACTTTAAGATATACTCAGAAAGCTACACTTTATTTCTGCATGTATCATATTATCTTAGAATCAATAGGTTTTTCTAAACACTCTGCTTACTTCGTAAAAAGATAAACTAAACAAAAAACTTACAAACTAAACTAAAAGAAACTAAACAAAGACAAAGCTTACTTCGTGACGTTGTTTTCCACGTACGAACTCCGGTAAAATCCCAACATGTTCTCCGTGAGCATGCCATTGTAAGTGATCTTAATGCTGACGTCGCTCGTTGAAGTCAAATTACTTTTAGCATTGATCGTTAAACGTTCCAAACTATTGTCTGTCGTGTAGTTGTGTACTACGTCGGCACCACTCGAGAGAACTACGACGCTAAGGATGTTCAAGTCCTTCTGGTTGAGAATAATCTGTCTGGTAGTTTGTTTGACGGTTGCTTGGATGGTGGTGACTCCGTCGAAGGTGAAGTTATCGAAATACGGAACTATAAGTAAGTCGTACGCCGACGGTATAACCGAAGTCGGCAGCCGATAATCGCTGCTTATGACTGCTTGCAGGGCTTTGGTAGAGTCCAGCTGGGACCTCTTCTCCAGAGGTGTGGCACACGCGCACGCGCAAGCGCCAGCAAACACGAAGAGGAACCTTGCTAGCGCCATCGCCAAGTCACCGCTGACTTGATCGCGACTTGCATTTATAACTTTTATTATCTTCACGGCAGATTAACCTTATCTGGCTTTACTACTAGTTTCGTTGTTTAAAAAATTTTTATCTTTGTTGTATAAATTATTAATTAGGTTGACTCGGTTCAGTTTTAACAAAAAAGAAAAAGCTGATGGAAGCGAATTTTGAAAATACACCTTTTATCTCACATTGTTTGAAAGTATGATGTCGTTATCACAATCAGCGTTAAAATTTGCATAAATTAGCGCGTTAAAATGAACGGGAAGTAAGAAAATGAACCCTGAACGTTGCATTTTTGTATTTTTTACGGTATAATTGTATTATACAGGAGTTTCCCAAAACAAAAAAATGTTCTACAAATAAAAGAGATAAAAACTAATAAAATTTTATATAAACATATGTCGAAAAATAGCTTCACTTTCCAACTAGCTGCCATTTTGTTTGTGTAAAAATATTTTCTATCCCTAGAACGTTTTGATTAATCAAATTCAAACTTAGCAAGCATCTTTACTTGCCAAAGGGCTAATTGTAAAGGAAATAACCGTGTAATAATACAAGTACACCGTGACCTGTCGTAATGATTTCCGTAGCTTTAATGTTTTCACTTCCATCGTAACTTTGAAAGTGTAATAGAAAATTAAAAGCGTTATAAAAAAGATATCTTGTCATTTGTAACGAAATTTATCGTTATTGATTTATTTTGGTTTAAAATTTTTTACACCGACGTCCGCCATTTTAAAAAAGGTCCAATATATGACGTTAGTTATTTTTTCCAAATAGGTTTTTCCAAGAAGCACGCCGAGTTTGAATTTTATCGATAGAACCGTTATGAGGCGATAAAAAATGTTAAAAAAATGGCGGCTAATAAGAAAGTAGAATTTTTTCGGACATTAAACTTTCTTTACTTATTTGTTGGTGTAAAATGAGCTCCCGAGAAATTGCCATGTAGTTTTTTTTTATTCTAAGACAAAAAGCACATTGAGGCTATTATCGCCTACCTAAATGTAAGTGTGAGTGTAAAGTGTTAAAGTCGTAAGTGTAGTGTTGTAAGTGTAAGTGTGTGTTAGACTCGGGTACCGCGAGGGACGTCTAGATCCTCTCAATAGGTGCAGCTAGTGTGTGTGTGTGTGTGTGTGTGTGTGCGCGCGCGCGCGCACGCGTGAGAGAGTTTGTTAATTTTTTTAATGGACGTTGTAATGTTATTAAAATATAAGTTTCGTAATCTATTAGTTTCATGTAGTTTTAAATCTCCCTGCATATAGACTGTGGAAAACGTTTTCAAAAACACTACAGAATCTACACGGTTTGAGAAATCAATTAGTATTCTATTGGTCGTATTTATTCTTTGTGACAAAATTCAGTTTCATGCAAAATTAGAAAGTCAAAACACGCGTAAGAAACTTATTTCGGCTAGGTACGTTCATCTCATTCTACGTTTTGTTATTAACAAATATATTTTAATGAAATATACCCGTTTATTTCAAAATATTCGTTTATTTAGTTATTAGCAAAATAATAATAACTCTAGAACGGTTTAACCGATTGATTTCAAAATTTCCACTTTAACCTTCATTGCCGTGACCTAAGGCAATAAACATGTTCCAATAACCTGTTTCTAAATGGCGATCAATTAAAAACTTTTAATAAAAATAACTCGAAAACGGTAGGACTCGTTTTTTTTACAAAAAAGTCAAAAACAAATTTTTGTATCCTGTTTAATTTGCTATGGAATGGTGCAACACTAAAAAACTATCAAGCAAAGGGTATAGATAAAACAGTGTCAATAATTGTACATTGCTGAGAACTGTTTATAAATGGTAACCGGTGAACACAGCTGTTTTATCAAGCGGACAGCTGATGGGCAAAGCAATCCCACCGACCTCTAGCTCATACTACTCTCACTCATCTGCTCAAGACACAGACACACACACACACACACACACACACACACACATATATATACCCCACAGGGGGTGCAGACAAGCTGCACCTATTGAGAGGATTTAAACGTCCTTCGCGATACCCGAGTCTAACACACACTTACACTTACAACACTACACTTACGACTTTAACACTTTACACTCACACTTACATTTAGGTAGGCAATCCTCAATGTGCTTTTCGCCTTAAAATAACAAAAAAATATATATATATATACACACACACACACACACTCACTCACTCACTCACTCACTCACTCACTCACTCACTCACTACAAGTGAAAAGTGAATAACTGCTGATTGAGTGAATAACTGCCCAATGGTATATCAAACAGAACCCTAGGACACCTGGCGAGTTTCCATTGTATCTTATCTTACCCATGCATGAGCGAACTTAAATTTTGTAGCTACTCATTTGAACATCACGAGTGGGATTATAAATAGAACGAGTGAGATCTTATCGCACAGGCCGAATAGAGCACAGTCTTCGTGATAGAGTCTAGAGTAGTAGGGAATTAGCAGAGCAAGCACCTGCAAGCATAAGTGTTTTTTTTTTGTGTTTAACGTCCGACTATTGTGCACACTTGGGCTAATGCAGACGATAGGATGATTTATAGCGTATGAAAATGCCAAGCCCTGGCCGGGAATCGAACCCGGGTCCTCGGGGTGAAAGCACAGTACGCTTTGATTGATTCATACCAAATGGTAATATGATGTAGCCACCATAAAAATAAAAAAACAAAAAAACTGATTATAGCTGGTAAAAAACGTTTTTTGTACTTATGTTTAGGCTACATGAACTTTTTCATTATTTTGATGAGAAAAAGGTACTTACGGTGTATGTCCACGTGGAACTTTATCCATCTACCTATTTCTCTCTCTCTCTCTCTCTCTCTCTCTCTCTCTACACATACACACACACGTACGCGCGTGCACACACACACACACACACACACACATATGCGTTTAAATATATATGTATTTTAAATGCGTGGTAGGTGTTTTTTAATTTTTTATTTTTAAGGCGAAAAGCACATTAAGGCTTTTATCGCCTCCCTAAGTGTAAGTGTGAGTGTAAAGTTTTAAAGTCGTAAGTGTAGTGTTGTAATTGTAAGTGTGTGTTAGACTCGGCTTCCGCGAGGGACGTCTAGATCCTCTCAATAAATAGGTGCAGCTAGTGTGTGTGTGTGTGTGTGTGTGTGTGTGTGTGTGTGCGCGCGCGCGCGTGCGTGCGCGTGAGAGTGTGTTAATTTTTTAAATGACAGTTGTAATGTTATTAAAATATGAGTTTCTTAACAATCCGGATCCATTACGTCATCCGGTACAGTTGCACGCCTTGAGTTGCAGTAGTTTCGAAAACCTAAGCGAATAACTCCTCCCTTTTTCACTCGTACATGATGTATGACTGTCCTGTCACCTTCATGGTCACAAGCACACGTTATCTCGTCAAGTCTGGACTTAAAAGATTAACATTCATTGAAACCTCTTTAAAGTGTAAAGATAAGAAGCATTTGGTATTAGTTTTTGTTGAAATAAAATAACACCATTTTAGCTACGTACGAGGAAATAACCTTTCTTATTGTGTGGCTTTTACAACGGTGGAGCGGTCATAAAGAGGGTCGTGGGTATCCCGAATGTCTCTGTCGATAGTGGGTATAGTTTCAATAAGCACAAACTTAAATTGAAATACAGTCTTTGCTGAAAACATTTGTTTCGCTGACACGATGAAGTCGAACTTTCATAAGTAATATTTCATCTTGCATTTTTTTAAATTACAATTTCATCATCAGCATTATCTGCAAATATTCGAATTCAAAATTTTAAAGTATTACGTTAAAAATACGTGAATGAACGATGACCGCTGTAAATGCAATTTCAACGGATTTTTAAAAAACAAAAATCCAATTTAAGCATTTTTTTAATGTTAATTACGACGCTGGAACCATCGACTTAGGCTATTAAAATCGAATTTATTCACTATAATAATTTCTTTGCTTATACATTTTATTTTCTTCGGTAATTATCGGGTAATTAAACTTATCGTAATTCGATACCAATGAAATTCCGAAAAATGATCCCAATCCAAACAAAACGCACCGGGTGGTAAAAAAGTTAAATACTACATAAATTAGAATTTTGCATTTTCAAAATCAGTTGAAATTTTGAAATTTAATTTTACTACCATCAGCGTTAATATTTGTATTTTACAATTTGAGACGCCTCGGTGTAACTCTGGGCTTTCATCCCGAAGAACCGGGTTCGATTCCCGGCCAGGGCTTGGCTTTTTCAGACGCTATAAATCATCCCATCGTCTGCATTAGCCCAAGTGTGCCAATAGTCGGACGTTAAACAAAAATCAATACAATTTGAAAGTTAATAACGCAGACTTTAATGCTGTTTATGATTGTGAAATCAGATTATTTAAAAAGTGTACCTGATAGAAAAATTACTTGTGGAAATTCACTACCATCACGTAGGCGAGACAGCTGCGTGCCGCTAATATTTAATATATTATGCTGTTCAAGATATTAAATTTGTATGAGCGTCAATTAAGTATAACAAAGCCATTTGCAGTAGCGTATCTCATAGACAATATTAAAGTCTGTTGAATCAGGGGTTGGTTATGCAATTTAGATACACGAAAGAAATATACTTTGTGCGTGTATTACTCGTTAGTATAAACATTGAGGTTATGCCTTAATTTGACATTATTTTAATTGTACGAGGTGTGTTCAGAAAGTAATGAGAATTTTCATTTTTTGAACAAAATATTTATTTATTCTTCTACATTGATGTCGCCTTTAAAATAGTCCCCATTGGAGATTATGCACTTGGCCCAGCGCTTCTTCCAATCCTCGGAACACTTCTCAAACTCGATCTTTGAGATCTCAAACTCGTTCTTTCAGCGATGCGCTTTTAATGTCATCTACGGCTGTAAAACGACGGCACTTTAAGGTTCTCTTTATTTTTGGAAATAGGAAAAAGTCACACGGAGCCATGTCTGGCGAATATGGAGGCTGGGGCATCGTTACAGTACTGTTTTTGGCCAAAAATTCACGAGCAAGCAATGAAGTGTGAGCTGGTGCATTATCGTGGTGCAAAAGCAATTAATTGTTTTTCCACAGATCCGGGCGTTTTTTTCGGATTGCTTCACGCAAACGGCGTTGAACTTGTATGTAGTACTCCTTATTGACCGTTTCACCTGGTGGCAGGAATTCATGATACACTATGCCATTAATATCGAAGAACACAGTGATCATAACCTTCACCAACACGTAAAGACTGCACTTGTCGAGCCTTTTTCGGTCTTGGCGAGCCAGAATGCCTCAGCTGGGATGATTGAGCCTTAGTTTCGACGTCATATCCGTAAACCCATGTTTCGTCACCTGTTATAATACGTTTCAGTAATTCTGCATCGTCGTTGACTTGATTTAGTGACTCCTGAGCAACGTCCATTCGCCGCTGTTTTTGTTCAAAATTCAGCAATTTTGGACCGAATTTTGCTGCCACGCGTTTCATACACAAAACACTGGAAACAATGGGTACGACATGATCCAACCGATATGCCAACTTCATATCGATATCCAACCGATATCATACTTCAAGGGCATGTATACCAACATAATAAAAAAAAATGTTTGACAATCACTCTCCAAGCTCGCGAAATTTAAAAATTCTCGTTACTTTCTGAACACACCTCGTACAGTACAACCTTTTGAATAGTGTTATAAATTATACCGGCACGCAGCTGTCCGCTGACGTGATAGAAAATAAATTTTTATTTTATTTTAAAAAAATTTACAATCATATAAAGATATGATTTCACCATTAAAGTCAGCGTTAAAAACTGCGAAAAATTAAAATTTTAATTTTAACTTAGAAAATGAACCCCAAGTCGATATTCATTTTCTAAATGCCAGTATATTTTGAAAATTTTAAATGCTAATTTATGCAGATATGGTTAAATCAGATTTTCAAAAAATGTAAGATTGAGTTACGCTTTTTTAAAAATTTAGCACTGCCACAACAGTAATGAAATTGTCCAAGCCATCGCCACAATCAATTTTTGTGTCACGTTTAATTCAAATCGTCTATAATTAGCATTTTAAGTTTTCAAATTACATTGAAAACAAACCCTGACCTCTGTAAAAATTTTACAAACCAAGCTTTACCTCTTTATAGTTTGAATGTTGTAAACGTTTTGAAAAAAATGCTGAAATACGTATTTCCCTTAATAATAATATGAAGCTATTCTCAAATTTCAAGGCTCCAGGTGAAATAGTCAAGTTTGGCCAGTTTGGCTGTACTTTGACTCTGTCAATCAGTTAATAAATGTTTATAAAATCGCTTACATAAAGAGATTATTTATATTTTATTATTTATAAGCAACAATAAACACAATATAAATTGAAATACCAGTAGTACTTATTATAGACTTAACAACTGTTGCCCAAAATCAGCTGTTTAGGTGAACATACTTCCACCATAACGTAACAACTTTTCCATTGCACATTACACCTTATGGTTTTAATATTTATCGAGTAAATATTCTGCTAATACATAGTCTGTAGTTACCCATTTAAGCTGCGAAGGGAGATAAGATAAGTTGGGACAGCGTGTTATCTTTAACACGGGATGTGATATGTTAATTGTTAACAATTTCGGGAAAAATGATTAGATTTTAAATAAGTTGTATAAAAATATTGTACAATTTAATTATTTCCCTAAAAAACGTCCGTTTCAGAAGCTAGCGACATAACTGAAAGACTTACTTTCGCAAACCCCGCCGGGGAGGGGGGGTGCAGACTAGCTGCACCTATTGAGAGGATTTAGACGTCCTTTGCGGTACCCGAATCTAACACACACTTACACTTACAACACTACACTTACGACTAACACTACATTAACACTTACATTTAGAATAGCCTCAATGTGCTTTTCGCCTTAAAAAAATTTTTCAAAATCTAATCATCAGCTTTTATTGAAATTGTATTTAGGTTTATAGGATTGCCTTTCCCGTTTCCAATAATTTTTTTTACTCTTTATTTTGTTAAAAACATTCCAACAGTTCTGTATTACAGTACAATGAAAAATTGAAATATTTATTATCGAAAAATGTAATTTATGAATAACTACCCCTAATGTATATTATACTTACAATTTTTTCAAACACTAATAATAACACTTCTATTTTTAAAATAAAAGAGAGTTTTTAAGCTTTCGAAAGAAGGATTGTAACACCTTTGTCGAAGTTATATGGTACTTGAAACTTAAAACACGAAATCATTAATTAGAAATGTAGCAGTAGACTCAAATTTAATACAGTTCTATAATGCTTGAAAGAATAATAATTTTTTAAATATTATTTAAAAAATCCGGGAAATTATTCCTCAGTGTACCAATATGGATTCACCACTACCTCTAAACAAACTTTTCTTGTTTGTTGTTATGTATGGTTGTTTTTGTTAAGTCCCCAATCCATAACATTTTTACATTTTCATTTCATCGTTAATTTTTCATAACATAAATTATTTTAATCTATAAGCGTTTTATTAATTTACATAAATTCTTTTATTGTTCATCTTTCACCCGAAATAGCCTATGTTTCTAAACTCTAATTTCCAAGATCGCAACAGAAGCACAGTAAGAAAACATATCTGTTATCGTGTGTCATGATAACAATGTGTCAGTAAAATGACAAAAAATCATGTGTCATTTTATTTTAACTACGATATTTTTTTCGAAAACACGACAAATAAACATAACCTGAAACTTATTGTAACCTATCAGCTGTTCAATGAAATCAGCTGGTCGTTACGAACTGATATGAAACAACTGATCTTTTACTATTACATATTTATCAATAAAAATGTGTGCACTCGCATCAGGCGACATACAAAATACAATATCAAAACCAGCCCTAAAACATTATAGGCCTACATCTCAAAAAAGACAATATTTTTTGTAAAAGAACAAGAAAAAAACATGTTTTTTTCCTAAAAAGACAGCGATTTAATTATTTCTTATTTGGCGCACAGAACCCCTTATATTTTTCGTGCAGCACATCTTCTGTCTCTGGACATATACAAATTAAAAATTATTAAAATTAAAATTATTATTAAAATTTAAATTTGACTACCATTTATGTATTATTGTATATATTATGATTTTCCTTCTAAATAAACATAGTAGAACTCCTGTTTTGAAGCAAACTTTCGTGTACAGCT
The DNA here is from genome assembly GCA_022606455.1 of Callitettix versicolor. Lineage (NCBI taxonomy): Eukaryota > Metazoa > Arthropoda > Insecta > Hemiptera > Cercopidae > Callitettix > Callitettix versicolor. Next base: position 13,408,369 of record CM040190.1, read on the forward strand.
AGACAGAAACAATGATACAGTGAGAAAGAAAATGTTTAGGTAAGCAAAGAACGTCCTCTCTGTCTCATTTAATATTTTATTAAATTTTTCCAAATGCCAAGTGATTATTTTAGCTAACTCAGACGCTAGGATAACAGGTAGTGAAATACACTACGACGTGACCTGACGCAGGTTCAGATTTACTGAAAACGTACGTTCACGATGGGCGGTGAGTGCTTCAGGTCTGTCTCCTACGTCTCAGAGAACTTGCACACCTCAAGGTCGGGATCGAGACTGCAATCCCTGTGCTGGACCTTGGTCCTCATTAATCCAACTGTCATGACTTTAAAAAAAGGGGGAAATAGTTGCATCGATTCCCGATCAATAGTGTAAGAACGTGTGCACAACTTATGTTCTCCTGAAACGTTCGGTGTATTGAAAACGTACATTCACAACGGGCGGTGAGTGCTTCTGGTCTGTCTGCTTCGTCTCAGAACTTGGACACCTCAAGGCCGGGATCGAGATTGCAATCCCTGAGCTGATCCTTGGTCCTCATTAGTCCAACTGTCATGACTTTAAAAAAAGGGGGAAATAGTTGCATCGATTCCCGATCAATAGTGTAAGAACGTGTGCACAACTTATGTTCTCCTGAAACGTTCGGTGTATTGAAAACGTACATTCACGATGGGCGGTAAGTGCTTCTGGTCTGTCTGCTTCGTCTCAGAACTTGCACACCTCAAGGCCGGGATCGAGACTGCAATCCCTGAGCTGATCCTTGGTCCTCATTAGTCCAACTGTCATGACTTTAAAAAAAGGGGGAAATAGTTGCATCGATTCCCGATCAATAGTGTAAGAACGTGTGCACAACTTATGTTCCGAAACGTTCGGTGTATTGCTTCTTCTCTGCGTTGAAGTTTTACTTGGATCAATCGGGATTGAATTTATCAGAATTGAAAAACATTTTGTGGCACCAGTAACCAATCTGTATGACCTTGCTGCACTGCCTTAATCTCCACTTCTACTTGAAGTAATCCCCCCGAGATAACGCAAGTCACGATTACATGTTACTAGTATCATTAATTGACTTTTTTTATAACAGTTGAATATGTTTAAAATAAGTGTTTTTAAAACTTGGACGGCATTTACAATTCAACTGAGCACATTAGTAAAACAAATTTTGCGTTCAATACAAAATGAAACAATAATTGGTGGCGCAGTGGACTGATTGATTCAGTCTTTGTGATTCAAAATCGCGTTTCGTCTGAAATGCTTATTGAATGTTAGAAAAATCATTTAATTCGAATTTTTTCAGACATTACGTGTAAGTGACCGAGTGAAGCGAAGTCTCTTTCAATTCGACCACTCGGCATTTGGTTCGTGTGTTTGTTATTCAGTTTTGGCCAAGAGTATTGACCAATTATTTCGGTACAATGTATAAAGCCCGAACGACTTATATGTAAGATGTTTTCCTATTTACTTACGTTTCAATATGGCGGCCATTAATTTACAATAACGAGTGTACGCAGTTTTAGTCAAATGCATTGATTTATTGTTTTGAACTTTGATATGAACGTACCGTGTATAAAGCGCAATTGATGTATTTGTAAGACTTTCCCATTTGCTTTTGTTTCAAAATGGCGGCCTCTAATTTAACGATGACGAGTGTACGCTGTTTTTGCCAAACGAATGAACCAATTGTTTTGAAATTTGGTAAGAATATATCTTATATAAATTCCAAATGTCGTATTTACTTCCGTTTCAAAATGGCGGCCTCTGATTTAACGATTACGAGTGTAAGCAATTTTAATCAAACGCATTGGTCGATTGTTTTGAAATTTGGTACGAAAACACCTTGTATAAAACAGAAAAGATGTCTGTGTAAGATTTTCCCATCCACTTTCGTTTCAAAATGGCGGGTTCTCATTCAACGTTGAGAGTTACCGGTCATTTCCTGTAATAATGGCTGAACGGCAAAACCTGTCATAATTTTGACAGCTTCACAGAGAAAGAGAATAAAATTTCCAATAAAATTGATTCAGTAATATTTTTTTGTAAATATTACCGTTTCCGGTTAAATTGACGTTGAACGCTCTCTACATTAATTAAGAATATACTGCGAGGTCTAATATACTTTGAACTACCTGTTTTAGTTGGTACAAATAAAAACGTTGCTTTAAAATATGTTTACCAAAACGGCAAGTTGTGGTTGGATACGCAATAAATCTTGAAAGCAAAACTATGGCAGTGAGTTGATTTGAGGGGAATCTACGTTCAGAGGATCAACCCTCATTATGTTAACTCCCTCTACCCCTGCTTTCTGTTTCCACAACCACGCTAAAAACCCCCGTAAGTCTCTCCCGGCTTGGAAACAGCTTAAGCCTGCGAAACCTAATTCACTCCCGCCAACAACTGCTCACTTCCGATTGGTTCGCAGTGCACGCTTACCTCTGGTCTATCCTACGCTAGATTGATACATTTCTGCCCAGGCATTACTGCATGTCCTGCATAAAATAGATTCATTCTGATTGGTGCGTTCTTTTTCTGGTCTTAACAATTTTCGATTATAAAATTGCGTTGCAGCCATAATTTCGATTATAGATACAGGTCGAAAATCGTTATTGGGCAGAACTTCGAGGAGGAACACTCACTACAGAACAACCACACGCAACAACCAACACCCGGACCAACTGTACAAGACACAACTTGCTTGGGAGGAAATAGGAGGGATCCGGACAACTCTAAACACGAAGCGAAAAAAATGCCTCGCCAGCCCGCGGCCGACCTAGTAAACGCCCGTTTTCCAGGAGACACAAACACTCATAACACTCACATAATTTTGTCTATCCTGTTTACTTGCAGTGTTATTTTCAAGTGTTGCCTTAAAGTTGATCTTACTGTTGAATAAACTTGATTTAAAAAATGTTTTTCGATTTCGCTAACATTTTGTGGTTTTTATTTCGAAGTTTTGTATACATAGAATTTTTCGAATAATCCCTTCAACTTAGAGTGAGATTCCATTACATTTAAAAATACTGCATATGATTTTTCTTGCAATAATTGAAATTACATTGGTCGTATTTGGTTTAAAAGGACTCATAAAGCTGCCTTACGTTATAAAATATAAATTATCGAATTCGTTATTTAAAAAATTATATTCACAATGAATAGTTTAGAGAAATTTTAAAAAAACTGTTTAAAAGTTAAAAGAATTATTGAGATGCAGTAATACACTCGTAAATCACAAACTATGAATAAAAGTTTCATAATCATAAAATTATTTATTGTATAATAGATATTACATTTGATATTACGAAAAATCTTAGGCTCCCAAATTCCGTAACAACCAATTACTCCACATCAGTAATGAAACTCTTTACAAAAAAACTGAAACACTATCAGACACAATAAGAAAAAGGAGAATTGATTTTTATGAGCACATCCTCCGAATGGACAAAAATAGACTAACCAAAAAAATATTTGACTACTTTCGTAATAAAAAGAGCCAAACCACTTTGGTTTAGAGAAAGAGAGAAGATTTGTAACAGAACTACAAATCACTGACACTATGCTCATGGACAGAACAGCCAAAACAATAACCAAGGACAAAAAACAACGATTCCGAGGCAAAGTCAAATCCAAGCGAACGATCCAAATCTCTGACGAAGAAAGAAAATCAAGAATTCAACGAATGAAGCAATACTGGGCTACGAGGAAGGTACAGAACATTAAAAAGTGATTGATTTAGTGTACCCCAAAGTTGGGTGAAACAAATAAAGAAGAGATATTACATTTATTAAATTTACAATTATTTTTTTATGTAAGATATGATGTAATTGGCCTACATAAAATATTTAGGTAAGTCTACTGTGATATGCGTGAAATAAATGCAGCTAGTTTGATTTTCACCAAAAATATTTATTAATAAAAAGTATTATTATCTCGGTAACCCACAGATAGTCAGGATTGTCCTGAATATGATATTTTAAAAATCATTCATTTTACGTGTTTTGTTGGTGATATGATAAAATATGTAACTTTAGTTAATTTTAGTTAGTCGAACTCGAAGTAATAAAACAATTATTTGAAAACCAAACAAAAATTTAGATATTTTTTGTTTGGTACCTCTTCAACATTATCAACGGCCGACCTAGTAAACGCCCGTTTTCCAGGAGACACAAACACTCATAACACTCACATAATTTTGTCTATCCTGTTTACTTGCAGTGTTATTTTCAAGTGTTGCCTTAAAGTTGATCTTACTGTTGAATAAACTTGATTTAAAAAATGTTTTTCGATTTCGCTAACATTTTGTGGTTTTTATTTCGAAGTTTTGTATACATAGAATTTTTCGAATAATCCCTTCAACTTAGAGTGAGATTCCATTACATTTAAAAATACTGCATATGATTTTTCTTGCAATAATTGAAATTACATTGGTCGTATTTGGTTTAAAAGGACTCATAAAGCTGCCTTACGTTATAAAATATAAATTATCGAATTCGTTATTTAAAATACAATTTTAACTTATTTGTATTTCTTGCAGTCGAACAATAAAATATTTTAACACTAACAATTAAAATACAAATAATAATAATTTATTTGTAATCATTTAAATCCGCAGTTAACTATTGCAATGAAAATAACTTTATTTGAAATAGATTGACTGTGTTAGTATATATATATATATATATATATATATATATATATATATATATATATATATATATATATATATATATATATATATATATATATATATATATATACACACACACATATATATATATATATATATATATATATATATATATATATATATATATATATATATATATGTGTGTGTGTGTGTGTGTGTGTGTGTGTGTGTGTGTGTGTGTGTGTGTGTGTGTGTGTGTGTGTGTGTGTGTGTGATATAACAGTTAACTAGTATACGAGGTGTGTTCAGAAAGTAAAGAGAATTTTAATTTTTTGAACAACATGTTTATTTATTCTTCTACATTGATGTTGTCGCCTTCAAAATAGTCTCCATTGGACATTATGCACTTGTGCCAGCGCTTCTTCCAATCCTCGAAACACTTCTCAACTCGATCTTTGAGATGGCCTTTAGTTCTTTCAGCGATGCAAAAGCCATGAATTGTTTTTCCACAGATCCGGGCGTTTTTTCGGATTGCTTTACGCAAACGGCGTTGAACTTGTAGGTAGTACTCCTTATTGACCGTTTCACCTGGTGGCAGGAATTCATGATGCACTATGCTATTAATACCGAAGAATTAGTGACCAGTGAGCATAACCTTCACGTTCGACCGCACTTGTCGAGCCTTTTTCGGTTTTGGCGAGCCAGAATGCCTCCACTGGGACGATTGAGCCTTAGTTTCGACGTCATATCCGTAAACCCATGTTTCGTCACCTGTTATAATACGTTTCAGTACTTCTGCATTTAGTGACTCCTGAGCAACTTCCATTCACCGCTGTTTTTGTTCAAAATTCAAAAATTTTGGAACGAATTTTGCTGCCACGCGTTTCATACACAAAACATTGGAAACAATGTCATGACATGATCCAATTGATATGCCAACATCATCAGCGACCTCTCTAATTGTGATTCGGCGATTGTTCATAACCACTTTTTCCACGTTTTCATCGGTTGTTGATGTGTTGGGGCATCCAGGGCGTTCGTCACCTTCAACGTCTTCACGGCCTTCTTGGAAACGCTTATACCACTCGTAAACTCTTGCTTTACTCATAGCAGACTCACCATAGGCCTTTGTTAACATTTCACACACTTTGTTACACTTTATTCCATTTTTTACGCAAAATTTGATACAAATTCTTTGATCCATTTCTTTTAACAAACGAAAATCGCCGATCTCATAAAAACACGTCTAACCTTAGTGGCTGTCACAGACAAAGTCAACAATGAAAACAGCTGAAAGTTTTGTCGTACTTCAAGCGTATGTACGACATAATAAAAAAACATGTTTGACAATCGGACTCTCCAAGCCCGCGAAATTAAAAAATTCTTGTTACTTTCTGAACATACCTCGTATATATGGTACTTATATAGTAGTATGGTTTACTGAATTTTGAATATATATTTCTCATCCTGTGAGTCTAAAAACATGGTTTTTTACTTAAATGACTGAATGTGTTTTCGAATGCACATCGTTTTGACTAAACGGAGTGTCCGATTTTGATGGTCTTCGGCAAATAGTTCTAGTTAGTTCATTTGGCAGCAACAGTTTTTAATTTTAAAGGATCTCAAGACGATTTTAATCAAACAATTTTAAAATAAATTTTGATGAGTGCAGCCATTATGTGACCAAACAAAACGTTTGTTTGCTAACCCCAGAAGAGTGAGCAAATTACCCTCAGTTCTAACAAACACGCATGCGTACATTAATTATTACATACAATGTTTATTTCGTGCGTGATTTAAGCAAACATTGTAGTTTACTAATACAATTTATTGGTAACGTTAGTTAATATAGTATATAATATGATTAAAGTTACAGTAAACTTGTACAAATAAGTCGTGTTATTAAAACTTAAATTTTATTTTGTTGTCTTTTTGGTTGAATGAAAGTTAAAAACAGTAAGCAAAGTTCAAGTTTTGATCAGAAAAACAGTCAGTTTACACTACTGTAGGACAAACTATTCCAGCTGTGCTCCAGCTGATTGTACCTTGCTCTTATTTAGTTACGTGTTTGTCCGCCAGTAGCGTTTCTTCCAATGCATGAACAGCTGGTCTTATTTTGTTGTTAACTGTAATTTCAAAACAGTTTTACAGTTGTATTTATTGTTTCATAATGGACAATGTTTGTAATATATTAAATAAGTTATTAAACAAAGTTTCGGAAATAACGGGGAAGGTATTACCAGAAAAATCATGAAATTTAAAGTTTTGCGAGGGGTGCAAAGTTGCAAATATTAGGCCTAGGCAAGTAACTGTTACAAAATGTAACTTTTATTTGTTTATTGTGTTATTTTTCAGTGCAATGAAAGTAGCTTCCATCACTCGCACTTAAAGAGCACTTCCGGTACTTGTTTTTGCTCGGCGCACCGGAAAAGGCTTCTTTCGGTACTTGTGACGAATGTAGCATACAGTTACACTGTTACTCAAAGTAGGCTAAAGTGTTTTATTATCAACTAATAAAATAAAGCACATCCTGTTATATATTAATATTTAATCTGCTTTGACTCATATCGTGTGATAACACATCTGCTTCTTTTACAAGTAGCTCATGTTTTTATCTAATGAAATGTTTATTTTTTAAAACAAAATTTATTTTTTGACACGAGAACGTCTACGGCCTGTACACGGCGGTGGTTAGGGTTTTACTGAAAACTTGTCATCAGAAACTTTCCTATTCCCAACTTGGTTGACTTGAGTTTGTCTTCGTATAGGCCTACTCAAAAATAATTCGAGTAGAATATGAGGAAATTCTTTAATAAAGGTACTTTTATAAGTTTGCCGGAATATAATTTTCAGGTGATTCCGGAAAATAGATTTATTTATCTGTAAAGTTGACTTACCCACTTCAAAATCATGCAGCTCGTTAGTTTCGCTTTTGAAGTTTGTAATGAAGTATATTATTTCGGATAGGCTAGCTTCCCACCAACCCACCCTAAATTAAAAATGAAATTTTTATTGCGCGTATGAATTTTTGTACTTTAGTTTCGGATAGTTTGGCAAAGAAAAGTTAGTTTTGCATTCTTGTAAGTTCTACAAGAGGCTAAATGTGTAAGTTCTACAAAGGCCTTAAGGTGTAAGTTCTACTTTAAATCTCTGCCAATCGTTAGTTTTGGATAGTTTTGGCAAATAAAACGTTTTATCGCATTTTTTATGAGTTTTATAAAAGAACTTTTTTATGAGTTTTATGTGGGTGGACAAACTTCTAGGTTCTTAAAAATATCACAAAGGCACTTTAAAACTAAGCTAATCCAATGAATAAAGGGCAATGAATACAGAATCTTAAAATCTCGCACTCTTTTCTCTCTCTCTCTCTCTCTCTCTCTCTCTCTCTCTCTCTCTCCAAATTGTTTCAGCATTTTACAAAATTCAAACCCTAAAGGGGTATAAAGAAGATACGAAAGTTGAATTAGAAAAAATATTTTGTTGATCATATTTTCTTAAATCTTAACAATTTATCACTCAACTTTCCTGAGGGAAGCTTACCATAGTTAATTTTTAATTCTGAATTTTTCTTTTAGTATTTTGTAGTAACTTTGTATATCAACTTAGTATATCTTAGTATGTGTGTGTGTGTGTGTGTGTGTGTGTGTGTGTGTGTGTGTGTGTGTGTGTGTGTGTGTGTGTGTGTGTGTGTGTGTGTGTGTGTGTGTGTGTGTGTGTGTGTGTGTGTGTGTGTGTGTGTGTGTGTGTGTGTGTGTGTGTGTGTGTGTGTGTGTGTGTGTGTGTGTGTGTGTGTGTGTGTGTGTGTGTGTGTGTGTGTGTGTGTGTGTGTGTGTGTGTGTGTGTGTGTGTGTGTGTGTGTGTGTGGGAGGGAGAGAGAGAGAGCATTTGTGTCAGTACGCTCGCGTTCACAATTGTGATCAGATTTGATTCAAACAAAAAATTGATTATGATAATAGTTCGGAAAAGTTCGTTAAACAGCAAAATTAGTTCAAAAGTTTAAAAATGGCGCTATTTCAAATGCTTAAGAGTGCATAACTTTTTTCACTAAAATGTTTTTGAAAATCCAGTTTCACCAGCGTAAAAGCGTATTTAAAAACTACATACGCATTATGAATTTCCCAAATTCGTTGAAAATTAAGAAAATGTCAATTTGAATGCGGTGTTTCAACTTAATTTTTCGAAAAGGTTGAACGTAACGTGAAAGTTTAAAGTTGCAATATACGCAGATTTTAATGCTGTTTAAAATGGTAAATTCGGAATTTCTAAAAGGGTAAGACAAAGAAAAGTACTTTTGAAAATCCATCACGTTAGCGAGACAGTTGAGTGCGCCACGGTTATTTTAGCTTACAACGACTAATGTTTTTGTAATTACTGTATTTTAGTCAGACACACAGACGGACTAATAATAAGATCGATTTTGTCACAGTGACCGTACTTAGTAGAGTGAAAAAGTAAAGCTTTGAAGGAGAATTAGGAAAGAAAAGGTTGATAAAATCCGAGGATAATCAAGCGAACAAAATATTAATGGTACGTGTTTTATTTGGCCCAGTGTTACGTCCGCCATGGTTGCAAGCTCATCTGAGGGATTTTGCTGCATGCTATTATGCGGTTCCTGGAAACAAAAAACAAAAACTGAAAAAACTTTTATTAAAAGTACTTTGAACAAAATAAAAAACGGTTAGGGAATGCGTAAAATTATACAAACCATTTCAATGTAATGATTTTTACGTTGACGAAATAACGTATGTATACACAAGGACAAAGTATTGCGTATTGAACAATGAACAAATATTAAACGCAGTTGCGCCGGACAGAGCGCACACAAAACCGAATCTACTGTTTGTAACGTAAACGTGGCCGCTGAAATTGAAACGGAAATGAGCGGAGTCGATGCGGCACTTCGACTCAGTCTAGTTCGGTTTTTAAGCTGACCCTGCTTCCTCCTATACCTCTGGTAATTTGAATCACGTCCTGAAATATCTTAACTAATTTGAGAAGTTCGTTGAATTTATCTCGACGGAAGTAGTTTTTAAATTACTAGCAGTTCAAAAACAGTAGAACTCGCAGTGTTATCTTTACTTGGTCGTCCTCCACGACAGCGCTCGTAACCTTTTCTGCCAATTGAATCGGCAACAATATTTAAGAAAAATATCCTTATTATACTCTTTCCCCGTAAAGCAATCAAAATTATGATAGGTCTTGCCGTTCAACCTATATTACATGAAATACCCTTCAACTACACTCGATGTCGTTATACCAGAGGCCGCCATCCTGAAACGGAAGTGAATTGGAAAAAATCTTGCACGTACATCGTTCTAGTTTTATAAAAGTTACCTTCCTACCAAATTTCAAAACATACGGTCAGTGCTTTTGACAAAAACTGAGCACAGCCAAAATAAACGCACAAACCAAACAGTTTGTAAAACCTCTTCAAAAGGTCAATTAAATGTTTCGCAGTTTAGGCCATTCTTGCTAGATATAAAATTTTCCCTTCTCTTTTGTAATTTGCGCACAGTTTATATACTTTATTTAGTCTTTGCATCGCCAGACTGCGAACTTAAAAGCAAAAAAGACGATTTTTAGGTACACTTGCCACCGCCAGTGATACGATACTCCGCTCGACACAACTCCATCCGGTTGCTAGTGTCTCGTCTGATCACTGTTCACCTGAATGCACTTGCAGGATTCTGTACACTTCCCGGTGTCCCAGCTTCTGATCGACACCTTAGAAACAACCTTAGGGACACCGAAGAGATAAAGAATAATCATCCTATGAGTATTTTGATGAATCAGAAGTATCACAACAATATTTAAAACGGTTAAACCCAATTGTTGTGTGAAGTGCCGCGATAATATATACTCGACAATGTACTGAATTGCTGTTTTACTCCAACTATCTTTACTTTATGATAGTTGTCAACGAGTTGGGCATCGTTGTCGTCTGAAATTCGTTTAATCAGCTGTCAGGAGGCATTGTGTAATGTATCATTTTATACCTGCAGAGGCAGCTGTGGTGGACAGCTGATGAGCTTAGCCAACCCACCGTACCTCTAGCTCATGATATTCTCACTCATCTAACCAAGGCACACACACACACACACACATAATACTCTCTCTTAAATAATTCTTAAAGAGTAAAACGATCCGTGCTGATGACACCTAAATGTGTATCAAACGGAGCCCGGACGACCTCTCAGTATACCTGTTCATGCAGGGCTTCGTGTGGACGGACATCATCCCTAGGGAACAACATGAGTAAGAATGTTAAATAGAACGAGCGGAATATCACAGCGTAACAAAAAGCTGGCCAAATTGAGAACAACATCCGTGGTAAGATTTTAGAAAAGGGAGAGTCGAAAGAGAATTACCAGAGCAAGCATTTACAAGTAATACAGTAACGAACTGGGAAATCAATGAATATAAGTGGAGGAGTTACCTATCTTAAATCACCTTTAGTCTAAATTTTATTAAGTGACTAGGGCAGGAGAAGGCACCGTAAATGAATATCTCTGGAATTTTTATTTCTGCTTGAAGGAGATTCGACTACTTAAGTTTTTCTCGTTCATCTCTTTTATCCCACTATGACGGTGGTACCTTTTTGATCTTGTGTAATCTTTGTACTTTTGATTTTCTCTTGAAATTTTTTTTCCGATATAGAAAGGGGTACAATAGATCTACAAAGATTGCAATGCAATAATTACCCTAAACATTCATTCATCATTTTATACACCGAAACTGCGGTATCAAAACTACCGTGTGCGCTTAACACACCAGCAGTCAGAATAGCGACAACAAGAATCAGAAAGTAACGATAAAAATCAGAAAAGTAACGACAACAATCAGGAAAGTAACAACAATCAGAAAAGTAACGATAATAATCAGAAAAGTAACAACAATTAGAAAGGTAACAACAATCAGAAATGTAACGACAACAACAATCAGAAATTTAACAACAACAACAATCAGAAAAGTAATGACAGTAATCAGAAAAGTAACAACAACAATCAGAAAAGTAACGATAATAATCAGAAAAGTAACAACAATTAGAAAGGTAACAACAATCAGAAAAGTAATGATAACAATCAGAGAAGTATCGACGAAAACAATCAGAAAAATAATGACAACATTCAGAAAATTAACAACAATAATTAGAAAATTAACAACAATAATTAGAAAAGTAACGACAAAAATCCGAAAAGTAACGACAACAATCAGAAAAGTATCAACTATAATCATCAAAATAATGAAAAAAACAGGAAAGTAACGAAAACAATAAGAAAAGTAACGATAACAATCAAAATAATTCCCACGAAAATGTTCCACAAGTCTTCCCCCAAGTTCAATTAAGCTATTAAAATACGTCTTAAATATAAACCTACATGTATTGGACACCAAAAATTTCACTTCGAGAGCTATACGAAAATTAATTTGGCAGCGGTCAGGGTATACTTTTGAATTTTAAATACAATTAAAAAAAATTAATATTCAAATTTACGCATATAAATTTTAACGTTGATATATAATATAATATAACGTAATATAACGTAATGTAACGTAGTGCAGCGTAGTGTAGTGTAGTGTAGTGTAGTGTAGTGTAATGTAATGTAATGTAATGTAGTGTAGTGTAATGTAATATAATGTAGTGTCATGTAATTTAATGCAATGTAATGTAATATAATATAATGTAATGTAATATAATATAATCATCAATAATCAAGAAGGTGTATGGTCAGATATTTTTGTGTGTTTATTTATAATATCAGTAAAATATGTAAGTTTAAACTAACTTCTTAAACTAAAGGATTATGTCTACCCGCTTGGTTTTTGGACAATAAAAAAAAGCCTACAGCTTGTTTTGAAAATATTTTTTTTAATTAGACATTATTAATTTATTTTTCTGATTCAAAAATATGATTGCCATTTTCACTGTTAAAAAGTACATTTTTAATGTAAAAAAACTTCTTAATAGAATTTATAATTCGAATTGTAATACATTATCTAATTGTAACAGGATATTAACGAATTTACATTGGTAAATGACCTATTGGAGCGGCCATCATGGTAAGACCCAGACCCGGTACCGTGAAATGAGCACTTAACTGTGGCGAAGAAATAAGAGCACTAGCCAATAGTACAAGAAATAAATGTGTAATACTAACCTAATGGGACTTGAAGAATCTACAAAGCAGATAAATATATGCTATGTTGTAATAATGCTTAAGTGGCATAAGGGAGTGCATCTCAAGGTCGTCTGTAGTTACTGCCGTAAGCTTTACCCTATACTTTAACGTCGATTCCTCGACCTCATTAGTTTGGGCGAAGAAAAATGTCCTCATTAGTTAGTCCTCATTCAGAAAATGGAAGAAAAATAAGGTGTAGGGGATTTACAAAAGCCTATGTTAAAGTGTGAACGTTTGAAAAACCCAAAACAAGTACGTTTAGTCACTTTAAAGATGCCATTGTTTCTTGCCAACCTATTCACGACTTACTTATTAATAACTGTCACGGGTATTTCTAAGCCTTCTGACTGTAGATAATGGATGGGATTAGTGTATTAGTATTATCTAATCACTTACAACAATTGAATCTACTCCTGGACAATTAATTAGTTCTCAACGAAATTTTCTTAACAAAATCACGCGTTAAAAATAACGTATTATTTCACAATCCTTTCGATGAAGTAGTGTTCCTAGGCGTCAAGGCTCCCGGGGATGCAGGCTTCACGCTGTCCGATACAATGCCAACGCGACACAGATGCGACAAATTCACTCAGTTTTCCACTGTAAGGCACCTGATGGTGCTAAATAATAATTGTTTTCCTTCCAAAATGGCTGAATGTGATAGTTATGCTTGTATTATTTTAACATGAAGAAAGGTTATAAAAGTGCATCCTGCTAACTCTTTTGGCAAAACAATTTTTTTTTATTTCTTTATTTGCTTGTCGAGGCTTTGTTCGACGGGTTAATTCGAACTCACTGTGCCTTTTTAAAAAAAAACCGTTTTATAAGATACAACCACTTATACATTTCCCCCCCCTTTGTGGGGATTAACAGTGGCTCTATGGCTCCCGACACGTCAGCTAAAATGCTTTTTGTGTACCCCTAATACTTTACTTTAAACCGACTCCAGTGCCCTTAACGAGCTCAAGAATCTTGTGTAAGGTGTCCAGGTTGAATTCTGATCTGGTTGCTGTGCTCTCCTTCTTTTGGCCTTCAGGACCTCGCAATCAAGAAGTACGTGTGCTGCGGTTTCAACAGCCCGCCCGCACAAACGACACTCAGGCGAGATTTGTAACAATTCCACCTTACGTAAATGGTTCCGGATGTGGCCGTGTCCGGTGATCATGGCAACGACCTGCTTCAGTGACCTCATGTGAAACTGAATAAGTGTCTTTGTCTTGTCTTGGCCACTTATACTTACAGAGGCACACAACTATTTAACTTAATTTCCCGCAGATTGCTGTCGGTGTCTACGTAACGACGACCTCAATGGGGGAGTCGCCAAACCCGAGGAACTGGCAGAAGTAGACTTAAGGAGTGATAATAACTTAAGGGAGGAAACTAGGGCTGTATATAACCCTACGGAACTCACAAACAGTAAAGTGAAGGGGCGCTAAGTAGACATACCCAATCTGTAGAGGAAGATTTGTGGATGTTTCAACTACGCAGACTGAGGAGAGAGGAGACGGTAGCAAACAAGGCTTCTAATTAAATCTGGAAGGAGAACACTTCCCTAGATTCAAACCTTGGGTGTCCTATAACAGGGCTGACGGGAACTGTACTAGAGGGCTGTCTGTCAGGAAAATTAAGATCCTAGGCAAAAAGCAACTAAGGAAAACCATGGGACTCATTACTGTAGACTGTGATACGTGACATGAACGGGATAGAAATCTACCACGAAGAAACTGCGCGTAGTTTATGCAGAAAGTAAGAGGAAAGTGCAGGCTACGTAGTCAATGATCACGTCCTATATGGTCCTGCCAAAAGGAGGAAAAAGGCGTTTGGCTCCCAGGATATTATTGAGGGTGCCAACCTACTGAACTAGAATCAAAAAGCTCAGTAGCAAAATGATCGCGGTATCAGGAGTTTGCTAAACAACACAACCTAAATAAATAAAATAATCTGATCTAATCTAATATTTTAAAAAAACAAATGCTTAAGAAAACCAATATTCAGTTCCTTCGTAAGACCAACAGACAGGCTTATGGGGTTGTGCTTAAGACCAACAGACAGGCTTATGGGGGTTGTGCTTAAGACCAACAGACAGGCTTATGGGGGTTGTGCTTAAGACCAACAGACAGGCTTATGGGGGGTTGTGCTTAAGACCAACAGACAGGCTTATGGGGGGTTGTGCTTAAGACCAACAGACAGGCTTATGGGGGTTGTGCTTAAGACCAACAGACAGGCTTATGGGGGGTTGTGTTTAAGACAGACAGGCAACTTAAGACAGGCTTATGGGGGTTGTGCTTAAGACCAACAGACAGGCTTATTGGGGTTGTGCTTAAGACCAACAGACAGGCTTATGGGGGGTTGTGCTTAAGACCAACAGACAGGCTTATGGGGGGTTGTGCTTAAGACCAACAGACAGGCTTATGGGGGGTTGTGCTTAAGACCAACAGACAGGCTTATGGGGGTTGTGCTTAAGACCAACAGACAGGCTTATGGGGGTTGTGCTTAAGACCAACAGACAGGCTTATGGGGGTTGTGCTTAAGACCAACAGACAGGCTAAGACCAACAACAGGATTGGGCTTGTGCTTGAAGACAGACAGGCTTATGGGGGTTGAGCTTAAGACCAACAGACAGGCTTATGGGGGTTGTGCTTAAGACCAACAGACAGACTTATGACAACTCTGACCGCAATCGTGTTTGTTTGCTTTCCTATTTACTCTTGAACCGTACATTTCCTTTTTTAAAACTTGGTGCACCCTCAAATCCGATGAACTGATTTTGAGTGTGCCGATTTTCCTATTTTTTTTTATATGTTGAACAGAATTTGTCGTTGTATTAATGTTAGTAAAATGTTTTTGCAAAATGTATTTTATTATTAAATTTTGTATATCGGCCTACTTACTCATTAGTCGGGCGATGGAACACATTTGGTTGTATGTTTGTAATGTTGTCGCCATTTCTGCAGAAAATCGCAGCCAGTGTCACTTTCCGTATTTGTATTACTTGACCTACAAACAAGTTAAACTAAACATTTTATTGCAGTTTAGTTAATGTATGCATTTCAAATGATTAACAGTTTGTATTATCAATTCTCCTTTATATTTAGAATTTTTCTTACTTTTATATTGCAGAGAGATAATGATAGTGCGGAGGAGAGAGAAAAGGAAGGAAGGAAGATGGAAAGAAAGTAAGAGGAGGAGAAAAGAGGAGACAAGAGGAAGAGAGAGAAGAATGAGAGATGAAAAGAGGTAGGGAGAAAGGAAGGACAGAGATAAAGGAGAGAAAGAAGGATGGTGAAATTTAGAAAAAGAAAAAAGAGTAGGACAGAGACAGAAGGGAGAAGAGAGGAAGGAGGGAGAACTAGAGAAATATACAGAAAATTGGGGAGATGTGATAGAGAGATTTTTCTAATAAAACAATTTTGAAAAATTAAACCTATTTATCGCTTTTGATAGATATGTCCCGAACCGATTTTTGGAGTGAGATAGACATCAATATAGTTTGTTTAAGTATTTCAATCAAAAATTGTTAAAGCTGATTTTGAAAAAAAATCGTTTTTTTAATGTCTGGAGTCTTAACAAATCCAAACACTTTGAAAACAAAATATGTAGAAGAAATATATCGTTTAGTTACCAGTGATGTAAAAAAACTTTTTTGATTCAAGAGTCCAGAACAAAAGATCTCATCAAAATCTCAATATATATATTTTTTGCAATAGCTATACTTCTACATACTTTATATAATGAGAAAGTAATAACACGATTTGTACGTTCATTGTTTCCCAAAAATTAAATTTTGAACGTCCACGTACTTCCACGTACTCTGGATTAGCAGGAAGTACAGTGTAAGGGGACCGCTGTCAAAAGAAACTGCGCATTAATGTCGTGCCAAATTCACACTGCCACAACTTTAGTTGATCATTCAAATCTTACTTTTTGTAAAAGATCCGGGTAATCCCCCGAACTCGTAGTAGAATCGATCTCCGTTCCTCCAGCGTTTGAATTGTTCGCCTATGATACACTGGAACGTGGGACCCACCAGAGTGTCTGGAACTAAGGACTCCATCATACCTCCGACAAAGAAATCCACATCTTCTACCGAATGGTATTTGGATTCTAACTTTTCTATCGCCTGAAAACAAAACATATTACTGTACTTGTTATAATATTTTGTATTTCATTATTGCAACCACTGGACCACATATTTAAGTAATTAGGATTATGACCTATTCTTCCCGCCAGTGGTCTATCTACTCACCTCGTAAAGGCTGCCGCGGTTTCGAAACTATTGTTCGTTCTTCAGGACGTAATATAAAAAATACCCTCTATCGAGGTCATCACAAAGTTAAACAAAACATTAAAAATATACGTCACAAACACTGAACATAATTACACGATAAAATTTGGTTTGGCCAAACGATACGTGAAACTCGTATGTCGTTACATTCCGGACTGGGGAGTCTTCATCCGGAACAACATACGAGTTGCACTTATCGTTCGGCCTAACCAAATTTTATCGTGTGATGTTATTTATAAATTAAGTGCTAACCTCTTTTGTCATGACATCAGAAAGTTCTTTAAAGTTGTTTGCTCTGGGTAACCCACAGGCCACTCTGAAGTCGTTGTACGGAGCCAACCCGTGGTCTCTGCCGCGTTGGATGTCGATGCTCCCCAGATCAGTGCCGAACCTTCTATTGGACTTGAACAGGAAGTTTGTTATCTGGAAACATTTGAAACGGTTAATTTTTTTCATGAAGCTTCTGAAAACAATGTTTAAATAAATATTTATAAGTGATAAACAATGTCAAAAAAATGACCATAAAAACCTCTTTTTTAAAATTTAAACTAAATAAATCTACCTATAGTACCTTTTAAGGATAAATAAAAATCTTTCACAATATCAACTAAGATTGTTGTACTACAATCACTAAAAAAAATAAATAAATAAATAAAAAACAGATCACAAGTTTGGACAATATAGCCAGGAAAATTGGATTGAAGATCTCCTATGAGAAGACGGAAATCTCCTACGAAGCCACCCGCTTTTAAAAAACTTATTATAAACGGGAGCAGCATAAAACTAGTAAAACAATTTAATTATCTAGAAAAAATTATCTGCCATAACTTGGACGAAAACCCTGCAATATTTAATAGAATATCGAAGCTCAAGAAAGCGCAATTTTTAACGTGGTCAACTTATAGCAAAAAAAAGTCTCTCGATAAAGTCCAAAGTAAGACACTACAGATCTGTGGTTCTCCCGGAAGCATTCTACGCCTGAGAGGCCCTTTTCCAAATCAAGAATAATGCTAGGACTGACCAGTTACTTAAGATCGAGAGAAGAATCATTAGGACCTGTTTAAATAAAAGTTACCAGAAAGATGGTTTCTGGAGAGTCACTACCAACGAGACAGTGTATAAACAGGTAGACCCAATTACAAGTGTTATAAAAAAAAACGAAGAATTGCCCATCTCTTCCACATCCTTAGGATGTCCAACAGCAGGATTCTGAAACAGCTGGTCATGAAAAATATTAATAGGAAGACCCAAGGACACTACGTCTCGCAGACTCTGAAAGATCTGCAAGAGATCGGTTTGCGGATCTAGGATGCACCGGACAGAACAAGAATCTTCTTCTTTTTCTTCTTCTTCTTTCGATGAGGCCTGCTAGGGACCACGTGACAATTTCAGTTCTTCATACTTAGCTGTTTTCTCTTCCGTTCCCTCCAATACTCCCTCATCCTTTCACTATGCAGCCTCTTTCTGTCTTCGGACCACTTCGCACCAAGTTTCCTCTGCAATCTTCCTTGGAATCCCTCCATACTCAATATCTTCTTTCTAAAAATCTCTCTGTTCAGCGTTTCTTCTTCTTTTATATTATTTCTTTCTAAATCTTTCCTTACCTCTTGAATCCAACTAGTTGTTGACTTTTATCCCATAGGTACTTGAGTATCATTTTCGCTAGTATTGAATCATTCATCCTGTACATATGTCCAAAAAATAGCAGTCTTCTCTTCCTTATCGTCTCTGTCATGTCCTCTATGTTCCTGTATATTTCATCATTAGATCTTAGTTTCCATGTCTCTTTAGTTTTCACTGGGCCTAAAATTTTTCTCATGATTCTCCTTTCTAGTATTTTCAGTTTATCTAAACTATAATTTAGTACCAAGCATTCACTTGCGTACAGGCATTCCGGTTTCACTACTGTAGTGTAGTGCCTTATTTTAAAATTTTTAGATAAGCACTTTTTGTTATAATAATTTTTAGTGATACCATATGCTCTTTCCATTTATCGTACCCTTTCTTCAACAGCAGACTTCTCCAAGCCATTGTCCTGGATCATTTCTCCAAAATATTTGAATTTCTTTACTTTTCCCCTGCACCAATATCCGTAACCAAAAAATTTGGAGCGTTTTTGATGTTTGTAATAAATTTAGTTTTTTCTACGGAGATTCTCCTTTGGCTAAACACATTGACCGATTGTTTTGAAATTAGGTACGTTTTTTTATTATTTTAAGGCGAAAAGCACATTGAGGCTATTATCGCCTCCCTAAATGTAAGTGTAAAGTGTTAAAGTCGTAACTATAGTGTTGTAAGTGTAAGTGTGTGTTAGACTCGGGTACCGCGAGGGACGTCTAAATCCTCTCAAGAGGTGCAGCTAGTCTGCACACCTGCGGGGAAATTAGGTACGGAGGAACCTTCCTTATGTGTCAGATTTTTTCCCGTTTACTTCCGTTTCTCCCTGCTTTATGGAGTATGAACATAACATTTCCAATAAAGTTGGTCCAGTAACATTTTTCGTAAATATAACGGTGTGTTAATAGGAATTAGTTTTACGAAACAGCTATTTCACCATAACGGATTTCACACAGATAACGCGGAAGGAGCTTCTGACTATAGACAGATCAACATTTAATAGAAAACATAAATTTAAATCTAACTTGACTGTACAAACATACCGAGGCAGTGAAAAATGAGTCCAAAGCCTGAGCAGCTTGGAAAGCCAAGCCTCGCAGAAATTTGTCCAAGTTACTTGCTATCTGAACAATATTTGGACGGAAGAAGGAATTCTCTAGTTTGACCACTTCCACTTCCTCAAAGCCCTCTGAGACCAGTCTGCGAAATAAATAAATAAGTTTTAAAATTATGTTAGAAAATGTAATTCATTAATATTATAACATATATCCGGTTCGTAGATCAACTTCAGTGGTGAATATTATTGGCCGCCTTGGTGGCCTGGGCTTTCACCTCGAGGACCCGAGTTCGATTCCCGGCCAGGGCTTGGCATTTTCATACGCTATAAATCATCCCATCGTCTGCATTAGCCCAAGTGTGCACAATAATCGGACGTTAAATACCAAAAAACAAAAACAAAAACAAACAAAAAACGCTAAGCTAATCTCAAATATTAAAACATAACCTCAAAATAATTCAAATGAAGAAACGGTTACTTTCCAAAATAACAGCTGTTCACTGGAAGTAGTTTTATAGACCACTAGCATTACCCGTCGCGGCTTCGCCCACGAAACTTAAAATGTTTCAGTAATGTAATAATTTAGAAACATAAAAAAATATATTAATAAAAGCGTGATCATCTAAACTCGTGATTATTTTACAGTGAATATGAAAAAAATATTATAACCTGAATATGTTGTTTTATTCAAACGTATTCCATTCGATATAAAAAAAAACCGATAAAAATATTTTTCTCCAATACAAACATTTATTCCTCATTTATATTTTTGTCCTTTTAGGGGATGAATTTCGGGGTGGGTGGATGGAAATTCTGAATTACGTGTAACGTAATTTGTGTTTTAGAATATTTTGTTTACTTTAAGAAAAGCCGATAAAAATATTTTTCTCTAATGAAAACACTCTTTTTCTCCAATTACACCTCATTTTTTACATTTTTAATCTTTTAGGGAATGAATTCGGAAAAATGTTGAAATATGTGTTTCATTATTTGTGTTTCATAGCATATTTTTAGAATATTCGATCCAAAACAAACATTTTTTTAATGCAAAATTGTATACACCTTTTTTACATTGTCTACCCCGTTTCAATCTCATTAGGAGATGAGTTTTGGGTCAATGGTGAAAAATTTCATTACTTATATTTAAGAGTGACTATGTTACGTTTTAAGAAGGTCAGACGAAAAACATATTTTCCACTAAAAATTGTACCTCATTTTTACTTCTTTTCGATGAATATATTTCGAGAAATTAGGTCGATATTTAATTTTTTATGACAGCTGTACTCTTGAAAAGGCAATTTTGAGAAATGAGCGTCTTTTTTGAGGGATATTTATGAATTATATTTGAGTGAAATCCATAAAGCCGGTTTTGAGAAAATCAGTTGTTTATTACTTAAAAAGTGGTCTTGAAATACGGGCAAACCTAACCTCCTATCTACCAAATTTCATAAAAAACGGTTTAATAATTTATTCTAAATCGTTTTACACATACGGATAGATATCACTTTTTTGTCTCTGAAAATCTGTAAAAATATGCGTCTAATATCTCAACATCGAATTTTTTAACGTAGGAAGAAGTTACAGGTAAAAAGATAAGTTGCAGTTCATTTTTAAATGACCTTTAACTGCAAATATTCTCAGGATGAAGGAGTTGGTAGACTGGTCAAGCGTTACCTGATGTTGACTATTCTATTATTTCCTTTTGTCGGATCTCAAGCAATCGTAATACTATATTTTCTTATACGTACGATAAGGTGCCTGGTATCATGCTGTGGAAGGAACGGTATGCAGCGGTGGTGAAACTGTTGACCGTAGAGGGGTTGAGGAACACATCGTACTCCGTGGTGCTTAGGTCCTGGTCCTCGTCTCCGTCCAGAAGGTTTATCTTGCGTAGAAATGTATCCCCTGTAAGTTATTGAAAGCCTAAGTCATACGATAATTGTTCAATAAGCTCTAATAGCTTTTGTATTTAAATTGTCTCATTGTAAATTGTTCTAACGACCAAACCGTTTGTATTAATTGATAATTTATCAATCATCAACAATCATCAACAATCATCATCATCATCATCATCATCATCATCATCATCATCATCATCATCATCATCATCATTATCATCACCGCCGTCGCCGCCGTCCTCCTCGTCGTCGTCGTCGTCGTTATCGTCGTCGTCGTCGTCATTGTCATCATCATCGACAACGTCATCGTCGTCCTCCTCGTCGTCGTCATCGTCGTCGTCGTCATCGTCATCGTCCTCCTCGTCGTTGTTATCGTCATCGCCATCATCGTCGTCATCATCATCGTCGTCGTCATCATCGTCATCGTCGTCGTCCTCGTCGTTGTCATAGTCGTTATCGTCGCCATCGTCGTCGTCATCGCCGTCCTCCTCGTCGTTTTTGTCGTCATCGTCATCATCGTCGTCATCGTAGTCGTCGTCATCGTCGTCATCACTAGTCAATCGACTAATGTCAACAATTAGGAGAATCAAAATTAACTTGCACTTTGCTAAAACTACTCGCATTTTTCAAAACAATAGTAGAAATACGGAGTAACTAATAAAAATGTTTAATTTATTGTGTTGACCAACAAATATTGCATATAAATCTTCACATAAGACCAACATTCTTATTTTTAAGCATTCGGTTTGTCAATAATTAGGAAAACAACGGTTGTCAAACAATTAGGAAAAATTCAAAAATACATAAGCTATTTATATAACAATATAAAAAAAAATGTTTAAGTCAATCCCTACTTAGGTCAACTATTTATTCCTAAATTTATATCCTTCTAAATATTTTATATAAGAGAAATATTTTCTCCCATATAAAACTAAAATTAATTAATTATATTTAATTAATGAATTAATATTTGAAAAAAACATCAAGTGTCATCCACTAAAAGTGAAAAAAATGTATTTGAACTTGAGTGGATGAATAGAAAATATTTTCTTAACGATTGAAAATTTGAATAATATATATATATATATATATATATATATATATATATATATATATATATATATATATATGGATAGTGTGAACTAATAGTAGGAATTGAAAAACCAAAACTAATTTTTCTCACTATTGATTAATCAAAAACTAGTTATCCTTGATAGTTTAAATCTTGTACAAAATTTATGTCGTAGTTGCGGATTGAGAAAGGTGTTTGAGAAAGAACTCCTAAGTGATAAAATATGGATTCCACAGCAAAACACGAATATATCGATAGTGAGTGGATGTAATAATGCCCGCGTGGTCTGTAGCAAACTCGAAAACCGTTTACGATCTTCCAAACAATTTATAGACTTCGAAAACATGACGTGACTTTCTTTGACATATTTTTATTGTCCAAAACATGTCGATATCAACTGACAATTGACTTGTTACTCATAAATGTTCATCCACAATGTTTTCTTACCGAAATTCAATTGAAAAATTATGACCTATTGGAGCAGTCATCACGGTAAGACCCATACCAGGATCTTGAAATGAACACCAATTCTTACATCGCTAAATCATTTTGATATATATATATATATATATATATATATATATATATATATATATATATATATATATAATCGATTTTTGTGTCAAGCTTAAATCATATATATAATATATATATATATATATATATATATATATATATATATATATATATATATTGATTTAAGCTTGATACAAAAATCGGTTATAGTATAATAGCTTGGACAAATTCGTTAACCAGCAAAATTCGTTCAAAAGTTTCAAAATGGCGGACTTTCAAATCTTTAATAATTCATAATTTTTTTGTTGTCTTAAATTTTTTTTTGAAAAAATCGACTTTATCATCGTAATCGGCGATAAAAAGTCGTAAATTAACGTTTCGAATTTTGCGAAATCCGTTGAAATCAGGAAATTTTTTGACTAATGTAATAATTTTGTACTTTTAATTTTGTAATTTGTAAATTTAAAATGCTTATATTTAGATTTTAATGCGGTTTATGACGGTAAAATCAGAATTTCTAAAAGAGAAAGAAAAAAACGGGCTGCACTCAGGGAGTGCCGAAAGGAGTGAAAACTTGAAAAATAACGTTGTGCCATTTATACAAAATTTTCTGTGTATGGTAAAATTTGCCCATCCAAAAAGTACCCAACGATATATAGTATATACGCGTGGCGTGCATCCTATACTATTTTATATACTATAAACAGTATACATTGTAGCGGTGACGGTGTCGCTATAAAATCTGATGCGAGTTCAGTGGTTTTTGTCCATCTAAAAAGTGCCCAACGATACACGTGCATCCTATACTATTTTATATACTATGCACAGTATACATTATATATCTCATGGTAGCGGTGACGGTGTCGCTATAAAATCTGACGCGAGTTCAATGCTTTTTGCCCATCCAAAAAAAGTGCACATCGTCGCTAAAGAAGTTTTCACTTCAAAAAATATATTTCGAAATTTGCTTCTATCACGTCAACGAGATAGCTGCTGGCCGCGATTATTTAAAATTTTGTAGGTAGCCAAAAATATGGGTGTTAATCAAAATAGGCTTAGGTTGGACAATTTAATCTAGCAAAGTATCCTTTCATCCGTAACGAAATGACCATACTAGGTAATATTTTGTTTTATCTTTCGAAAATCTGTTTTTACCATGGTATTTTTAATTAAGTATGTTGTGTGTCATGATGAAATTGTATAACTAAACTTTACATACCCACAAGCACTGGCAGGAAGTCTTTGTATGTAATGTGCTGAGTGATTGCCACAACGATCCTGCGAGCCTCTTGGTACAAAGTCTCGTCATCCCAGTGCGGGTTCAGCGCCTCAAGTTCTTCGCAAAGTCGGTTGTGTTCCCTGAGCAGGATTATTTGATGCACTGCTATTGTTGGGTTCAGGTTCACCCGGTCGTCACCTAAACAGGACAGAATCTGATGGGTGACAAACGGCAAGAATTTGACTTGTTTCAAACTTCACACAAAAACCGATTTTGTTAATAGCTTGGACAAGTTCGTTAACCAACAAAATTCGTTCGTCAGTTTCAAAATGGCTGCCGTTTCGAATCTTTATAAATTTATAACTTTTCTTTCTTAAACATTATCAAAATCTGATCTCAACTAGCGTTAAAAACTATACACATTTTGTCTATTTTCAAAATATTAATAAACTTTACTCGACGGCGATCAGAGTTCATTTTAATATTTTCATTTTGAAATTTTTTAAATGCTAATACATGCAGATTTTAATTTTGTTTACGATGGTGAAATTATAATTTTAAAAAGTGTAAGATAAAGAAAAATACTTTTTGGAAATTCGCTTCAATGTGAGACAGTTGCGGGCCGCGATTATTTATAATATTCATTATGTTTCATCTGAATTCGCCAGTAGGTTCAGGTTGGTAAGGACTCGATTTAATGGTTTGGGTTTACAACGAATTGTGTGAAAATCCACTTAGTGGAGATGTAGCCTGTACTAACTTGCAGTGATTTAAGAGGAATGTAAGTAATTTGAGTTTGTTGTTAAAAAGGTTATAATATTTAATTCACAAAAAAAAACAAGATGGAAAAGAAAAGAATAAGAAGGAGACAGAAAAGAAAAAGTTGAGGGAGACAGGGATTAGGAAAAGGGATGGAAAGATTATTATTGCCACTCAGAGTGTAAGAGGTGTATAGTATTAGAAATTAGTGCGTAACAGGTTACAAAACTATCATAAAAGAAGAAGAAACGAAGAAAGGGAGAAAAGAAAGGAACAGAGGAAGAGTAATGTAAGGAAAAGGGTAAAAAGAAGAATTTATTATTATTATTACTTAAAATGTAAGAAGTAAAATGTAAATTTAATTTGAGTTTAGAGCCGGAACTAGTTGTAACATCGAATCCATGAAGTGAAAAAGAGAAGAAAAAGAGAAAGAGGAGGAGAAAATAGGAGAGTTTACTTTTGGCACTTGGATTGTAAGGGGGATATTGAATTTGAGATTGGAAATGGAACAGGCTACAACACCATCCACGAAGAGAAGATGTGTTGGCAACGAAGGCGAACGAGAAACAACCACATATCTTCCATATTATATATATGTATATATATACTTACATACCATATATATATAAGTATATATATACTTGTATTAGCAGATTTCGTGCAGGGAGGTGCGGAGCCTTTCTCAAGGAAACTGGAGCGAATAACAATACTGGAGTCCAGATATAATTTGGGTAACTTCAAGGAAAAGCACAAGACATTACGCTAAAACTTACGCACATAATGGACTGGGAAATGGAAGAAATTCAAATTCAAACCCCATCATCGTCGTGTCACTAAGCAAGCCTGGAACAGGCTGTCCAAACTCATCAATTGTTGGTTCATTAAAGATGGACAACTTGGAAAAGCCGATGTCAGAAACCGTCGTACAAATGCGGACCCTATCACTGCTGTCGACACTGCTGTATAAGGAAACAACTCCTTTTTAGAAAGTCAAGCCTTAGGAGGACTAAAGCCTTTAAGAAAATGTTGGCGTTGATGATAATTCTTCAATGAGAAAAAAAAGGTAAAAGGAATTTTCTCGTGAGTTTCACTTCCGTTCAAGGAAAAGTTAAGGTGTTCTCTGAAATTAGAAGAAGAAATGTAAACTAAAGGACTGTGTCCTAGTGGTAAGCCTCCCAGGAGAGTGGTGACAGTGCTTGATGGACAGCCCCCTGGCAGGGAATGGACGAAATGCTTGCCTTACGGAGTGCACGTTAAGTGACACTCTGACATCTAAAGAGGTGGATAGCCTAATGTCGCCTGCCGGAACTCAAAGGGAGAATTCACGAAAGAACAGTTAATGGTTACCAGTAGCGAGTTTGCGTGAGAAGCAGAGAACGAGCAATCCAGCACTCGGGTGAGGACGAATTAACCGTTGGAAGCAAAGAGCATCACTGTCTAGTTTGTTAAGGACAAAGGAAGAGCAAAAGATTTAATGTGGCGGCAGAGCTTTGGGAATGCTATCAGAAACATCTCGCCCTTCTTTAAATCTACCTGTCAAGTAGCAAGCGTCCTTGGGCGATCTGTTATCGCACTCTTGCCTGGCCCTCTCAGAGTTAGGAGGGAAGTGGCGGTTGTCAGACGTCACTTGAGTCTTCAGCTTTCCGCCAGAGAATGTTCTCAGCTTAATGGCCAACTCGTCAAACGATCCGTACACGAAACTGGCGTCCACAAAATGAGTCACTGTGGCTACCTTGAATCAATAAATACAACAGGTTCAGTGCCTTTACAATAATAACAAATTGTGTTTGTATTACTTACTGTTTGCTTAAGATTGTAATAACCTCCAATGGATGTTGGACGAAAACAATGTCCCAGATCTAACAAACGTTATTTAATATCATAATATAAACGTAATAGACAAGTCTGTTCTCAGCAAAACTCGCGTGTCATTTATAAAAAGGCGATCGTATAAAATCTATTAAATTTTGTTGCTACCGCCATCTTGAAATGTAAAAGTAAAATAAAAATATTTTTTTGTAAACGTGAATTTTGAAATTTTAGTTATGGTACACTGTCATCAATTTGTTTTTTTTTGCAGTTTATAGTAGTTATATATAATTGTCTATATTCTAAATATTTCGCAAATTTCAGTTGGAAAATGCCAGTGAAGCATCTATAATGGTAATTTCCAGTGAGCGCCAATCCTAAGCCCCAGATATTTTTTAAGGGACGTTAAAATTTGCATTTATATATATATATATATACATTTGTGCGTATATTTTTTTGCGATGCCAAAAAAAGTGGAAAAAATCTTTGATAGACTACCTGAGGTAGGGTACGCACTGCCCCAGAATGTGGGACTCAAATTAAGTTCAAACTCAAGTTAGGATATATTGTTACCCACTAAAAAAACCACCAAAAGCATTCTTCTTCTGTAAACCCCCCTTACGGAACCGCCGCTAGGCATTACTTCGTGGGTAGGTGGACTGGCTGACGTTTGTTCTCCTTTCTCGATCCTAGCCCCTAATTATCTCTTCATTACCACTGCAGCGAATCCCGTAATGGCCCTCCAGTTGGCCTCTGAAGCCATCATTGTCGCAATCAGACTTTCCGGTGTAATGCTGCCTCGCAGATACGTTTGCAACTTCATCCTTTCCTCGTCGAATCTCCGACACCAGAAAAACACATGCTCCGCATCTTCCTCCACTGCTAGAAGACAGAAGGGATAAGCCGAGTCTGTTTCCAGCCTGAAATGCAACAAGTAAGCTCGGAAGCAACCTCCCCATGATCCCTGTTGCACCAATTCTGGATGTTACCTATGAGGTGGTATGTCCATCGTCCATTTGTTGATTCGTCCCACTGTCGCTGCCATGTCTCCAGGGTCCGATTTCGCTTCTCTGTAATTGCCATTGTATGACTATACCGCGGCTCAACACTTCGCTTGCGCAAGTAGAGCCTCGCTCTTTCATGAGCCAACAGCTCCATTGGGGGTTCGCCCGCCACTACGCATGCAGCGTCGTGGGAAACTGTTCGGTAACCACTCACGACACGCACAATGTGTGTGTGTGTGTGTGTGTGTGTGTGTGTGTGTGTGTGTGTGTGTGTGTGTGTGTGTGTGTGTGTGTGTGTGTGTGTGTGTGTGTGTGTGTGTGTGTGTGTGTGTGTGTGTGTGTGTGTGTGTGTGTGTGTGTGTGTGTGTGTGTGTGTGTGTGTGTGTGTGTGTGTGTGTGTGTGTGTGTGTGTGTGTGTGTGTGTGTGTGTGTGTGTGTGTGTGTGTGTGTGTGTGTGTGTGTGTGTGTTGTGTGTGTGTGTGTGTGTTTTTGTGTGTGTGTGTGTGTGTGTGTGTGTGTGTGTGTGTGTGTGTGTGTGTGTGTGTGTGTGTGTGTGTGTGTGTGTGTGTGTGTGTGTGTGTGTGTGTGTGTGTGTGTGTGTGTGTGTGTGTGTGTGTGTTAGCACTCTAACGTTAGCAAATATGGTTCAAATGGCACAAAAAACGGTTTTGGTACGCAGCTTGGACAAGATTCATACACAGCAAAATCATTTTAACAGTTTAAAACTTATTATTTGAAATCTAAAACAATACATAACTTCTGAAAATATTATTTTACTAATGCGATTGGCGTTAAAACTGCTTAAATTGGTATTTTAAATTTCTAAAATTATATTGAATATGAATATGACGACGTTCAGCGGTTCATTGTCTTATTTTTTTAATGTAATTTAAAATTCTGATTTATTCTAATTTTGACGCTGACTATCACGGTGGAATGAGATTTTGTAAGAAGTATAAGATAAACAAATATTGTGATACGGTGCTTTTATAAATCCATCACGTCAGCTAGACAGCTGCGTACCCCAGTGATTACTTAATAGTTTTTACTAAATTGCTGCCTTATTTTTTTTTATTAATTCATGAAATTATAAAGTAAAGAAACTGTATTAGTTTTTTAACGGGAAATTAAAATTTTAAACAATTTTTAATCATTCAAGCTAAAATTTTAGTCATTTTTGTTGTCATGTTTTGTCGAGTGCATTCAATCAACGACACTACGTTTTGTGGTTTTCAGGCATTTGTTTTTGTTCAATTAAAATTACTTCTGGATAACACAATAAAACTTGCAATCTCTCCCGTCCATCCAAAGATTTCCTTCGCACATCTGCGTCACAATTACCTGTTGCTGAGGTGACAGATGGCAGCCGAGATTCGTTGTCGTGGATGAGCGAACAAAGTTGAGGCAGGTCAGATCAAACTGGCTGTAGAATGGGTCGTCCTTCGGTACTTCTATCGGCATGCAGGGTTTTTGTTGTGGTGTTGTGTCCGGCGGTAGGTGTCCTCTACGACAGCACATTAAGTTTCCTCCATTATCTGAAATAATTATTTATGTACAAGTAAAAATAATAAACGAGCTCTCTCTCTCTCTCTCTCTCTCTCTCTCTCTCTCTCTCTCTCTCTCTCTCTCTCTATACGGCGATAATAGTTGTTATAGTTTTTGCCGGAAATATGTTTATATGTGTGTGTGTGTGTATCGGTTTTACACAAAAACAGGTCAATAATTACGTAAGAATTACAAAGGGACATCTTCGGCGGAATCATTCGTTTGTTTGATGAAAGAAACGACTGACTTTCTCTTTATTTGTTTCACCCAACTTTGGGGTACACTAAATCAATCACTTTTTAATGTTCTGTGCTTTCCTTGTAGTCCAGTATTGCTTCATTCGTTGTGATCTTGCTTTTCTTTCTTCGTCAGAGATTTGGATCGTTCCCTTGGATTTGACTTTGGTTGGAAGAAATGGACCAAGGAAATGAAATGGTGATTAGATGATTCACCAATTTGAGGTTCATGAGAATGAAAGGAGGGGAGAGGAAGACATGAACAATTATGGCTAGAAGAGATGTTTGAGGCTTGTACTATTGAAATGAAGCAAAAAGAAAGGAGGATAGCTACGTCAGATGTACTTTACTAAATTACACAACTTTTCTTATATATATATATATATATATATATATATATATATATATATATATATATATATATATATATATATACGCTTAGTCTATATATACGTATTTAAAATAAAATGTGTGTTTGTGTGTGTGTGTGTGTGTGTGTGTGTGTGTGTGTGTGTGTGTGTGTGTGTGTGTGTGTGTGTGTGTGTGTGTGCGCGCGCGCGCATGTGTGTCTTCAACAATAACTCTTGAAGGTTTAAACCGATTTTAACCAAACCTTTAACACATATTACTTACTAAATATAACAAAGTAGACAACCCCTTGTGCTACGTATGTCACAGGGGCTGGTAAATAAAAATTAATCGATGTTAAAGGCCAGTACATAAGGTTTTGATTCACAGAGGTAAATAACGACATTCTCGGAGAGATTTTAATTAATTGAAACCGTAAAAACTGAAAAATAAAATGTTAAATATTCTAAAAATCAGCCAATAAAACAAACATCGCGATGACGTAATAAAAGTGTTTGAAAGCGAATACCAAATTGGAAAAACAAATATTCGGGTAACACCGGTTTACCAGCTGATATACACGAACTTTAAATCCCTTTTTATGTGCAGCACAAACATAAATACACCGATTTGGATATAAATATGGCGTAGAGGAACATTGTATTTCACTACAAAACAATTTTCCGCTAATAACTTCACCTTGACCAACCAATTCACTGAAAACTTCGTAAATGTTTATATTACTAAGTAAATAAGATTTTCTAAAACAGCTCGTGCGGTTTTTACCTGACTTTTGGTTAACGATGTGGCTAACGTCGTGCGACACCACTTGGCCCCACTCCATCACGTTCAGGACATTCACTCTATCAGGAACATTGCGGTCAGGAAAGAGTGGTCGCAGTTCTCCCGCAGTCGGTAAAGGTTTTCCAGTAATAGACTTCCGTGGCTCGTTCACACCTTGACATATTTCAGACACTAATCATTTTGTGTTTAAAACTACCTAGCTGTACTTCTCGGCATTGCCCAGAGAATAGATAGTAAAGGAGTTTATTTTAAACATTAAGTCATTCTAAAAGTATTTCTAATATATATATATCGTACCCCGCAGGGTGGTGCAGACTAGCTGCACCTATTGAGAGGTCCCTCGCGGTACCCGAGTCTAACACACTTACACTTATAACACAACACTTACGACTTTAAACACTTTACACTCACACTCACATTTAGGGAGGCGATAATAGCCTCAATGTGCTTTTCGTCTTAAAATAACTATAAAATATATATATATATATATATATATATATATATATATATATATATATATATATATCGCAATGTAATTAAATCCAGTTGTCGAAACAACAGCACTACCTATCGGATTCAATTGAAAGCACTCTCCACACAGTAGCTGGTGGAAAGTAATTGTTTACGGATATCAGTCAAAATACTTCCGACATTAATAAGAACAAACAGTGAAATTTTCATCGAAACATGTTCAGTAGTTTTTGAAGAACATTGCCTTATATATAAATGAGTAACAAAGTAGAAAACGAGTATATACGGGATTGCTCCCCAGAAAGTCTTAAAAGCACAAACTTGTGTGTGCGGGCTTGCTACTGAAAAGGGTAACGGGGTAACGGAAAGAGATATGGCGGTGAAATCGCTCTCAAAACACTCCTGGCGCTAATAAGAACAAACTGTGAAGTTTTTGCGAAATCGGCTCAGTAGTTTTTGCGTCTGTAGAGGTCACATATACGAACGTTGCATTTTATACATATATAGATTAAAAACAAATAAAATATCAAGTGAAAACAAATAACAAAATAAAATCAAAAAATTATAAAATAAATTTATCGATCGAGAATAAACGGGAAAAAACTTTTTATTTATTTATTTTTTTTGCTGGCGATAAACCAATATGGTTATCATCACTGTCACGCGAAATAGGAATATGAAAAAGCTAACAAAATAATAAAAAACATTAAAAATTATTTTCATAAAAAAACAAACAAAAAACTATAATATTAAAAATAAATAAAACAAAACAAAATTAAATAACTGTTATAACTATACGACTAAAACTAGTTAACATTGATATACCTCTTAAAGACAACATACACACTAATTATTGATGGCCGTAAATTGGCCCTGCAACAATAACAAGATAAATAAAAGAAATATAAACGTATCTGAAACTAAATAACAAAATAAAAACAACTTAAAAAAATAAATTAATAAATATGAAATATACCCAAATTTTACAGGGTAAAAGAACAATATGGAATGTCTGTCAGTGTCTATACACATCACTGGAGACTAGCTAATTGATAGACATTTTTTTTTGAATTT
Source organism: Callitettix versicolor (assembly GCA_022606455.1). NCBI lineage: Eukaryota > Metazoa > Arthropoda > Insecta > Hemiptera > Cercopidae > Callitettix > Callitettix versicolor. Next base: position 13,440,878 of record CM040190.1, read on the forward strand.
GGCACTTAAGTTTATGGACAAAACTCTGTTATAAATATGCTACTTTCGGATTTAAAGACTCTGATGTTTTTTTTCAAATGAATTCTTTAACGAACAGTCGCTATATTTCCACTAAATCAGTAGAGAAACAATTTTAAAAAATCTGCTGAATTTGTTAAAAATTGCTTCATCACGCCTTGCTAAAATCTTGATCATATATGAAGATAAATGTAACTCATTTAATTGAGGAGAATTTGAAATCTGTTTACTTGTAAATTGAATAATCTCGATCTAGTTATTTCTTTATATTTAAAACAATGCCTTTGGCCTGACCTAAATTGAAAATTTTACTGAAACGGTGCCTTACAAATTTTACAGAAACGGCGATGTTTGCTCAACAATTAAAATATTCACGTGGAAAAGACATTTGCAGGCACGTTTAATAATATTTCGATCAAACGTCATTTCTGGGATGAAAAAATTATCGCGGTACTTAGCTGTCTTGCTGACGTAATGGGAGCGGATTTACAAAAAGTAACCTTACATAATGAACATTTTAATGTGCTATTATTTTAACAATAAAAATACAAAAGTGAACCGTTGAATTCAAAATTTTTGTCATTTTCACTTACTTGATAATCTGATTGCTGAAAACTAACACCCGTCGGGTTAATTTTTAGCCATTTGACATTGGAAAAATGAACTATTGAGCAGCCATCATGGTAAAACCCAGACCTGGGACCTTGAAATGAGCACTGATTTTGACCACTTTTAGCGGGAACGTTGAAATTTATATATATATATATATATATATATATATATATATATATATATATATGTGTGTGTGTGTGTGTGTGTGTGTGTGCACGCTCTCGTTCGCAATTTTAGTCCAATTTGATTAAAAATTTACACGAAAATCGATTGTGGTAATAGGTTAGGCAAGTTCTTTAACCAGCAAAAATTCATTCAACAGTTTCAAAATGGCGACAATTCCAAATCTTTAAAAATTCATAACTTGTTAAATTCATAAACCCATAACTTAGCGTTTTGATTTTTCAAAATCCGTTGAAATTATGAATTTTTTTAAGGCAGTCAGTTTTCATTTTATTAGCTTCAATGAAAAACACCTTACAAAAAGTGTAAGATAAGGAAAAATACTGTTAGAAATTCGCTTCTATTACGTCAGCGAGACAGCTGCGTGCCACAATTTTTTTTACACCGCATACCGATGGCGGAGAACATACCGCTAATGGCAGAAGACTACATTCATCCGGCCGCCTAGGCTCATCCGGAGTCAACATGAATCAGCCCATTTCAAATGAGTAATTTTGGAAAATTTGTTTCCCTCACATAGGCGAAAGAGCTGCGTGCCTGTATTAGTAATTAAAACAACTTGACTTACCATCCGTGTATGCAGCTCGGACGAGACGTACCAAAGCTGTGCCGGCCATGCCCCACATCGGGAACAGCAGGTTGTTGCAAGAACCGTTGATGGTGCGGTACTTGGCCTCCTCGTCGCACTTCGGTACTTTGACGCAACGGTCAGCGATGTCCTGTTGGCTTAGTGGCAGGAAACTGTTTGCTCCTGGTTCTGGGAAAGACATCCTGGGTCTAAAGAAGAGTAATGGTCACATTCGTACACATGACACGGTGGCTACTTCACTCAGTTATGACAATTACAACTGTTTTATATTCATACGCAGTAACAATAAGAGTTTATAACCTGTTCGTTGTTTTCATAATTAATTATAAGATGTCTTTTAAATAGGCCTAGACTTTTTACCACCAGGAAGGTGCTTAACTCAACTTTTTTCAATTCGAAAGTAGTCTCATTTTAACAGTTTATTTAAAAATACAGTGTGCAAAAATGCACAAACTATCTGGCATTCAGTTATTATTTAAAATTGGTTAAAATGAAGTTTTTTTATATCAAAACAAAACGTTACAAATTTCAAAAAAAATGTTTCTTTCAAAAGCTAACGAAAAGATATAAAACGATAAATAACAAAATATTCAGCCTAATTTCTCAAAACTGGTTGATTAGGTTTTGCTAAAAATATAACACTAGTTAGTGTATAAAATTTGAAAAAATATATTTGCTGTTGGTGTAAATCGATAAACTCGATTTTACATTATTTTTTGATAACTCACTAACTAGATTTTTCGGGGATATAGCGACCCATAAGTATTGTTTGTGTAACTTAGCACTTACATTTAAGGAAAACGTTATTGAAATCGTTAGACGCGATTTTGAGAAAATCCAATTTCAACAGTTTTTTTACCAGAAACGTCCTTCAAAAACAGAATTTTAAACGTAGGGGTAGATCAGACCTTTATGGGGAATTTCATCAAAATCGTTCAATTAGTTTTGAGACTTGCATAGGCATGCATCTAAAAACATCTAAGCAACACTACTTTTTTGAGTTTGGGAACTGATGACGGATTAATTTATATTTCCAAACAGTTTGTTTCTCAATCACCATGATTCCTTTATACTTCGTGTAGTAAGGAGTGTTTTACGTTACAAGACGGAATGTTTTCCGTTACAAGACGGAACGTATTCCGTTACAAGACGGGAAGTATTCCGTTACAAGACGAAACGTATTCTGTTATAAGACGAAACGTATTCTGTTACAAGACGAAACGTATTCCGTTACAACACGGAACCTTTTCCGTTACAACACGGAATCTTTTCCGTTACAAGACGGAACGTATTCCGTTACAAGACGGAACGTTTTCCGTTGCAAGACGGAACGTATTTTGTTACAAGACGGAACGTATTCCGTTACAAGACGGAAAATATTCCGTTACAAGACGGAACGTATTCCGTTACAAGACGGAACGTATTCTGTTACAAGACGGAACGTATTCCGTTAAAAGACGAAACGTTTTCCGTTACATGACGGGACGTATTCCGTTACATGACGGAAAGTATTCCGTTACAAGACGGAACTTATTCCGTTACAACACGGAACGTATTCCGTTACAAGACGGAACATATTCTGTTACAAGACGGAACGTATTTCGATAAAAAACAAAAATCTTACTATTTGTTTTGAAAAAATAAAAATTTTTGCCAAAACTTCTGCACATTAATCTATCTGAAATTTCAAAGACAAAACTAATCTCGGAACGCAGTTATCTTGCTGACGAGATAGAAATGAATTTTTTAAAATATTTTCCTTTCTATTCACTTTTTTGTAATTCCGACCATTCAAACTTTTCAAATCGTATTGAAAATACGAAAATGAACCTCGACCGCAGTGAACGAATTTCTTAATTTCAACGGATTTAGAAAATTCAAAATATGCGATTTTTAAAGCTGCTCGCGACGATGAAATCAGATTTTCAAAAAAAACGTTTAAGACAAAAATGTTGTGATTTTAATGTCAGCCATTTTGAAACTGTTGAACGAATTTTCCTGTTTAACGAACTGATCCAAGCTATTAATATAATAGTTTTTTTGCCAAGTTTGAATCACATTTGATCTAAATTTGCGAATGTAAGCGTGCTAAACCCCCCTCACACACACACACACACACACACACACATATATATATATATATATATATATATATATATATATATATATATATATATATGCGAAAAACCTGCATGATTATTATCGCCCGTACATGTATATACTCCTCAAAAAGTGATCTAGAGGTAAGGATCTGTGCTCATTTCAAGTGCCCGGGTCTGGGTCTTACCGTGATGGTCCAATAGATCCTTTTTCCAATGGGAATTCACTAATAAAATAAATGAAAATCTGACGTGTAGGTTTTACATACGTACATGATCCGGCGATGCATGATGAGGCTATCCTGAATAGTGACATTATCCAGTTGGTTGTAATCACGACCCAAGTTAGCGGATTCTTTGTCGCTGTTGACGAGTGCTTGAAAGTACTCAGGAGTTCCAGGCTTTAGGTCTGTTCCTCGATTGTCACTGGCACCTGTAACACTCTCGCTATTAAGGCGTGATTTTATTTAAAACTAGAGGACCGTGCGACTTTCGCTGTTAATGGAAAAAAAGAATAATACTATTCGAAGTGTGTTCAGAAAGTAACGAGAATTTTAATTTTTTGAACAAAATATGTATTTATTCTTCTACATTGATGTTGCCTTCAAAATAGTCCCCATTGGAGATTATGCACTTGTGCCAGCGCTTCTTCCAACTCGATCTTTGAGATAGCCTTTAGTTCTTTCAGCGATGCGCTTTTAATGTCATCTACGGCTGTAAAACGGCGGCCCTTTAAGGTTCTCTTTATTTTTGGAAAAAGGAAAAAGTCACACGGAGCCATGTCTGGCGAATATGGAGGCTGGGGCATCGTTACAGCACTGTTTTTGGCCAAAAATTCACGAACAAGCGATGAAGTGTGATCTGGTGCATTATAGTGGTGCAAAAGTCATGAATTGTTTTTCCACAGATCAGGGCGTTTTTTTCGGATTGCTTCACGGAAACGGCGTTGAACTTGTAGGTAGTACTCCTTATTGACCGTTTCACCTGGTGGCAGGAATTCATGATGCACTATGCCATTAATATAGAAGAACACAGTGAGCATAACCTTCACGTTCGACCGCGCTTGTCGAACCTTTTTCGGTCTTGGCGAGCCAGAATGCATCCACTGGGACGATTGAGCCTTAGTTTCGACGTGATATCCGTAAACCCATGTTTTGTCACCTGTTATAATACGTTTCAGTAATTCTGCATCGTCGTTGACTTCATTTAGTGACTCCTGAGCAACTTCCATTCGCCGCTGTTTTTGTTCAAAATTCAACAATTTTGGAACGAATTTCGCTGCCACGCGTTTCATACACAAAACATTGGAAACAATGTCATGACATGATCCAATCGATATGCCAACATCATCAGCGACCTCTCTACTTGAGATTCAGCGATTGTTCATAACCATTTCTTTCACGTTTTCATCGGTTGTTGATGTGCTGGGGCGTCCAGGGCGTTCGTCATCTTCAACGTCTTCACGTCCTTCTTGGAAACGCTTATACCACTCGTAAATTCTTGCTTTACTCATAGCAGACTCACCATAGGCCTTTGTTAACATTTCACACACTTTGTTAAACTGTATTCCATTTTTTACGCATAATTTGATCCATTTCTTTTAACAAACGAAAATCTCTGAGCTCATAAAACACGTCTAACCTTAGTGGCTGTTACAAACAAAAGTCAACAATGAAAATAGCTGAAAGTTTTATCATACTTCAAGGGCATGTATACCAACATAATAAAAAAAATGTTTGACAATCGGACTCTCCAAGCCCGCGAATAAAAATTCTCGTTATTTTTTGAACACTCCTCGTACAACAGTGTACAGCCAGAAGTTGAACAGTGTAATAGAACCTCTTTGTAAACAGTGTTCACAGTGACTTATGAAATATATGGCAATCACAACTTTCTTAGTTGGTATATGAACGAAAAAGAAACGTTTACTACAATACACTAGTTTTAATTCAATACTTATATTTTAAGATTATTGTAAACATTTTAAGTAAAATCACTGAAAAATCAAGTAGGCCTACTATTTCTTTTCTGTAAAATAGTCGTTGAAATTGTGTTAAATTCTGTTAAAATAGTCGTTAAAATTGTGTTAAATTCTGTTAAAATAGTCGTTAAAATTCTGTTAAATTCTGTTAAAATAGTCGTTAAAATTTTGTTAAATTCTGTTAAAATAGTCGTTAAAATTGTGTTAAATTCTGTTAAAATAGTCGTTAAAATTCTGTTAAATTCTGTTAAAATAGTCGTTAAAATTGTGTTAAATTCTGTTAAAATAGTCGTTAAAATTCTGTTAAATTCTGTTAAAATAGTCGTTAAAATTCTGTTAAATTCTGTTAAAATAGTCGTTAAAATTTTGTTAAATTCTGTTAAAATAGTCGTTGCGTTATAGTTACACTTGTATGGCCTGTTAGTCTGGGGTGTACGGATCCATGGAGATCATTCTTGGATTTCCTCCTATTAACCTTTTTGTCATGGGGGAGGCACCTAAAGCAGCTTACAGATTGCAGGGTGGTGGTGGCTGGCAGCCCTCTATTTATGGGCATACTAGAATCACAGACAAGATCTTTGACCCAATCTTGATGATGAGGACTGATCAGATGGTTAAACGGCACATAGTATCTAGACCCTTTGATGTCGACTTGGCCTTTGAGTGGAGAGATCGTGTGCTGGAAAAACCTGGAGACATAGTATGGTATACAGATGGCTCCAAGACAAATTCAGGCACTGGTGCTGGGGTGTATGGTCTGAGACCGGGGTTAAAGAAAGTAATTACTCTGGGACAGCATACAACAGTATTTCAGGCTGAAGTGATGGCTATTAATGACTGTGTTCGAGAGAACTTGGATCGGGGCTTCAAGAAGGCACGTATTCATATTCATACCGATAGTCAGGCAGCAATAAAAGCACTTGCAGGTCTTATAATACAGTCCAAGCTGGTCTGGGAGTGTTGGAAGAACATTGACGTTGCTGCATCTGAGTTTATCGGACCTGAGCCGGCTTTAGGGATTTCTCTATCGTTGGCCAGGTCCGCTATTAATGGGTGGATTACATGTCAACACCAGGTAAGATGGGACAACCTTCATGAGCATTCCCGTAGAAAACGTCTCTTAAGCAAGTTCCTTCTGGAGGAATTAAATTGGCAGCAGATGTCCTGGGCAGAGCACAACTCAGGAGGATCATTTGGCTCATAACAGGTCACTCTGGTCTGAGAGTGCACATGAAAAGGATAGTTGTATACCACGGAGAAACCGTGTGTAAATTGTGCAGGAAGGAGGAGGAAACTGCAGGTCACATAATTTATTATTGGGAGGCTCTTGCTAGTAGGAGGCTAAGGGTTTTTGGTTTCCAAAACCCTAGGGATCTTCAGCAGAGTGAGCTAGTCAGTGGGTTGTTGGAACTTATTAGTGGCACCAATCTGCTGAACTAGGTATTTTAAGAGGTAAGTTGTACAATAGGTCAGTCGATAGCAGTGCCTGGGGTTGAACTATCCCCTTCCTCTAGTAAATAATCTTAATCTTAATGGCCTGTTAATAAAGATATATCATTTGTTATATTTGGATTATTTAATACAATAAGCTTTACTTTTTTCTACTTACTTATTTAAAAACTATAACCTATAAAATTAATGACTGAACTCTAACATTGTACCTTACTGAAATATTTACAAATGAAACCTACTGTAACTGAACTTTACATTACACCTAAATTAGGCTGTAGTATTTACTGTTTACTAAAAGCACAGCCTTTTAACTACATTTACATATTAGAACTGGCCTAGATTGTAACGATTCTATTTCCGTAACTGATTCAGTCAATAATTATTTGTTTTGAATACAGTAATATTTTATTATTTTTTCCTGCTATTGTAAGGTGAAAAGCACAGAAAAATAAAAGTGATTCTTTGCAAGTCGCTTCCGCCACCTTAGCGAGACAGCTGCGTGCGCCATTATATTGTTCTTTAAGTAGAATGTTGTGCAACGTAAACCGTATTTCGATGTGAATGATGGTAATTTTGGTTCAAATTTGGCACTAAAATCGATTTGATAATACCTTGGTCAAGTTCGTTATCAAGCAAAGTGCATTCAAGATTTTCAAAATGGCGGATGTCTCAATTTTTTTTTAACTTCTTTGTCTTAGTTTTTTTAACGATTTCACTAACGCAACCAGCGTTAAAAACTGCGTAAATTAGCATTTTGAAAATCCAAAATCTATTGAAATTAAGTAATCAAATTCACTTTCATTTTCGTGTGTGTTTTTTTAAGGCGAAAAGCACATTGAGGCTATTATCGCCTCCCTAAATGTAAGTGAGAGTGTGAAGTGTTAAAATCGTAAGTGTAGTGTGTGTTAGACTCGGTTACCGCGATAGACGTCTAAATCCTCTCAATAGCTAATCAACGGGGAATTCACTTTCATATTTTCAATGTAATTTTAAAGTTTAAAATGCTAATATATGCCGATTTTAATTTCGTTTAGGATTAAATAAGAATGTCAAAAAAAGGGCAAGATATAAAATAATTATTTGAAATTCGCTTCCGTCACGTCAGTGATTATTTTCTTTATTGTAAAATAAATAATGTACTTCATCATACTTGTAAAACTATGTATTAAACATAACCTGTAACTAAGTTATAACTTTACGTCCAACTACAATATTTCTACGTGAATTTAAATATGTATCATTTCTTGATACGTGCTATCACGTCTGTGTCCCACTTTTGTTATGCGGAGTTTTGTAGTTGTTTCAGGAAATCAGAAATATATTGATTTTACAAAATTATGGTCAACAGGTATTCAGATATTCTTCAGAAAGTTGTTTTAGAATTAACAAGAACACAGTGAAGTGAATAAAATATTAGGCATATTTCGATAGAACTAACGGTAGTATAATTTGTACTTTATGTTTTAAGGCATATTGATAGTGAGTATAAGTGGTGTGAAAACAAACAAAATCATTTTTCTCACTGGAAATCAGTTCTTGCTCTAATTTTTAACACACGAGAAAAACTCACGCATATATGTTTTAAATTTTCGAATAACGTTTGCACAAAAGTTTATAAGTTATCGTTTTTTTTATAAGGATTTCACCATCGTAATCGGTGTTAAAATATGCATATAATTAGCATCTGAAAACCTTAAGTTACGTTTAAAATACGAAAATGAACCCTGACCGCAGTCCTAATTTCCTAATTTCATGCTAATTTATGAAAATTTAGAAACCGTAGAACGATTTTTTCTGCTTAACGAACTTGTCAAGTTATGACTGAAGGTCTAAAATTGCGAACGTTAGCATGCTAATACACACACACAAAACGCGCGCGCGCACGCGCACACACACACACACACACACACACACACACACACACAACAAACACACACGCATGCACGCGCTCGCTCGCACACAAGCACACACATACACCACTCACACATACACACGCACACGCGCGCGCGCACACACACACACACACACACACACACACACACGCGCACACACTCGCACGCACGCACACGCACACGCACGCACGCACACACGCACGCACACGCACAAATACACACACGCACACACGCGCACAAACACGCGCACACGCACGCACACGCACGCACGCACACGCGCACACACGCGCGCTCGCGCACCACACACACACGCACACACACACACACACACACACACACACACACACACACACACACACACACACGGACACACACGCACGCACACACGCGCGCGCACACGCACGCACACACTCGCACGCGCACACGCACACATGCACATACATACGCGCGCGCGCATGCACACACGCACACGCACGCACACGCACACACATACACACGCACGCACGCACGCACACACACATGCACACACACGAACGCGCGCACACGTACACTCACAAATACACACACGCACACGCGCACACACACACAAACACTACACCACACACACGCGCGCGCGCGCGCGCACACACACACACACACAAATATATATCATATTTGTTACCACACTCACGTTCGCTATTTTCTTCCGTTTTCCACGAAAATAGATTTTGATAACAGCTAGAACGTTTGTTACCAAGAAAATACGTACAACTATTTCAAAATGGCGGTCATTTCAAACCTTAATTAATTCGTAACTTTTTTTCTTACACTCTTCTTGAAAATCTGATTTAACCAACGTTAAAATCTATATGAATTGGAATTTTTTATTTTAAAAATCCGCTTAAATCGAGAAAATTATTTTGAAGGTGGTCGTGGTTAATTTTTTGTATTTTCAATGTAATTTGAAAGTTTAAAATTCTAATGTACGCAGATTACAATGGTAAATTAGGATTTCGAAAAGATGGCAAGATAGAAAAGTGCTTTTGAAAATTAGTTTTCATCACTCAACCAGACAGCTCACCCGCGATTATTATTGACGCTAACTGAGCTCGCAATGTACAACCCGAAAATATTTTACTGCTTATTTCTTTTAATCTAATAATTAACACTTGTACTTACATGTTGTTGAAAGGCTATAATAATGAACGTAGCCAAAAAGATAAACAAACACTCGCAAATTAACTGTAAGTTCCATTGTTTTGAAGTTTTTCTAACAAACACGGAACCTTATATAGAACTCACACACTATCTAACCATTGATGGATTCGTTGTGGGCATTTCATTGTCCACATATCACTTCTGTACGCATTACCGTGAGTTTTGCATATCTGTTGTGAATACAGAACAATTATTTCCACTTGTAAAACGAAAATTAAAATGCCACGACCGATAGGAGCGAACGAAAAACACGCATATGAATTTAGATAATTTGGTTTTTTTAACAAAACACTTGTTTCAAATTGCAGGTTGCTGGTGTTATTTATAGTGAATTAATGCAAATTTGATTTCCCTGTTCGCAATTGTTTATTTAACGACACATGTTAACGGTGTTGTGAGAAGATAGCTTTTGCAAATAGAACAATTAGGTGACATAGATAGCAGCTGGCGTGGAGTAGTTGAGTAATTGGTATTTTGTAACGGTTACTTGAGTCGTGACGGGTACAAAAGTACTAAATAAATACGGCGAAACCAAATATCAAAGATCATTTCTAATATTAACAGGAATCTTTAAACTGATAAAACCTTTTAGCGAAACCAAATACCAAAGTTCAATTAAAATATTAACCGGATTATTTAAATGTTGATAAAACCTTTTAGCGAAACCAAATACAAAAGATCAATACGAATATTAACCGGAAACTTTAAACGTTGATAAAACCTTTTAGCGAAACGAAATACAAAAGATCAATACGAATATTAACCGGAAACTTTAAACGTTGATAAAACCTTTTAGCGAAACCAAATACAAAAGATCAATACGAATATTAACCGGAAACTTTAAACGTTGATAAAACCTTTTAGCGAAACCAAATACAAAAGATCAATACGAATATTAACCGGAAACTTTAAACGTTGATAAAACTTTTTAGCGAAACCAAATACCAAAGATCAATTTTCACATAAAGTTTAATTGTTTGATTGTTTATTCGTTTGACATTATTCAATTATGTTGATTTTCGGACAATACAGCTGCATAATAGATTATATTTCTGTCATTAGGATGCAATATTTTTTAGGTGTTGTTAAACAACTTCCTGTAAGTAAACTAGCAGCAGTGATAAGTATTTACAACACAGCTCTGTTATCCTAATACTAGTGATGGTCCATTGTAATCAGGTAAACGCTGTATTGTTCCAGCAACAGTGAGTACTTTGTACTCAGTTATTTAATACCTAAGTAACTGATGTAGAAGTAACCATTTGACCCAAGCATTTTGTAAGTGCCCCACTTCTTTATACTGAGACAAAGCGGATGTGTACTTAACTTTCGGTATAAATCAAGATAATAACAGGTACTGATACCTCTGTTACAGGGAAGAGAGTTTGTAATCGCAAGTATAAGTAAACAAGTATTTCTAACTTTCTGTCAGTTTATCTACCTTTCATTAAGTCAGTCTTCTTTTTCGATTTTGTCTAATTTATTTTAAAATCTTTCTGTTTATTTTCACTCTATCTGTATGTTTTTGTTTCATTTTGTCGTTAAGCCTATTTTTCTTTTTTTCAGTCTGTTTTCCATGCTTTCAGTTTGTCTGTTTTTCTTTCAGTATGTATGACTTTCTTTCAAACTGTTTTTCTTTTTTTTCAGTCCTGTCTTTCTTTCAGTGTGTTTGCCTTCTTTTCAGTCTGTTTTTTTCTTTCAGTTTAATTGTCTTTCTTTAATTATTTGATATTAAAAAATTGTCGTTAACTTATCGTTAAAATTTATCGTTAATTTATTAAAAAATTATCGGTAACGGACAGATTATGTGTCTGTTTTCATTCGGTCGTTTCAGTCTATTTATTTTTCTTTTTTTCAGTCTGTTTTCATTCGGTCTGTTTGCCTTCGTTTCAGTCTAAATTTCTTTCTTTCTTTCAGTCTGTTTGTCTTTCTTTAAGTATGTCTGTTTTCTTTCTGTCTGTTTGCCTTCCTTTCAGTCTGTTTGTCTTTCTTTAAGTATATCTGTTTTCTTTCTGTCTGTTTGCCTTCCTTTCAGTCTTTGTCTTTATTTATTTCAGTCTATGTCTTTCTTTATTTCAGTCTGTTTGTCTTTTTTCCTTTCAGTCTTTGTCTTTCTTTATTTCAGTCTTCCTCTTTCTTTATTTCAGTCTGTTTGTCTTTCTTTCTTTCAGTCTTTGTCTTTCTTTATTTCAGTCTGTTTGTCTCTTTTTCAGTCTGTTTGTCTTTTTTATTTCAATCTTTGTTTTTCTTTATTTCAGTCTTTGTCTTCCTTTATTTCAGTCTGTTTGTCTTTTTTATTTCAGTCTTTGTCTTTCTTTATTTCAGTCTTTTTCTTTCTTTATTTCAGTCTATTTGTATTTCTTTATTTTAGTCTGTTAGTCTTTCTTTATTTCAGTCTGTTTATCTTTCTTTATTTCAGTCTGTTTGCCTTCATTTCAGTCTGTTCGTATTTTTCTGGCCGTTAGTACAAGAACTTCAGCCAAGAAGACGCTCAACTCGCTATAGTAAACTAATCTTTATGTTTAGAAAATAACTCAAAATACTATTTACAAATTGAGTTGTACGTTTATTTTGTTCAATCAATGAAAAAATAATTATTTTCTACTCTTTCCAAGGTTCAAGGTCCATCTGCGGAATCTGGTTACATGGTATTATGCGATTCCTGAAACAAAAAACCCAAACCATAAATTCAGGCAGCACCTTACAGACTAATATACATATTTTCTAAAGGCCGGTATCTTGATATATTAAGCCAATATTCTGGTTTTTTCGTAGTAGTCCCTTCATTAATGTATTGTCAACAACTCTTTCAATGACTTTCTTTCAATCTGTTTTTCTTTTTTTCCTTTCAGTCCTGTCTTTCGTTCGGTATGTTTACCTTCTTTTCAGTCTGGTTTTTTCTTTCAGTCTGTTTGATATTAACCGGAATCTTTAAACGTTGATAAAACTTCTTTGTTTGTCCTTCCTTCAGTCTATTTGTCTTTATTTCTTTCAGTCTGTTTGTCTTTCTTTAAGTATGTCTCTGTTTTCTTTTGGTCTGTTTGCCTTCCTTTCAGTCTATTTGTCTTTAAACGTAATGTACAACCCGAAAATATTTTACTGATTATTTCTTTTAACAATTACTTCACACAGTGAACAATAATTCCGAACTGTTTTTTTATAAATGCGACAAAGTTTGTGTAATGTTTGTTTTTGCACGGGCACTTTCGTATTATCTTCACTGAAAACATTCCCTCAACGAATCCTAATTGCCATCCTGGTCAGTAATGGGGCAATGTTCTACATTTTCTAATTTTCGGACGCTCTGTTTTTTATTAAATATCCTTCTTAACATTAACAATTATCAAAATCATGACTAAATATCAATTAAATTTCATTAATAAAAATTATTACATCCCCAATTAATGTATAAAATAATCCTTTGTTACTTTACCTAACCTAATCGAGAACTTTTGTATGGAAGCTTGAAATACTTTTGTATGGACTCTACAATGGATTTTAAAACGAATTAAAATGTATATCCAACTAATTTCTGAAGGTTGGATAACAGCCCAACCGTCCTATTATTGGGCATCGCCTACATTTCACTGTCCGTGGGAGTATTCAACAACTTTCTGCACCATTGGTGATTCTACTCAGCGGAGCCGTCAAGCTCTAGTGTTTTGTAACGCATTCTTAAATTGCCACCTGTTTGCCCTACTTGGTTTATTTACAAGTGTTTCAAAACTCAATCCATAAACTCCGTTAGGTTTTGGTGTTATCTTTGCAGCTTTGTCAGTGATACGTAACCGAAACCACTGTAACGACAAAATACAGAATAATAAAAGTGCTTCTTTGTGCTCACCTTACACAACTTTGTGGTCGTCGTATACCTTAACAGACTTTGGGGAAATGTGTTAATTTTCCCCGTTACGAAGGCACCCGAGAACATATACACGCATGTGGAAATGTTGAGAAAACTATCGAAATTATTAACGATATTTGAACTGACCGATTTTGATGAAATTTAACACGTAAGTAAAGTTGATCCGTTTTTCGGAATAACGTCTTAATAAAATCGAAAAATCTGAGTAAATCGATAAAATCGAAAATAACAACGACCAAATTGTCTGTTTAAAGTAACATTATTAAGGGGATTCTTTTCGCTCTGTCCTTCCTCGAGTTAACATACGTACTGTTTTATTAAAATTAGATATAGTTATAGTTTTGTTTTTTTCTTTAAACAAATCATGTTTTTCTGCGTATTTTGAAATTTAAGAAATACCGCTTATTTAAAAGCTGAAAAATGGATAACGTTTTTTAAATTATCCCCGTCCTCGGGCTTTCGTAGTTTTTTCGGGGAGCTGCCTCGGCGTTCTAGTTGATAGCGTACTTTCACCCCGAGGACCCAGGTTCGATTCCCGGCCAGGGCTTGGCATTTTCATACGCTATAAATCATTCCATCGTTTGCATTAGCCCAAGTGTGCACAATAGTCGGACGTTAAAAAAAAAAAAAAAATTCGGGAAGTAGTAACGCACGTTTTCATTCGTGTTTCAGACAGGGTTTGGTTTAAATAAATGAGAGTGAGACAGTTTGTGCATTGTTTTTTACCTCAATTTAACTGGTTACTTACCCTTTAGACGGGCGAAGAAAGACATTCCGTTGAATTTTCGTAATGTTGTCACCATTTTTGCAAAACACACCGGCCAGAGTAACTTTCCTTATTTGTGTTACTTGACCTGAAACAATACAAGTACTCATTAAGGTACATGTAATTGGTTTAGCAATGTTATAACATTAAGCTGCACACAATATACAGATTTTATCAAAATAACTTATGGAATCCACTTGACTGAGTGCATTGGGTTTTTGGCCGAGTAACTTTCAAAATGTGGGCTTTTTACACAAAACGTTTAGTCCTTTTCTTACACTAATATTCTGGACTGTAACGACATATGAGTCGCACGTATCGTTTGGCCAAACTAAATTTTATCGTGTGTATTTCAATCGTGTAATTGTGTTTAGTGTTTGTGACGTATGTTTTTAATGTTTTGTTTAACATTGTGACGACCTCGACAGAGGGATTTAACATTTTGTATAACCGCCTGAAGATGGAACAGTAGAGTTTCGAAACGCGGCAGCCTTTATGAGGTGAGTAAATACGAGACCGCTAGACTGGTGAGTCTTCATCCGGAGTCCGTTATGTAACGACATACGAGTTGCACGTATCGTTTGGCCAAACTAAATTTTATCGTGTGTATTAATTAATCGTGTAATTATGTTCAGTGTTTGTGACGTATGTTTTTAATGTTTTGTTCAACATTTGACGACCTCGACAAAGGGATTTAACATTTTGTATGACGGCTTGAAAATGGAACAGTAGAGTTTTGAAACCGCGGCAGCCTTTACGAGGAGAGAAAATATACCGCTAGACTAGGAAGTCTTCATCCGGAGTCCGTAATGTAACGACATACGAGTTGCACGTATCGTTTGGCCAAACCAAATTTTATCGTGTGTATTTCAATCGTGTAATTATGTTCAGTGTTTTTGATGTGTGTTTTTAATGTTCTGTTTAACTTTGTGACGACCTCGACAGAGGGATTTAACATTTTGTATGACGACCTGAAGATGGAACAGTAGAGTTTCGAAACCGCGGTAACCTTTATGAGGTGAGTAAATATACCGCTAGACGGATATACCGCTAGACTGGGGAGTCTTCATCCGGAGTCCGTAATGTAACGACATACGAGTCGCACGTATTGTTTGGCCAAACCAAATTTTATCGTGTAATTGTGTTTAGTGTTTGTGACGTGTGTTTTTAATGTTTTGTTTAACTTTGTAACGACCTCGACAGAGGGATTTTAACACTTTGTATTACGGCCTGAAGATGGAAGAATTGAGTTTCAAAACCGCGGTAGCCTTTAAGAGATGAGTAGATAGACCACTGAAGGAAGAATAGGTCTTAATCCTAATTAGTTATTATTCTCTTCCTGCAATCTCCTGTTTAAGGTAGAATGGGAATGGGGCGACCTGTGCCACCGCACACAGTGACAAAGTTCAGAAGCCAGTACTTAGGCGCAGTATTATTTACAATCTAGTACTGGTAACAAAAAAGGAATTTTTACTTAAGAAGGGACAACACGTACGTGAGTTGTTTTTGTTTTGTTTTTTATTTTATTTTAAGGCGAAAAGCACAATGAGGCTATTATCGCCTCCCTAAATGTAAGTGTGAGAGTAAAGTGTTAAAGTCGTAAGTGTAGTGTTATAAGTGTAAGTGTGTGTAAGACTTGGGTGCCGCGTGGGACATCTAAATCCTCTCAATAGGTGCAGCTAGTCTGCACCCCACTGCGGGGACTGTATTGTTGTTATATAGGCCTACCTACGTATAAAGTGTATGTAAATACTTTTTTCTTTCCCTTTTTTTATTCATTCACACAATTTATATCACAATCAATATAAAAGCGAAAATCACTCACTCATTGATCACTGTTTCTCAAAAACAACAAGGCCTACGAAGTTAAAATTTTGCATGGCGGCTACCCATGTATCACTTACTAAGTGTTTATTGTACAGTTTGAGCCGCCTCGGTAGTCTAGTGGATAGCGTACTAGGCTTTCACCCCGAGGACCCGGGTTCGATTCCCGGCAAGGGCTTGGCATTTTCATACGCTATAAATCATCCCACCGTCTGCATTAGCCCAAGTGTGCACAATAGTCGGACGTTAAGCAAAAAAAAAAAAAAAATATTGTACAGTTTAAATTGAGTGACTTTTAAAATGTTTGACGTCGATAAATTTATCGAAATTATCAAATAAAGGCCATGTTTTTTGAACAAGAAGCCACGGTAGGAAGCACGGATTGAGATTAGAGCACCGCAGGGGGTGCAGACTAGCTGCACCTATTGAGAGGATTTAGTCGTCCCTTGCGGTACCCAAGTCTAACACACACTTACACTTCTACACTTACGACTTTAACACTTTACACTCACACTTACATTTAGAGAGGCGATAATAGCCTCAATGTGCTTTTCGCCTTAAAATAAAATAAAAAATAGGGAGAGAAAGGTTTGTTTTTGTTACATACAGTCTCGACCAATCTAGAAGTTCATAAAATTATTTTATATAGACATCCTGTGATAATCAAAATACTCACTATCATATTTTCGGAGGTGTTCATAAAAATTTTCGAATGTTTTCCTTTTCGGGCGTTTAGCAATAGATTACATCAGTGATTATACTTTCAAGTTCATCACAAGGTTCTAGAGCAGAGACAATGCTTGCTGGATATGACAGGATCACTGAATTATGAGGAGCTAGGCCGATTTGGGAGAGTTGATGCGGGAGAAGCACACGATGCGGTATTACGCACAGCGTGGCCTAACCCAACCCGTACGGATAAACCGCATAGTGTGTCCCCGGGCTTAAATTAACATAATTTTATTAACATGTTTCGACATATACGATGGTCATTTTCAAGTGACAGTAATATGACATTACTGCCCCTATACAGGAGTAATGTACAGATGCATTACTTGTTAAAAACAGTATCCAAACATTTGCCTTACTTTTAGTGAAAGACCCGGGCAGTCCTCCGAACTCGTAGTAGAACCTGTCGCCGTTCCTCCAACGCTTAAACTGTTCCCCTACGATGCACTGGAACGTGCGACCTAGCACAGAGCCCTGAACCACAGACTCCATCATACCGCCGACAAACAAGTCAATATCTTTGACTGATTGGTATTTGGATTTTAATTCATTTATCGCCTGAAAACAAAAACGTGTAATGTTAAATTTCGTTAATTACTCAACCCTGAGTCCTTGAAATGAATACAAACAGCGCGCGCGCACGCACACTCACACACTCAAACACACACTTACATACACAAACACACAAACATACTCTCTCTCTCTCTCTCTCACACACACACACACACACACACACACTCACATTCACACACAAACAAACACATACTGACATACACTCACACACTTAAACAAACACACACTAAACACACACACTCAAACTCTCTCTCTCACACACACACTCTCATACATACTGACATACACTCACACACTCAAAAAAAAACACACACACATACTGACATACACGCACACACTCAAACACACACACACACACACACACTCATACACACACACTCACTCACATACACTCACTCACTCAAACATGCACACTCACACACAAACACGCACACTCACACACACAAACACACATACTCACATACACTCACACAGTCAAAAACACACACACACACACACACACAAACTCTCACACATCTACATACACACTCACACACACACACACACACACACACACACACACACACACACACACACACACACACACACACACACACACACACACACACACACACACACACACATACACCTACACTCATACTCACTCTCTCTCTCTCTCTCTCTCACACACACACACACATATATATATATATATATATATATAGATAGATAGATAGATAGATAGATATCATTACTATAAGAACTTTATTTACTATGCGTTTTTTATACATGTGTTTTAAAAATCAATTTTAAACTAAGAACCTGAATTTGACCGGCGGTCTGGGTTCATTTTCGTATTTTTAATGTAATTTATAGTTTGAATGTTAAGCCCAGATGGTCACCAAATGCGGAACGGAGTTAAGCTGAGCGGAGCGGACTACGTATTCAATATCCAACGTATTGTTTTTAATCTCAAGCGTGGCCACAGAAAAAGAAACGAAGCTGAGCGGAGACAATCGGCGTCGCTTCGCTTTCAGTGGTTGCACCTTCAAAGCAATAGGTTAGGTTTTGAGTACGTAGTCCGCACCGCTGCTCATTTGGTGACCAACTGGCCTAATTTTTACTAATGTGAGTTATGATCAAGACATCACGTTTTCAAAAGATTATAAGATTTTAAAAAACGTTGGAATTTCGCTTTAATCGCGTCAGCGCGACAGTTGCGTGCCGCGTTCCTTTAGAATTATTTCCAGTTGCTGTTCTCCTTTCTGTTACAAAATACAAAATCTATTTCGTGTTATTTCCATCTTCTACATTAAAACTAATAAGAAAATATTATAGAACCTCTTTTGTCATGACGTCGGAAAGTTCTTCGAAGTTCTTTACTCTGGGTAAACCACAAGCCTTCCTGTAACGGTAGTACGGGGCCAGTCCGTGGTCTCTGCCTCTTTGGATGTCGATGCTTATCAGATCAGTCCCATATTTTCCTTTAGATTTATACAGGTTATTTGTTATCTGTAAATAGTTAGTAACGGTTTTTGATATATATATATATATATATATATATATATATATATATATATATATATATATATATGTATATATATATATACACACACACACACACACACACACATATATATATATATATATACACACACACACATATATATATATATATATATTCAGTAGACCCCCGCAGGGGGTGCAGACTAGCAGCACCTATTGAGAGGATTTAGACGTCTCTCGCGGTACCCGAGTCTAACTAACACTTTACATTCACACTTATATTTAGGGAGACGAAAACAGCCTCAATGTGCTTTTCGCCTTAAAAATAACACACAAAAATAAAATAAATAAAAACAACATATATATTCAGTAGGACAACGAAAACTCGAATCTGAAGGACATTCTAAAGAATTCGAATTATCAAAATAGTCAGAACGAAATAATCGAGTTATTGAAGTTTGACCATCTTCGTTTGAAATAGCTCAACAATCTCTATAACTCGAATTTCTCCACGGTTAACGTCTACAATTCGAATTTGTAAAAGGATAACTGTATCTTAATAAGTGGTTAGGACTATTAAAGCAATACGTTTACATTATGCAGGAGGCATTTGCATAAACACATTGTACTGTTTTTTAAACGAGGCTACATATGTCACTGCCTTAATAATTTTCCACTTCTCTTCCGTCGTCAAAGTTTTACATTTTCTTTTTGAACGTAACGTTATGAAGAAAAGAAAACGCTAGCACAGTGGTCGGCAAACTTGTCATCCAAAAGAGCCAGATATAAAAAATAGAAAATTGAAGTTTATTCAAAGAGCCATTTTTTAAACTTAAGCTTTGCTTTAGTAGAGACATTTTTATGGAAACAATTAGAATTAAAAGTACACTGGAGCTTGCCTTTGCTAAATATGTATTAGTTTAACTAACGGTACATTAAATAAATCTTGATACCATACTTAAATAAAGATAATATTTGTTTAAAAATGTAACAAGTTAAATAATATAAAAGATTTCCTTAAAAAAATTACAAATACTCCACTAACTGAACAGTGGCCTTGCATTTCCTTGGAATGTTGTCTCTAAATCGGTATAAAGACGCTCGAATTTTGAGCTCCACAATTTTTTATTTTTTAAATCCAGCAACCGCATTTCAATGTTACCAGTATCAATATTAAAGGGCGAATAATGTATTTCTGTTACCGTGGCATTCAGAAGTTTTTTTACAAAGACTAACGTCGCGTTGCTGTTTTTAAAGTCTTTGAACCTGACGAGAAAAGCTTCCTTCATATTTAACAGTGCTGTTCTGAAATAGCAAATGTCAATATTGGACTTATTTTCTTGACAATACTTCAATAGGCATGGAAGTGTATTAGAGTTTCTCTTTCAAAACCTTCGGCAAAAAGCAACAATTTGTTTTCGAATGAAATTACTTCTTCTAACATCGAAAAAAATTTCTGTAGGCTTGCGTTTCAAAAAGTTTACTCATCTCTTACAAGGCAAGTCAATAAATAATATTCCGTGCCTGCACTAAACATGTCGTGGAAGAGCCGCAGCCAAGGAGTCAAAGAGCCGCGGTTTGCCGACCACTGCACGCACTAGCGTAACAGTAGCACACCGACGTGAGTGAGACTGACAGGGAGTGGGGGGGGGCAAATGATAGGTGGAGGCCTATCTGAACAGTACAAATGGAGCAAACATTCGTGTCCAGAATTGTGCGTGAACAGTGGATCATTCGAGTAATTGAGGTTCGCAACATGGAAATTCGACTTATCGAGGTGAACTTCGATTTATACGCTAGGCAGGGGCTCTCAATCCGCAAATGAAGCTTTTATTAGGAGCAATTCAGTAATACAATTTTTTTAATAATTAGTATTTTGTATTATTAGATATACATTAAAACATAATTATGTTTATAGAAGCAGAAATTTAAATAAAATATAAATCACGTAAATATATAAAATTTTAATAAAATTGTTGTGGTTGATGGCCTTCAATTATCTTACTTATATCCGGCGAAATATTTGTTAATATTAATCGTAAATCACACGTTCCGATATCTTTAATATAATTCTCGTACATAGCCAAATCCTGCCTCAACCAAATAAGAACTAGGAAATCCCAACAATGGTGGTTCGCTGATTTGTTAATCTGACGTATTTTGTGCGAATGCCTTCGGAAATCCACAATTCGGCATATCCGCTAATTTGAAAGTTGATTTTGAGTTCCAAATTCCCTTTACGTTTAACCAATTCTTCTTGTAGTCGGAAATCAATATCGGTTATGTCGCTTTCGAATGGTTTTATAATCCAAGACGGAACACTTAAATTTTCTAAATCCTTAAACGAACATTGATGTTCTCTTTTAATTCTTTTCAAATAATTGAGTGTTTGGTGTTGAGTAGGCACAGCTAAGCGAGAACGCGTAAAAACATAAGCAAATAAAATGATTTTTTTACCGTTTTCATTTTTTATAAAGTGCGCGTTAAGGGTTTAAAATGGAATTTATTTCATCGCCCTCCAAATAAACCCCTTAAAAGTTTAATAGACCCCCAAGGGGTCCATCTGGACCCCATTGCGAACCCCTGTGCTTCAATGGTTTAGCCAGTACAAAACTTTGATTTTTTTTTTTTTTTTTTTTGCCGGCGAGAAACCGATGAGGTTATCGTCGCCATCACGCGAAATGTAAATATAAAAAAAACGAACAAAATCATAAAAAAATTTAAGTTTAATAAAAAAACAGCAATCTAATATCCAAAAAAACAATAATCCAAGAGGAAGGAGGCGAGTGGTTTCGGAGGCGTAACGTGTAGAATGAGCCAGAGAATGAAGGAGTACTGGCGTAGGAGGAAACAAGGGTTAACAAGAAAGAAAGTTGTGTAATTTTAGTCCATAGATGGATTTTTTTTTGCAAAAAAAAGTCCATAGATGGATGTTTAAAAAACAAACTATAATAGCAAAAATAAATAAAACAAAACAAAATATAATAACAGTTATAGATATATGCCTAAAACTAGTTAACAATAATATATATCTTAAAAACAACAATAACAACACACACACACACACACACACACACACACATTATTATAAGGATCTAAAGTGGTCCGACAACAATAACAAGACAAATAAAAGAAGTATAAAATACAAAACTTTGAATCACTGAAGTTTTTAAAATACTGTCAGATCTCTCCTTTCAAAATCTAACTTATGGAGGTGTACCTTCGAGTGTTCCGGAAGAGTATGCATGGATTGTCATGAAATTTTGCACACATACATTTTGGATACTGGATCATACTTTTTTGAGATTCAAGTCGTCAAATCGAAGCAATAATTATTGCTTGATTATCGCATTAATTATTTAAATGTTGTGTATGGATAGACCAGCAGAAGCTTATTGTTCTCTCTACCCTGAAATTACTATATTTCAACCGTTAGATCTACGGTATTCGTAGATCATTAGATTATATATTGGTTGTCCCATTGAACATAACCTCAACATTCGTCACTAACCGATAATTTTATCATAATTTCTATTTTTTTAAATGTTTTCAAATATGTTAAATCATCACATTTATTGATAAATGGGTAAATTTTGAAATTATTAAATGATTTCCTTAAGCAATTAAATTATTTCTAAGTCTTTTTTGTTTAAAAGTACTGAAGTCCTATTCACCGATTAAAATACTATAACAAAGCACAAGTATTCAGCTACTATATGAGGTCTGTTCAGAAAGTAACGAGAATTAAAATTTTTTGAACAAAATATTTATTTATTCTTCTACATTGATGTTGTCGCCTTCAAAATAGTCCACATTGGAGATTATGCACTTGTGCCAGCGCTTCTTCCAATCCTCGAAACACTTCTCAAACTCGATCTTTGATATAGCCTTTAGTTCTTTCAGCGATGCGCTTTTAATGTCATCTACGGCTGTAAAACGACGGCCTTTTAAGGTTCTCTTTATTTTTGGAAATAGGAAAAAGTCACACGGAGCCCTGTTTGGCGAATATGAAGGCTGGGGCATCGTTACAGTACGGTTTTTGCCCAAAAATCACGAAGAAGCAATGAAGTGTGAGCTGGTGCATTATCGCGATGCAAAAGCCATGAATTGTTTTTCCACAGATCTGGGCGTTTTTTTCGGATTGCTTCACGCAAACGGCATTGAACTTGTATGTAGTACCCCTTATTGACCGTTTCACCTGGTGGCAGGAATTCATGATGCACTATGCCATTAATATCGAAGAACACAGTGAGCATAACCTTAACGTTCGACCGCACTTGTCGAGCCTTTTTTGGTTTTGGCGGGCCAGAATGCCTCCACTGGGACGATTGAGCCTTAGTTTCGACGTCATATCTATAAACCCATGTTTCATCACCTGTTATAATATGTTTCAGTAATTCTGCATCGTCGTTGACTTCATTTAGTGACTCCTGAGCAACTTCCATGCGCCGTTGTTTTTGTTCAAAATTCAACAATTTTAGAAAGAATTTTGCTGCCACGCGTTTCATACACGAAACACTAGAAACAATGTCATGATATGATCCAATCGATATGCCAACATCATCAGTGACCTCTCTGATTGTGATTCGGCTATTGTTCATAACCATTTCTTTCACGTTTTCCACGTTTTCATCGGTTGTTGATGTGATAGGGTGTTCGTCATCTTCTATGTCTTCACGGCCTTCTTGGAAACGCATATACCACTCGTAAACTCTTGCTTTAATCATAGCAGACTCACCATTGGCCTTTGTTAACATTTCACACACTTTGTTACACTTTATTCCATTTTTTACGCAAAATCTGATACAAATTCTTTGATCCATTTCTTTTAACAAACGAAAATCGCCGAGCTCACAAAAACACGTCTAATCTTAGTGGCTGTCACGGACAAAGTCAATAATGAAAATAGCTGAAAGTTTTATTATATTTCAAGGGCATGTATACCAACATAATAATAAAAATGTTTGACAATCGGACTCTCCAAGCTCGCGAAATTTAAAAATTTTCGTTACTTTCTGAACACACCTCATATATATGAATGCAAAATATGAAAGAAATTAGTACAAGTTAGAAATTATAAGCAGAAAGTTGAATTCACCTGAAATGTGATTTACTACTCGCCGTTCATCTCTTCAATAAGGCTGTTTGCCTATCTATAAAAATTTCAGGCGTTATTTCTAATTTATTTTATGTTAAGTTTTGCAAAATATCGTGTATAAGTTTGAATTTCTGTATAATACTGTGTGTACATTATCCCATTAAAGTTTGAAAGCGGTAGTCGTAGTACAACCCGGACCCTGAGCAGTATAATAGGCGTGATCCTGATTTCTATAACATGTTTTGCAGAGTCATTAAACACATTAATATTTATTAGTTATATTGTTTTATTTATAAAACGTTTACAACAAAACACGCTACTTGTAATGTATAAGCTTAAAATTGGCTTTAACGATTTGGATGAAATACCCATGAATACCCAAAACAATATTAATCGGTATCCAATAAATAAAACTTGGTATTTCAGCTTGATTTCTCAAAGTTGGTTTTTATATTAGGAAAATCAGGTGATTTTTCAAACTTGGTATTTATCGTACGAAAATCAGCCTGATTTCTCAAACTTGGTATTTATCGCAGGAAAATCAGCCTGATTTCTCAAACTTGGTATTTATCGCAGGAAAATCAGCCTGATTTCTCAAAATCGGTTCAATAGATTTCGCTCATCGTAACTGATAATTCAAAAAGCAACCAATATGGGTTTAATTTTCGGTTTACTTGCCCTGACAATTTGTTTTATTTTAAATTTAACACACTGAGTTCAGTTGTGAAACTTCATATAGGAACAAAAATTTGTGAAAAATATGATCGATTTTTTGTCAAAATAGAACCGTGTTTCCGTGTGCAAAAGTTGTATATTTTTTTCACAGTTTGTTGAAATTACTTCGGGTGTGTTTCGACCCGATTCTGGCGGATCTAAAAGCTAAAACATTTACCGACTTACGGCCTCAGTGATAAACGAGTCCATTCTCTCCGCGGGTTGAAAAGTCATTCCGCGGAGAAATTTGTCCAAGTTGTTGTCCTGCTGGATAACGTCTGGGCGGAAGAAATGCTCCTCCAGCTTAATCACCTTATCCACCTCGTACCGCTCTGATATCAGTCTGTAATGCAAAACGTATCATTCACATCGAAATAAGGTTAACGTTGCACATCGCTCACGCAGCTGTCTCGCTAACGTGGTGGAAGCGAATTTCAAAGAATTACTTTTTTTCTTTACAATTTTGTACTGATTATACCATCATAATCAGCACTAAAATTTGCGTTTATTAGCGTTTTAAACTTTCAAATTACTTTGAAAATACCAACATTACACACACCAATACACACACACACACACACACACACACACACACACACACACACACACACACACACACACACACACACACACACACACACACACACAAGAAAGGAAACAGAACAGACGTGAACAACTACAGAAGAATTTCTTTACTACAAGTTACTTACAAAATACTCTCAACATGTCTTCTTCAAAGAACACAAAAACAGATAGAATACAGAATTGGTGAGTACCAGGCAGGCTTCCGTCCGGGTCGCTCGTGCACAGAACAAATTTTCAACCTGAAAACAATATTGCAAGTAAAAGCTAAAAGGAATGTCCCAGTGATCTGTACGTTCGTAGATTTCAAAAAAGCTTACGATTCCATTGATCGAAAATCTTTGTTTAATATCCTGGAAGAACATGGACTTGATCCTAAAACACTGCGACTGATCAAACAAACACTGACAGGCACAATCGCTAAGGTGAAATTTATGGGGAAAATTTCCAAACCCTTCCTGATCACAACTGGAGTTCGCCAAGGACTCTCGCTTCTCCTTTTCAATCTGGTGTTGGACAAAGTTATCAGGGAATGGGAGAAAAAATTAAAAATTGAAGGGCACTGGAAACCAGTTCGACTTGGAAGACCTAAGGACAACACAGAAATCGCGTACCTAGCTTTTGCAGATGACCTAGCCATATTCACAGATAATGAAACAACAGCGATTAAACAGATAGAAGCCCTAAAGGAATGTGCAGAGAGGGTCGGTCTACAGATCTCGTTTAAAAAAACCGAATTCTTCTGTTCAAAATTAAATATTCAAGAACTAAACACAAAGTATGGTAAGATAAACAGAGTCAAGCACTTAAAATATCTGGGAGAAATTCTGGAACCAACGGGGGGCGAGAAGGCTGCGCAAAGGGTTCGGCTACTGATAATGAAGAGGGCTCTTGGTATAACGCGTGATATCTACAATAAGAGATGTATGTTGACGCACACAAAAATCAGACACTACAACACAGTCATAAAACCGGAGGTATTATATGCAAGCGAGACGCTAGCACTCCACACAAAAGCTACCATGGAGGATATTTTGAAGGAAGAACGCAAAATCTTGAGGAAGATCGTTGGCGCCGAGATTAACAGAAGATGGATACAGGTTGTACTCTCGGAAGACCACAGAGAAGATATCGAACCTGGTAGCAGATATCAGAAGAAGGAGGCTTCGGTTCTATGGACACATCAGTAGACTCCCAACAACGAGACTTGCCAACAGAATCCTTAAGTATATTCAAGGAGTCAAATCAACAACGTCGTGGATCGCACAAGTCAGAATAGACCTACATGACGCAGAAATAGACTCAACAGCGTTGAAGACAGGAACGCATACAGGAGAAAGATGCTCCCTGGAAGGTCCCAGAGAATGAAATCCCAATGAGAGCAGGGGTAAAATGGACGGAGGAGCGGAAGAGGATCCATGGGGACAGGATGAGGGAGGTATAGAGGATTAGAAGGAACAAGACGTGAGTCGGAGTGCTTTGCGTGATCCAACAGGGTCTATACGCAGATAATAATAATAATATAATATATATATATATATATATATATATATATATATATATATACACACACACACACACACACACACACCTCTTGAAGAGAGAGAGAGAGAGAGAGAGAGAGAGAGAGAGAGAGAGAGAGAGAGAGAGAGCAACACACTTAACAGCGCTGAAACTTTAATTGGTATAATGGACAGGAAAAGGGAAAAAATATTTAATGTGAACGTTCAAGCCCCCAACAACATCGTCGCTGCCATAGAGTATCCAAACATTCCTGAAGTGGTCTATGGAGTTGGGCAGATTGGAGGAGTCAATTTCTGATTGGAATCAATGAACAGCTGAC
The DNA here is from genome assembly GCA_022606455.1 of Callitettix versicolor. Classification (NCBI taxonomy): domain Eukaryota; kingdom Metazoa; phylum Arthropoda; class Insecta; order Hemiptera; family Cercopidae; genus Callitettix; species Callitettix versicolor. Next base: position 13,468,380 of record CM040190.1, read on the forward strand.
CTTGATGTCGAATTTTAACCTCCGCTCAAACACTCATGGAGGTTCGGGCTTAGGAAACCAAGCTTACGAAGGTTAAGTACCTTTTAAACACCATAAATTGAGTTTCCCAGAGCGTTTCGAAAAAAAAAAATTATAGCATCTCTACTTCTGCCTCTAGAGACAGAAGAAGAAACACGATCTCATTGAAGTGAGCAATAATGCTCGAAGAGTGGCGGCTGTGTCTGGCAGAAAACCAGAGGATAAACTGGTCATACCAAAACGTTCAGCACTTTTTAGCGTTGCAGAGATGACATTATTCCCTGTCGAAACCTGGGGAAAAGATGAATTCAAGATTGAACAGTATAAAGTCTTCAGGAATTAACTTGTCACAAGCCAGCAGTATTTGGAAACTTCCAGTATAAAGTCTTCAGGAACGAACTTTTCACAAGCCAGCAGTATTTGGAAACTTCCAGTATAAAGTCTTTCAGGAACGAATTTGTCACAAGCCAGCAGTATTTGGAAACTTCCAGTATAAAGTCTTCAGAAACGAATTTGTCACAAGTCAACAGGATTTGGAAACTTCCAGTATAAAGTCTTCAGGAACGAGAACTTGTCACAAGCCAACAGTATTTGGAAACTTCCAGTATAAAGTCTTCAGGAACGAATTTGTCACAAGCCAACAGTATTTGGAAACTTCCAGTATAAAGTCTTCAGGAACGAACTTGTCACAAGTCAACAGGATTGGAAACTTCCAGTATACAGTCTTCAGGAACGAACTTGTCACAAGCCAACAGTATTTGGAAACTTCCAGTATAAAGTCTTCAGGAACGAACTTGTCACAAGCCAACAGTATTTGGAAACTTCCAGTATAAAGTCTTCAGGAACGAACTTGTCACAAGTCAACAGGATTTGGAAACTTCCAGTATACAATCTTCAGGAACGAACTTGTCACAAGCCAACAGTATTTGGAAACTTCCAGTATAAAGTCTTCAGGAACGAACTTGTCACAAGTCAACAGTATTTGGAAACTTCCAGTATACAGTCTTCAGGAACGAACTTGTCACAAGCCAACAGTATTTGGAAACTTCCAGTATAAAGTCTTCAGGAACGAACTTTTCACAAGCCAGCAGTATTTGGAAACTTCCAGTATAAAGTCTTCAGGAACGAATTTGTCACAAGCCAGCAGTATTTGGAAACTTCCAGTATAAAGTCTTCAGGAACGAACTTGTCACAAGCCAACAGTATTTGGAAACTTCCAGTATAAAGTCTTCAGGAACGAATTTGTCACAAGCCAACAGTATTTGGAAACTTCCAGTATAAAGTCTTCAGGAACGAACTTGTCACAAGCCAACAGTATTTGGAAACTTCCAGTATAAAGTCTTCAGGAACGAACTTGTCACAAGTCAACAGGATTTGGAAACTTCCAGTATACAGTCTTCAGGAACGAACTTGTCACAAGCCAACAGTATTTGGAAACTTCCAGTATAAAGTCTTCAGGAACGAACTTGTCACAAGTCAACAGGATTTGGAAACTTCCAGTATAAAGTCTTCAGGAACGAACTTGTCACAAGCCAACAGTATTTGGAAACTTGCAGTATAAAGTCTTCAGGAACGAACTTGTCACAAGTCAACAGTATTTGGAAACTTCCAGTATACAGTCTTCAGGAACGAACTTGTCACAAGCCAACAGTATTTGGAAACTTCCAGTATAAAGTCTTCAGGAACGAACTTTTCACAAGCCAGCAGTATTTGGAAACTTCCAGTATAAAGTCTTTCAGGAACGAATTTGTCACAAGCCAGCAGTATTTGGAAACTTCCAGTATAAAGTCTTCAGAAACGAATTTGTCACAAGTCAACAGGATTTGGAAACTTCCAGTATAAAGTCTTCAGGAACGAGAACTTGTCACAAGCCAACAGTATTTGGAAACTTCCAGTATAAAGTCTTCAGGAACGAATTTGTCACAAGCCAACAGTATTTGGAAACTTCCAGTATAAAGTCTTCAGGAACGAACTTGTCACAAGCCAACAGTATTTGGAAACTTCCAGTATAAAGTCTTCAGGAACGAACTTGTCACAAGTCAACAGGATTTGGAAACTTCCAGTATACAGTCTTCAGGAACGAACTTGTCACAAGCCAACAGTATTTGGAAACTTCCAGTATAAAGTCTTCAGGAACGAACTTGTCACAAGTCAACAGGATTTGGAAACTTCCAGTATAAAGTCTTCAGGAACGAACTTGTCACAAGCCAACAGTATTTGGAAACTTGCAGTATAAAGTCTTCAGGAACGAACTTGTCACAAGTCAACAGTATTTGGAAACTTCCAGTATACAGTCTTCAGGAACGAACTTGTCACAAGCCAACAGTATTTGGAAACTTCCAGTATAAAGTCTTCAGGAACGAACTTGTCACAAGTCAACAGGATTTGGAAACTTCCAGTATAAAGTCTTCAGGAACGAACTTGTCACAAGCCAACAGTATTTGGAAACTTCCAGTATAAAGTCTTCAGGAACGAACTTGTCACAAGTCAACAGGATTTGGAAACTTCCAGTATTATGATGAAAGTAAATCAACGGAAATATTTGGATCCATACTGAGGACTGCCATAAGTCTAGAGATGGGAATCACTTCTTTAAGGTAAGGGAAACTAAATCCCAACTTTGCTGACCTTGAAGATGATAGCAGGAACGTAGAAAAAAATGTCTACCCCTGTTCTATAGAAATACTTACGAGACAGTTCCTGTTATCAAGCTGTGGAAGGAACGATAGGCAGCCGTGGCGAAACTGTTGATCGTGGAAGGGTTGATAGACCCAGTGTACTGACCAGTCTTCAGGTCTTCTTCACCATCTCCATCCTCTATCTGCAATTTACGTAGGTATGTTTTACCTGTAACGTAAGAAATACTATTATTTATGTTCGGAAATAAACGGAAAAAAGAAAACAAATCCAATGGCAATAATATTCTGTAACTTATTTTTAAAATATCTGCAACTTAAGTTCTGTAAAATAAAAAATATTGTTTTCACCTTTAATGTTATCTTAAATTCATAAATTATCGTAAAATAACTTTAAAAAACAGTAAACATTTATAGAAATTGTTAAGTGTTTTACTGATATTGATTCTCCACGCAAACACTTCCGCTGCTAGGACTAGAGAGACTTACCTAGTATAACTGGGAGAAATTCTTTGTACGTAATGCGTTGGGTGATTGCTACCACAATCCTTCGGGCCTCTTGGTACAGCGTCTCGTCATTCCAGTGCGGGTTCAGTGCCTGCAGTATTTCGCAGAGTCGGTTGTGTTCCCTGAGGAGGATGGTGTGATGAACTGTTAATGTTGGGTTCTGGTTCACTCGATCGTCGCCTGGAACAGAAGGCTGTAAGCGTAAATAACACGTTACATTAAATATTTATTTGCTTAGCAGAATCGGCCGTTTTTATTCAGCTGAAGTTGAACTGTTTATAATCCTGATGGTAATTGTAGTTGTTTTTTCGAGATTGGAAGAGATTTTCACGTCCAATCAGATGGATGAATTTGTAGTCACGTGATAAATCCACAACACGCTTTTTTGACTAGAAAAGATTCTAACTTGTATCTTGTTTTAGGGCTGTTTTTGATGTTGGATTTTGCGGGACGCGTGATGTGAGGACGTTTATATTGATATATAACAGTATATTTTGAGCGTCACAAGTCTCATATTAAATTAATTATAATTAAAAACTTCTTTCTTCCCTACGGGATCGAACCGGGGGTCTTGCGAGTGAGAGTCACACGCGGTAACCACTACACTACATAAACTACGAAGTTTGACCGATTTAATTATATGAAATAAATCGTTAATTTGATTTTGCTAGTTATACTAAATATCAGTTGTTTTATATTAATTCGTGAGGATCAGCTGATTTCATTTAACAGCTGATAGGTTATAATAACTTTTAGGTTATCTTGTTAAAAACTAGCTATGTTAAGACATGTTTTCGCCCAGAAAGGGGGTGCAGACTAGCTGCACCTATTGAGAGGATTTAGACGTCCTTCGCGGTACCCGAGTCTAACATAAACTTACACTCACAACATCACACTTACGACTTTAACACTTTACACTCACACTTACATTAAGGGAGGCGATAATAGCCTCAATATGCTTTTCGCCTTAAAATAACATCAAAAAAATGTCGTGTTTTCGAACAAATTATTGTAATTAAAATAAAAAGGAAGACAAAACATGATATATGATTTTTATTTTTAGTTCGAAAACAGAAATTGTTTTGTCCTTCTTATGGTACAAAAAACTCTCTCACATTCAATAGTATAAATACTGTTTTTAAGCTGTCAATAAAAAGGAGCTAAAATTTAGCATAATTTATCAAAATGGGTTCATCAACATACCAGTAAAAATCAAAAAAAGTTTGAACTGTATTGAAGGTTTGCACTTGAACACAATTTTTTTTTATTTAAAATTTTTACCTATCTGTAGTTAAATCTTATATGTAGCCTAATATGTTACCATAATCTGAAGAAAAGATTTTAATAAATTAGGTCGATTTCTGGTGGTTGTCTATAGTTTTTAAGTTAGATTTTTTTTAGCATAATGTTAGTTTATGTATTGTACTTTATGTACACTGATTTAGTAAAATCCAGTGTTAATAACTGGATTTAAACCTGTAAACGTTTACAGTCCGAGGTGCTGGATACTTGCTGGATGATTAAACACCAAATTATTAGCGAATTTGTATTGCATATTAATGTGTCAGTGTGTTAGTACACTTACAATTGGTCCGATTTGATTTAAACATGCGCAAAAATCGATTTTAGTAATCGATTTTAGTAATTTTGACAAGTTCGTTTTGCAGCAAAATCCATTTAACAGTTTCGAAATGGCGGCCATTTCAAATCCGTAAAAATACTCGTAACGTTTTCCTTACACTTTTTTTTGAAAATTTCACCAAAATAATCAGCTGTTAAAAAATACATGACTTAGTATTTGGAATGTTAAAAATCCAACAAATTTTTAAGTCGATTATGACTTTGAAAACAGATTTTCTAAAAGGGCAAGATAAATAAATGTTTTAGGAGATTCGCTTCCATCATGTCAGCGAGATGCACTGCGCATATAACTGTAATCAATGTACCTGCCACATAGCAAGCCTCCTTGGGTGACCTGATGTCGCAATCTTCCTCGGCCCTCGGGTTTTTTGGAGGAAAGTGGCGGTTATCTGATGTCACTTGATCCTTCATCTTCCCGCCAGAAAATGTTCGCAGCTCCGAGGCTATCTCGTCGAACGATCCGTACACGAAACTCGCGTCTATAAAGTGTGTCACTGTAACAATCTAAACATAAACACAGATGTTGTTAAACTAGTTCACTGCCTTTATAATTACTTAATAAACAGAAATAAATAATAATGCATTACTATCGCGGAAAGCAGTTGTGTAATTTAGTTCACACGATGAAAGAAAATTTAGTAGTCATTGTAACTTACATTTTTTTTTTAAGGCGAAAAGCACATAAAGGCTATTATCGCCTCCCTAAATAAGTGTGAGTGTGAAGTGTTAAAGTCGTAAGTGTGTGTTGTAAGTGTAAGTGTGTGTTAGACTCGGGTACCGCGAGGGACGTCTAAATCCTCTCAATAGGTACAGCTAGTCTGCACCCCCCTGCGGGAATTGTAACTTACAAGCATACTAGTGGTGGGGCAGAAAACACCAAACTGTTAAAAAAACTGCTTTTCTATAAACGACAAACAAATTGCTTTTTCAAATGGAAACAAGCAGTTTGATTTGGACTGGTTTATGATTTGTTAAACAAGGAACGGACTGTTCTATTTGAACGTTGCCGCAAGCGCTAAAAACTGTTTTCCTGCTGTTTGCCTGCTAACTGCTTTTCTTCTACCTGCTTTTATGCTTTTTCCTGTTATTCCAAAGTTGCTTGTTGCTTGTAGTGAAGTAAGAACTGTTTGGTCAATGTCAACGTTTATCTCTATTTTGTTGCGAGTTGTAGTAACAACCTCTCACATTTTGTAGATACAGAGCCTAATTTTATTTAAACGTATTTTTTATATTTATTATCAATCATCAATATTTTTTAATCAACTAAAATATTCTAAATCGTTTGCATTTTGGTAAATATGCAAAGGACTATTTAATTTTTAAGTAAAAAAAACAATGTTTCTATTAGAAATCAATTGCATTTTGTAAATATAAAATGGCATACATAATTATTACGTTTTGAGAATGTAATTTAATTATTACTACACTTATAAGGATTACTTTTATCCTTTCTAAATGCTTTATACCCCAAAACAATTTAAGGACATGGTGGTAATGGGAATGAAAAAGTAGTCTTAGAAAACTGAACGTATGTGCTTTATGTTTTAGCTGCTAATACAACTTTGAGTTTCAGTTTTCTAAACCTGTTTTTTCCCAACTGTTTTAAAAAGCAGCTTTTTTCCTCAACAAAGAGTTTGTTAACGTTTTATAAAAATAGCAGAAACGCCCACCTCTAAAGCATAGTATAATTTACAAGCAACTTACAAGCATAATATAACTTACAAGCAATGCTTCCCCCCCCACTGCTCTACGCTGCTAGTTTCCTACCTTTGTACGCCAGATGGCGCGGAGACTAAGGCGGGCTTAATTTGAGCAATGCCAATTGTATCAAAATTGATTCCATTACTATCTGAATTTTGAACAAAATATCACAAAAGCATTCCCTTTTAGCAATGACCGATTCATTGAAGCAGATTTTTTTTAGAACAAGTTTGTGTAATGTTTTTGCACCACCTTTTTGCACACAGCGTACTCTAAATGTTTGGATGAATGCTAGTGCCTAAGGACTTACCTGTTGGACAGGAAACAGGTTACACCCGAGATTCTCTGTTGTGGTTGACCGGACGAAATTGAGGCAAGTCAAGTTAAACTGGCTGTAGAATGTATCGTTTCTTGGTATTTCTATGGGCATGCAGGGTTTCGGCAGCGATGAAGGGTCCGGCGGTAGATGTGTTCCGCTACAGCACGTTATGTCTTTTCCTTTTGCTGAAATATTAAATTAAACTATACGTTAAGAGTGCATTAATGTAACATTTCTTTAATTTGACAAGTTGGCCGTTTAGCTTGTGTGTTTTGGGGAGCACTGGATCTCCCCCTTTGGGAGGTTATCGCAGTCATTATGGTCACTCTCCTACTTGGAAATCAAAATTATAAAGGGGACCATGATGAATGTCTCGCCATAGAATCAAATGAAATAGAAAATACAATTAGAATTGAATATTTACGCATTTTTAACCAAAATTTCTTTTCTAATAACTTTTTATTAAACTTCGAACACATTTACGTGAATTATTTCTCCAACAAAATCAGACAGGCTGCATCCAAAGACTTGCATGATAACATCTTGTTTCCTCTCCAGTCCTTTTCCAAATGCAAAACTTTATTGGCAAGGTATTCGGTAGAAAAGGAACTTTGGATAACTGTAAATGAATGTTTCAAGGTTATAATCTACTTATCGATCTACAAGATACGATACTGTAAGGATTACATCAGGATCTTGATAACTTAAATTCCTTGTTGACTTGACTTTATTTAAAACTCCTTGAAATCTTCGTAACACTCAATAGTATAAACAAGCATCTCTATAAGTCGAGTTTTAAAAATTATAAACCTCAGTAACTTGAAGTTTTGTACTGAGTAACTTCTATAAGATGAAGTTTATCTCGATAAGTCAAATTCCCATGCTGCAAAACTCAATTACTCGAATAATGCAGCTGTTTTACACTCAAGTCTGGACACGAATGTTTGTGCTATTTGTATTATTCACATGGTCCTCCCCTCTGTCTGTCCCCCTCACTGTCAGTCTCTCCCAGTGGTTTGTTCACTCCGGTGTGCTACTGTCAAGCAAGTGTTTTTCTGCATAATGTAACATATAAAAAAAGTATAAAACTTTGATTGTGGAACAGAAGAGAAAATTTACTAAGGTGGTATATGGTGGCAGTGATAGGAAGAAGAATACTGTGCATTACTGTATTTTTATCACCTGTTAGGATGTATCCTTTCACAAATTTGAGTTATAAGATGTTAACCACGGAAAACAAATTGTCTGAGCCATTTCAAACGAAGTGGTCGAACTCCAATAATTGATAATTTCATTCTAACAACCTTGTAACTCAAACCTTGCTTACTCAAAATCTTCGATAACACAATCGAGGTTTTTTTTAGAAAACCCTTCAGATTCGTGTTATCGATGTCCTACTTTACTTACAGCTAGACACAAACAACATTGCATTTCCATGTCCAGTTAGACTAAAGGGAAAGAATAGTCTAAATATTTATATGTGGAAAGAATATTAAATTTTAACTTATATGAGTTAAAATATAACTCATATATTACTGAGTTAATATAATATACTCATATATTATATTATATAACTCATATATTATCCTTGTGATTTACAAGGATAACCAAAGCCTGGTCTTGTCATCATACCATACCTAGATCTTCAAAAATTACCAAAAATTGAAGAAAAAAATCTAAAATCGATTTGTAGAAATTTTATCCTTTTTATATTACGTAATATCATAGCTGATTTTTCAGGGTTTGTTGGAGAAAATAGGAGTTGTACATTTTGGATACCTAAAAACTTTATTTGAGTTACTTATATATAATTTAATTGACGATAGGAAAGAGTACTTATTTTTCTCCTAGTATGGGTTTAAATACTAAAAACAGTTTTCAAAATGTCTCCACTTATGATGGCACGTTACTAACAGTCAGTTAGTCATGAATATATGGGTAATGAATATATGGCTTATACTCATGGTTATACCTGACTTTTGTGCAGCGTTGTGGCAAATATCATGAGATATTGTCTGTCCCCATTGCATCACATTGAGGACATTCACTTTGTCTGGAAAGTGACGATCAGGAAAGAGAGGCCTCAGATCTCCGGGAGTCGGTAGAGGTCCTCCAGTTACAGACTTGCGCGGTACACTAACATCTGATCAACATAGTTATCATTTACAAAATTGTTCTTTTATAAATAAAATCTTTGAAACACCAAATCTAAATAGACACTTCAATAAAGTATTTAATAAATTACATCTAATTTAGTTATTTTTAAGTTACATCATTTCAAAAATATCTTTCACGTAGTGGTTTTTAAGTTTATTCATTCTTACTCCTTCATGAATGACAACACTATGAATTACATTGAAATACATATACAGCTCAACTGGTTTTAGAAGGAATAGTTACGTTAAAAAAAACGTTTCACTAAAATTGTATCTGATATATTCAAGGAGGTTCTAGCTTCAATTTGGAAACTGAGCTGAAGAAATCCAATACGTGTGTTGCAAACAACAACACTAAACTTGTTCCTTTTATAAAGTTCATCTCATTTTCCTATTTCGATAACGTCTTCAATAATCCTGGTTTTACAATTTTTCACTCTAGCCTTTTTAATTCTGGTAGAAAGTGGAGGTACAGTTCTGACAGCTATGAGGAAAGAGGGCAGGGAACTTTATTTTTTTAACACTAGAGGTTCAAGCATCTCTGTTGGTCAGTGAATGTACACCTATCTTTCACTAACATACTTCTAAACACAACTTGAAATCCGTATTACAAACAAATCCTAAAAACCATATTCCCACAAAAGGAGCCACTTCATTTTACGTGTCCTTCCATAAAGGATTATCCAAGGACACAACCACTTTTACTGCCTACATGAAACTGAAGTAAGCATAAGAATTATTTCATTTTTACTGATATTAGAAGTTACTGATAACTTATAACAATCTCACAAAAATGTCGATGAAATTCGCTGTATTTTCTCTAACTATTTTGTCAGTCTGGCAACCACTGAAACGTGCAAATATTTCAGAAACACAACTTATTAACAGCTGAAATTTTCTGTCTGTTACTCTATGTCAAAGACTCATGACCCAATCAATCAACCAATCAATGGAGCCAGGTTGATAGAAGCATTACACCAAAGTATTATTAACGAGAACAAACATTTTTTAAAAAACTATTCAAGATTTTGTTGATGCTTAGTTCAAAATAACAAAACTACGATAATAAAATTTAAGTACTGATAAGTAACATTTGATTACCATCTTCATATGAGGCTTTTACAAGACGTAACAAAGCTGTACCAACCATTCCTCGCATTGGAAAATCCAAATTGTTACAAGAGCCATTGATAGTGCGATATTTAGCTTTCTTATCACATTTCATTGTTTCGATGCATTGGTCAGCTACGTTCTGTTGTCCTGGCGGCATGAAACACTGTGTCTTTTCTTTACTGAAAAAGTACATTTAAATGTTTTCTTTTCAGTACAATTTATATGCAAGATGTACACACAGCTGAAAGTGTGTTCACAAACTGGTAGAAGAGTTCAACCAGGCATTCTAGAAATGTATATGAAAAGTTCTGTGTTTGTATAGTAGAAAATTGAATGAGTGTAGACAAGTGGAGCGAATGGCATGGAGAAATAATCAAAGTAATTACAGTATTAAAATGGTATGAATTCAGAAGGAAAGCATGAGATTAGCATAAACACGAAAACGATGGGAAGCATGAACGTAATAAATAGAGGAGGATTACAGGAACAAGAAAGATACTAAATCTTGGAGAAAGAAGATAATATACATTTACACTACATGATAATGAATATTGTAAAAACATTATAAATGGGAAAACAATACACAAACTTTTTCAATTATTCAAATTATCATTCTTAATTATTATTAATTAAGATCATTATTTCAAAAATACTTAATTATTATTCTTTCAAATTATTATTCTCCAATAATATGGGGGGAATTGACCTGATATCTCTAAATCGGTTTATCAGTTTGATTCAAATTTTGGTATGTATGAAAAATCACAATTCAAGTCAGTGTGCCAAATTTGAAGCAAAAGAATATTACGCTGTGATAGTAAATGAAAAAACTCAGCGGTGGTCACAGTTTACTGTGTTTTCAATTCCCCCCTCACAAAAAATTATCTTATTTCATTTAAAATTGGCAACACTGTCTTGAAATGTAATTTTTTATATATGACCAAATTTGAGTAAAATCAAAAAAAAAAAATTTTTCAGTGACTCCTGAACCAGATTTTTGTATCTATATACTGTATTTTATTTAAGTATTTGTGGAGTAGATTTGAATGAAATTTGATCAAAATATTTAGAGCCTGTTTCGAGAAACTTGAATTTTAACATTTTCTTAAACGGAAACGGGATACTATGAAAGGTTTTTAAGGAATTACAAAATTGTTCCAAGTTATGGATAAAGGAAACATGTCAAATTTTGGAAAGATCGATCCGTTAATTATTTTAATATCCTATGATGTGTGCACATGTTTTGCACATGCACACACACAGACATGCACACAATATTATGGGTGTAATAATCCAGCATTATTATACTGCAGCCAAGGACTACGTGTTCATTCTACATCTCATAACTTTACATCAAACACTCTCTTATCATACAGATTCCTAGCTTTTTCATAGTCTGTGGTATCCACTGATTGATGATTTTTTTTCAATAAAATTCTTCAGGCTTTCTAAGTAAAAGACCAAACAACCACAATACTATATATTCAATTGAATTAGTAAGTGATTCATTTACTTTAACTGAACTCTATATTTTATCATTAATATACTTTGCAAACTTGATACTCTTGCTCCACACTGCTGAAAATAATTCAGTAACTCTTCTGGATAAATAAGATAATGCCACAAAATATGTAATATTTTTGACACAAAAAGCTGTAACTTATAAATAAACAATTCTTGGCAATCAGGGTTTTATTATTTTTTCATTTTATTCCAAACTATTTCTTTCATTGTCTTCAAAACCATTTTTTAATATTCATTTTCATATAAATGAATTTGATCTTTGAATCATTTAAATTATACTTTGAAAAATTACATCTGTTTTTCTCTGTTGATAACTTAGATAACAATCCATAGTCTATACATTTTGCTTAAGCATTTTAGTGTTATATTTTATTAAACCTTAGTACCTTTTAGTGTTAGTACCTTTTAAACCTTTTATAGAGAATCCAAGTTTTTTCCTAGCAAAAAGGATTAAAAATTACACATTTTGAAAAATGGTCCCTTCATATGTGTAAACTATATGCCAAATAAGATATAAATGAGTCAGTTATTTTAATATACAGCTTTGTGCATGCATGGTCACATATAAAAATAATCTTCTTTCTTAAATTCAGGGCTCTTGAAAACAAACACTTATTGTACTGAGAATGTAGCAATAGGCCTAATGAAATTACCTGCATGTCTCATGTAAGGTAGTGTTGTCTTGATATTCAGTGGTGGAAATATTCATGTAAGATATCCTCAATTTTTTAATACCAGAGTCACTGTTGATGATTGCCTGAAAGTATTCCGGAGTTCCTGGCACTAAGCCTGTATAGAGGAATACAAATAATTAATGGTGTAAAAACATCACACAAACTCTCTCACATGTCCGTCAAAATAATTAAAAATACAATAATGACAAAAAAATACATAAAACTGCCTGATTCTCAAAACAAGTTCATCAGATTTTAGTCAAATGTTTATGTATACAAAATTTATAATAAAAAATGGTTCAAGAATAAAAAAAGCAGTAACAATTAGGATTTATTTTTGGTTTATTCCAATTTACTCACTAACAGAAAAATTGCTTCAGTTAAAAAATATGTTACACCGATCTGAGTTATATACTTCATATAGGATCAAAATTTCAGCACTATCTTATAAAACAATTTCAAGAAATTACGCAAATTATTCAGTTTTTTTGATAGATCTCAAATAGTACTTTTTGCATATATACCAACCCATACAGTTTGGTTGAATAGTTTTAACAACTTTTAATGAAATTGCTTAGATATCCTTTGCAACAGTGCTTTTTTTAACGAAAATCTTTTAACCTAAAAATCTTTTGATATTTGTAATGATACAAATTGTTAGTCCTATAATGAAAGTAGGTGCTGATACCTAGAGTTCTTGCTCACAACTAAACAAATACCGTACAATAAAAGCAGTAAGTACAGTACAATTGTATATCATAAAACCTGGAAACATTATGTTTAGATTTGTTTAAAAACAACATCTCTTTTGTTGCTAGAACGTTTTGTATATCAGTGGATAAAAGAGTAAAACTAATTAAATGGCCAGTAAAATGTGCTGAAGTAGATTAATTTCTTTCAGAAGGTATATTGGTAAAGTGGTAAGGAAATGTTTCTTATTATTGCTAAACAAACTGAAAATAACCTATTAAAAAGTTAATGTTTTTTTTGTTCACAATAACGGTTGATTTACATCCTGATAACATTCTAAGAAAATTCTTATTTGCCTAAGCTATAAAATTATTAATTAATTTATAGTACATTTACTCATTTAATGACTGTTATAATGATTGCAGATTTTTTTGAGTTTTGTGAAACGTTCATACAATTGATTCTGGATAATTAAAAAGTTAGCTCTTTTCTTAATAACCTGAAAGAGGTAATACAAGTAATATTGTACGAGGTATGGCTGTTAAATAATGAGACTGACGTAAAAAATTTTATTTTCATTTTATACATAATTACTTATTATCACCTTCAATATACACCCCTTCTCTATTCCTACAATGCTCCATGCGAATTTTCCATTGTTGGAAACAGTGCTGGAAGTCATCTTCTGTCAACTCCTTCAGGACTCTTGACGCTTTCACTTTTACAGCTTCCACGGACTCAAATCTCGTCCGTTTTAATGCAGATTTCACCTTAGGGAACAGATAGAAGTCACATGGTGCAAGGTCTGGTGAGTAAGGTGGATGTTCTAATACTGGGATGCTGTACTTGGCCAGGAACCTCTAGACAGATAACGCGGAATGAGCTGGTGCATTGTCTCGGTGGAAAACCCATGATTTGTCCTTCCACATTTCGGATCGTTTTTCCTTACTCTTTCACCTAGTTTACCAAGTACCTCAAGGTAGTAATATTGCTTAATTGTTTGACCTTCAGGAACCCAGTGAAGGTACACAATCCCATGAATATCAAAAAAACAATCATCATTGCTTTAAATTTTGATTTTCTGATTCTTGCTTTTTTTGCTCTCGGTGAAGTTGGGGTCTTCCAATGCATGGATTGGCGCTTTGTTTCCAGATCATACATAAAAAAACTATGATTCATCACATGTTATTATCCTTTCCAATAAATTTGGGTCATTTTCAATGGTATCCAAAGTGTCAGTACAAACATTTTTGTGAGCTGCTTGTTGTTCAAATGTGAGAATTTTTGGCACACACTTTTTGCATGTTTAAATTGTCATGTAAAATTTGTCATACACATTCTTTATCAATGCACAAATACTTAATTGACAGTCAGACCGAATCAAATTAGCAACTTTGTCATCAGTTTTTGACGTTGAAGGGCGACCTGGCCGTGAATCATCTTCAACGTCTTGTCGGCCATCTTGAAAACACTTAAACCATTCAAAAACACGTGTTTGCGATAAACATTCACTGCCATACACTTCTTTCAGTAAGTTATAAGTTTCAGTAGCGGTTTTCCAAGTTTGAAGTGAAATTTAACAACAATTCGTTGTTCTATTATTATACTAACCATTTTTTCCGGCAAAACAAAATAACAACTTTAACGGAAATGAAGTTTATGACTAAACAGTGTTGGTTACACAAACGAGACTAACTGCATTCTGAAGAAAAAGCTTCACACTAAACAGCTGTCCGTGAATGGCAGTTGGCGCATGTGCACTTGTTTCGCCGCAGCGTCAGTCTCGTTATTTAATAGCCACACCTCGTATGTTTTAAAATCTGCTTTAGTAAACTACTAATAAATAGCGATATTTCAAAACAGAATTTGATTTGAACAATGCCTTAGCCTAATATAATATTTGATATCATATATATATATATATATATATATATATATATATATATATATATATATATATATTATAATTATAACTGATAATAATTTGATATAATATTCATTAGTAACCATGAAAATATAATATTTTAGGGGAGGTGGATAAATTATTTTAACCAGCCTGTGACAAAGTGTAGCAGAAATGCTTGGAACACAAATTGTAAAGGGATCTTCTAGAAGAGTCTTGTGATATCTTCTTAGCTGAGTCCCATCTGAAAGTCCTATCTAGCTGATCATTAATTTTGTGTTACATATTTTTGTGAAAAATGTTCCAGTTTCTGATAAAGTTACCTGACAACATTTGCAGATGACACAATGATGGCTCCTGTAAACACTGTCAAAAAAGCAACAAATAAATATAAAATTCAACCAACGCAGTGAGTAGCTGGACAAAATGGAGAATAAAATTGAATGAGAAAAAATCAACATATATTAGTTAAGGAAGAATAGTCTGGTCTCTAGCAAATTTCAACAGGCATTGCAGCAGGAATTTGAAACCAGTTATTGTATATAAAGGGTGCAGGGGAAAAACCAGCAAATCTATGTTTTTGCAGGAGAATAAAAAGTTTCAAACGCTTTTGTATTTGGTAAAAAGAATTTGTTGTATAAATAATTCTTTTATTGTTATAAAATCTGTATATTCTTGATTTTTGGTTGTTTGTAAGTATGTTTTAAAAAGAAATATATCAGGAACATTTTGGTATTCATTACTTCTTTCAGTTAAAGAAACATTGTTGTTGACTCAGGTGTTTTTCCCCTGTATTTGGTGTAAAAATTTAAAACAAAATATATATGGTCACATTTACTGTAATTATTTAAATATACAAATATGCACTGGCATTTGGGAAAATATTCAGAGCTCATCATAAACTGCTGCTATATTATCAAATGATTAAATCCATTTTGATATACAGTATAAAACTCTGGAGCTGCACTAGAAGGAAAATATCAACATTATCATTGAATATATATGAACGTCTATATTTACTGACATTATTTAAAAGTTTCAAAACAAAAAACATAATTAACGTTCCATGATAGATTAGGACTTACACAGAAGACTTGAAAGTGGATTTTGTCAGAGAACTGGTAAAACACAAAGCAGTGAAGCGTGTTCAACAGCTCCAGTAGTACAAAGGCATAGAAGTTACATCAATTTTGAATAATTTAAAGACCAAAGACTTTTGATCTAATATCGTAGTTATGTATGTATACTTTATTGATTTGTTGGGAGTAGTCAGAGTTATTACTAATGAAAAGCTAATAATAGATAATTAAATTAATATTAGCCAAAATATTAATTTAATTTAAATTAATTTAGTTAGCAAATGTAATTTAATTTATATAATAATAAATTTTAAAAATTACCAGAACTTACAGTAATGATAGTTAGAAGCTGTTGAAATCAGAACTTCTTAACACTTTGAGTCCCATGGTCCCTTTTTACATGGACAACCCCGCAGGGGGTGCAGACTAGCTGCACCTATTGAGAGGATTTAGACATCCCTCGCGCTACCCGACTCTTAACATATTCACACTTACGACTTTAACACTTTACACTCACACTTACATTTAGGGAGGCGATAATAGCCTCTAAGTGCTTTTCGTCTTAAAATAACAAAACAAAATTTACATGGACAAAAATGTATTATTTTTAGTTTAGGACTTATTTTTAACTTTTATATATATATATATATATATATATATATATATATATATATATATATAGATAGATAGATAGATAGATAGATAATAATAATTTCAGCAACACACACACACACACTAACAGCGAATATTGTTCACCGATTGTTTTGAAATTTTGACATGTTGCATTTGAATATTCTATAGAACATATACATATCTATCTGTCTACATCTATATAAATACAAATGTAAATGTTCCTTCCTTCAAAATCTTAAAGTTCTGAAAATTCTTTACCGATTGCTTTGAAATTTTTACACACACTGCATTTGAATACATGCATGTTTTTATCTATCTACATCTAAATAAAGAAAAATGTAAATGTTTGTTTGTTCAAAATCTTTAATCTTCAAAAATTCTCACTGATTACTTTGAAATTTTGAAATAACATTGCATTTGAATATATTCATGTTTCTATCATTCTATATATATATACACAAAAAATAAACGTAAATGTTCATGTGTCCTGCATACAAATTTCAGTTTCATAGCTTATTTTGTCTTTAATATTATTATTTCTTACAGAATTATAAAGTATAATATTAATTACGGTCTACTTACATGTTATTGATTCTATATATAAATAACAGTAGCATACACAATAGACACACAACAGCCAAATCAGCATAGATATTTCCATGTTTGAAAAAAGAACTACTGGGTAAGCTTTATTAACTAGTTACAGCGTAGGCCTATTCACGATGATTTGTTACGACCAATATCCAATTATATATTGCTTACAGTGGCTATAAACAGATTGGTTTATATAGGCTATTTGATACCTAGTATGGCATTGAAGTTTATCATCTTACATACTGTGCTACACTCCCAACAGTAATGCACTGGAAATATATCTTAATTAAGGAATTAGTAACGTCATCACACAGCTTTCTTGCTGACATGTGGAACCAGATTCCAAAACATAACAGTATCACAACTTTTTTGAAAATCTGATTTCACTTTTTCAATCATTGTTAAAATAAATATTCATAAATTAAGAAATTTATATTACTTTGAAAATATGAAAATTAAACCTGTAACTTGTGTTTTATATTTCGTATATTATCCTGAATATTGACTTTTTATTTACAACTTTAACGTGAGCTAATTCTGTGAGAGTGTTTTGAGAAATAAGTTTTCTTACAATTTCTAATGTTTAATTTCTTTTGCATACCAAACTTTTAAAACAAATTTTTCACCAATAATTGTTTGGTTTCCATAAGGGTGGTATTTAAGCAATATTATCAGACAGTTTTTACTTTTATTTTATGACAGCTGTCATTAATATAGTCCTACATTTATTAAATCAAAAACTCCTTACAGAAAGTGTAGAAACTCTTTTAAAGTTTGAACAAAACTCATTTTCTTGTTCTTGTTCTACCAGCAGAGATGTTGATATTTCAATACCTCTTATATGTGTGCATTGCCAAGATCCAAAACGATGAACTTGTCAACAAAGTTCTTGATGCTTCTCCTGTTCCTGGATCACTTATTCACTGCATCAAAAGTTACCAGCAATTCTTTACATCTCCCTTTGAATAACTGGAGACAGTGTTCAAACCCAGATGGCTTACTCTATGAATCAGATTATTCAATCTTGGCCTTGCTCATTAACTTGAGCAATATTGTTTTAGGAAGTAACATTACAATATTAACTATCTTTAATATTTTAAGAAATAATTAAAAATTTCAGTGTATTTCTATTGTAAAAAGAGCTTTGAAGCTAACATTACCGTTAGATATTATATTTTTATTCAATTAGATTTTCAATTGAACCAAATACCAAACTGTAACGTTAGGTTTTTCTCTGGAACACATAATACATGGATAATCTGATGAACATTTACACTGAAAAATATGTTTTTAACTTTTTTCTCATATTTGTTACAACCAACATATTATGTCATAACATAGAAATAATTTATTATTTCTAAAATAGTAAAAATACTTTCTGTAATATATTTTCTTTACTTTGTGAATATGTTTTAGTAAAATGTTTCACAAAATTCCTGGATAGAGATGCCTTCATTACAAACGTGTCCTCTTTTTTTAAAAAAAACAAGTAGGATTCTGAGTTTTAGTACTTTACATTTTTTTAAAAACCTTGATCATTTAACAGAATTTTTGTAAATATTCCATATATAAGTTACCTGTTTATTACATGTTCATACATTTTTGCGAATGTTCATACATTGTGCTTCATTTAATAATGATTTCTTCGCCCCAACTTTGCTGGTTGTGTCACAGCAAGGAAAAGGCATGGTAGAGTGCTACTTATATAATTCCCATAAGCTTTAAAGGTAATGTGACAGCCCAGATTTGTTTGTTTATCAGCATTTCCTCCTTTGACCCATAAAGCTAAATATGATACACTGTAAAATTCATAGGCTGGATGTAAGTTACCTTATAAAATACTATCTTTTGAAATTTCAATCAATTTTTTAAAAATAAATACAAATGTTAATTTAAGTAGAATTTAACAACAATTACAATTGTAAAATCAGATTTTAAAAAAAAATTGTAAGAAAAGTAATTATGTATCTTTAAAATTTGAAATGGTCACCATTTTGAAATTGTTGAACAAATTTTGCTAGGTAATGAACTTGTCCAAGCTCTTACCAAAATCAATTTTTGTATCAAGTTTAAATCTCCCCCTCTCTCTCTCTCACACACACACACACACACACACACACACACACACACACACACACACACACACACACACACACACACACACACACACACACACACACACACACACACACACACACACACACACTAAAAGCTAAATGTCAAATTAAAACAATTTCTACCATTTTCAAAATTCATTATATTACTAATAGAAATATATTATGAGAATATATTGCTGAATACTCATGAGTGTGTTTTATTCACAACCTTTTAAAATAAAGACTGTGGAGCAGGGAAATGTTAAAAGAAAACAAGTATTTAAATTTTTTTATAATAACACTTTGTTTTTTTTACTTCATTTAAGTTGCTCTGGTTTTATTACTTTTATTTTAGTAGTTGGTGTATTGATATTTACGTTCGTAAACAAACCAAATAAATTATAGACGTAAACAATTATCACCATTATTATTTGCCAGGTTTTATAAATAAATAATGCTACTGTATTATTCCCGTACTGCTTTTACTTAGTATCTTAGTACAAATTATTTCCGCTAGATAGTATGAGAGTGCAAAATACAATGTATTTTATTCTGTTCGTTTGGTACATAATTAATGTAGTCTGTAATAGCTGGAATATGATGCCAACGTTTTTGCCAATATAACTTAACCATGATATTTATGAAAAAAAATGTCTGGACTACTTTAATTGGAAATTTTATCGTCTTTTTCAATGAAGCTGTCAAATTATGAAGCGTTTTACCGTTCAGCCAGTATTACAAGAAATAGCCAGCAACTAAACTTGTTACCATAAAATCACAGGCCACCTTGAAATAGAATTGAATAGGGAAAAATCTTAATGCTTGTGTCGTTCGGGCTTTATACAAGGTACCTTTCTATCAAGTTTCAAAACAATCGGTCAATGCTTTTCGCAGAACTGCGTAACAAAGAAACACAAGCAAATGCAGAAACATAGATTGCTTCATTTGCTCAATAAACAATAATTTATTATTTGTTCAGGCAAAATCATTATTACAACTTGAACACTTTAAATTTTTTTTCTCCTAAAATATTTTCTTTTGGTTTGTTGTTCAGTATGTAAATTGAGTTTAAATGTGTTCTAAACAAATTTTAAATTCAGAATTTATTTCATTATTATTATTGTTCTTATTATTATGGTAATTTATATTGAAAAATGAGCTATGGAAGTAGCCTTCATAATTAAACTTAACCCCAGGACCTTGAAATAAGCGCTGACACTGGAGAATTTAAATAAAAATGAGCAAATACTCCAGAGCATGAGCATGGAGTAAAAGAAAATACTTAATTTATTATACTCATTACATCTTTGAAATCTTAAACAATGCCTTATATATTTCATTATATTTTACTTGACAGCAAGGTTATTCACAATAGCCAGTAGTCTAAACTACTAATAAGTTTAACATTTAAAAAAATAAAATTTTTAATATGGAATACCATAAAAACCGTTAAAAATTACAAGACTGAAAATTTAACTTTCATTGACACACAAAATATATATTTTTTAATTTTTAATGTAGTTTACTGAATAAACTAGTTAGCAAAAAATCCGAAAACATAGTTTTTATTATATTTAATGGTCTAGGTCTAGAGCAACCGATGTGGTTATATATTTTCAGTTTTCTGTCAATAACTATATTATTCTTTGAGCTACAGTACCCATTTTCAACAAAATACTTTATTTATCATTAAAAACGTAAATCTTTTTGTTTCTTTTTTTGTAAATTAATCTGTTTTCAAGAAATTTCACAATTAACGACTACCATTTTGAAAATTATAAAAATAAATTCTTGGTTTTGGTTAAGCTTATAAAAGATAACATGAAAAAAGAACATAACATATCTGAACTTAGTATCATCTGTTGTATTTCCAAAACTTAAAATGTTTTTAACAACAAAATGGTGAACAAATGGATTCACCTAAGCAGACTATAATATTTTTTAAAGAAATATAACAAAATGTCAAATAAATGGAAAACTAAGCAAGATAGACAATATGGATAATTTCTTGTATACTTGTACCCTATCAGTTCTTGAAATTTGGTTCAGTTATTGCTGGAAGTCCTGCTGTACGCATAACCTATATTTATTTGTTAACACTAAACAGTTATCCAGGAAAATCAGTTCAACAGTTTCCAAATGGTAGCCATTCAATATCTTTTAAAAATTATAACTTTGTACCTTCTGCTTTTTTGAAAATCTGATTTCACGAGCGTGATCAGCGTTAAAATTTGTATAAATTATCATTTAAAAAATTCATTAAAACACAAAAATTAATTCGACACGATAATAATTAATTTTTTAGTGTATTTTCAATGTATTTTTTTAAAATTTTAAATTGTAAATATTGCATATTTTAGTGTTAATTATAGTGGTCAATTCAAATTTTGAAAAGTATAACAAAAATATGATGTAATTTTTACTTTCGGGAATTAATTTCTATCACATGAGCGAGACTGTTGTATAATTGAATAAATAAGTTCAATGAATTTATACGTCTATATTCGATGGTTGTATGCAGCAATTTATATTTTTGTTTTATGAACTTCCCATTGCACTTGGAACAATCAAGTTAGGTTATTTATATAGGTTTATTTATTAAGGTTATTTATTAAGTTTTATTTATTAAGATTTATTGGTTATTTATTAAGTTCATAGATAAACCAGTGTGGTAAACCACAATATGGTTCTACATTTACAATAACATCTGAATAGCAAAAGTTTTTTACTTTATCTATGATAGTTTGTATTGGCAGCACTGAACAATGCGTCGTGTTTACCGTTAGTTCAGTTGTTGCTATTTAGTGTTTATACATGTTATACAAAATTGAACGTCAGTGTCAAAGTGTCACAGTAGGAAGTATGGTGTACGATAAATTCAAGTTATAACTGAGGCATTAATTGTTAAATTTTTTATTGTTTAATTGGTGTACTACTTACAAATGCCAAAAGCAATAAGTTTATCATAGCATTAATTACATTCCTGAGTTAATTGTTAGGCTGTAACAATGATATTCATTCATATGATCAGCAACGATTGTTTTCAGTTATACTTTTTTTAATCGTTAAAAAATATATTTGCAATATGTTGTGCTAGTTTTTAATTTTTCAACATGAGTTTCTTATGTTGTTTAAATTTTTTTGGTGAGTGCATTTTAATAAATTGGAGCAAAAGGCAGCAGCCTAGGTGAAGATGGAAGATGAAGCTGATATTCGAGAACAAATATTTCATAACACAGTTAGAGAAAACATTGTAAGTACCCATGTTATAAATGTATGACACATTATAAATAAATAAATGTATATATAAGAGGGATTTCAAAAATGTGTAAGTTACTACCAAACTAACACTATATTATAACTAAATGTAAAATTCAAGAATATCTAGGTTAGATGTAAAACCTGTTTCTTCAGTCAAAACACAACTAAAACTTAATATTTTAGGTGCCATTATTTTCATCTCAATTCATTTGGGTTTAAGATTTTTAATGTTATCTCATTAAATGTGAATTGTGAAATGGACAAATGGCTAGTTAAGATGTATTTAAAGAAGTTTGGACAGTTTGATCGAATTTAGTAAACATAAAAAACTATATTCCTAAACTAAGTCAAGGTTTAATAAAAAACCGTGTTTGTTTTTTGAAATAGTCTTACTATCAAATTAAATAGACCTAATTCTAGTGCCTCTACTTAAAAAATGGAAGTCAAAAATAAATGTTCTGAATATGGAACTATGAACTTAAGTGTCAGTTCCTAGTTTTATCCAAATAGTTTTATCACTGACAGAAGTAAAAATTAAAAAAGTTTCTCTTTAACTATTACCTATGCTTAATCTAGGTCTACCATATTACAAAATGTAAGAAGTTTTTTTTTCATAGGTGAGTTAATGTAAACAGAGGAAAGAAATACAATCACTATTTTAATTTGTATCGTTATTGATTTTCACAAACTTTTATACTGAACTTTACAAAATCAGCCAATGTAAATGTGCAAGCTAATAATTAGCCTGCATATTTAGCATAGTTACATATTAAAAAAAAAGTACTAACTATATAAAAAGAATCTATATAGATTCTTTGTTTTGAAAATAACTAAGGTGTTTTCACCTCATTTATTGTCAAAACAAAAAGCCATCATAGGATTATTTGTAGGCCCATTTGTAAAGGATTACTCCTAATTATCTTATTTTCTGAGTAGTTTTTTTTTTCTTGGCTAAGATCAAAGCGTACTGAGTAGTTATTAATGTTATTTGGTAGGCTAGTGTAGGTAATCTTATTTGTTAAGATAGGCCAGCAGATTTTACAAAAAGTTATTTTTATATTTACTTATTGGTTTTTCACCCATTACATTTTTAGAAGCCATATTGTATTTTTAGATAGCATTTATCTAGCTTATGTTGAAAACCTTCACCTCAATAACTTAATTTGTAAACAGCTAAGGTTTACAGATGATTGGCTTAAATAAAGGCCAATAATGGTAGCCTGTTGAAAGGTCATTTACCACAACTAAGTAAATGTAAAAACAATTTCTGCTAAAGTACCATATTGAGTAGGTACAAGGTAATGACTAGCCTATTGTGAACAGCTATGTATAAATTGTTTATTTGTTAATAAGTAGGTTAGTTTCTGTGTAGGTAAATCTATTGCATAATTTACTATACTTTTAAAATTGATTTTTAGTACAATAGGTCTAAACTAATTAGCCTAGTATGCATTGTTAATTGTTCTAAATTATTCCTTGATGGTTAATTAGTTTTCTGTAGGTTATATTGGGTTATGTTATGCTTACCTACTGTATTAAGCAAAATACATCTTAAAAAGCTATTTATGAAGCTATTTAGTTTGTAGGCTATATCATACTTTTGTAGATAGGGTCTTAAGTTAGTAATTTAAATTTTAGTTTTTGCTCAGATCATAAAATGTTCTTATATTCTCTATATGTAATATGTATGTCTACAAATTGCACATCAGTGAATGTTACCTACTCACTGTTAATGAATGTGAGCAATTTTCAATTCTTTAGGCTGCCTTTTTTCATATTTAAAGCAAGTTTATACAATTCAGCTTTCTGGAGACAGTTCAATTTTGATTTTAGTTATGTTTGTAAAGGAACGAGGTTATTAAAAAAAAATATAAATACAAACTCCAGAAAAATTTTAGTTGTAACAAATATATAAATGAAATATTGTGCTGTACTGGTCATAGAAACGGCACTGTAAGAGAAGAAGGTAAGCTGCTCTTAGCCATGATTTCAGTCTTTCTCTGGCAGAGTAGCAAGAAGATGAAGTAGGATTGTCTGAACACGTATTCCTTAGAATCCACACTTGCTAGTAATTTATATACTATCTGAATAATGTATGAAGTTTTCATATTTTATTGTGAAATCATAGGCGAGGCACACACATGTTTTCAGAGGTGCCAAATTTGAGTACTTACTGAACTATTTTGAATTTGAAAAAAAACAGTAAGAAAAAAAAACGTAACAAAGGTAGCCTAACCTTATTGTGATGATTAATTTCTCTGGTTACTTAAGTTTAATAAATGACCCAATTTTAAGTTTTGTATTGTTAGAATCTTACTAAATGATTCTTACAATTGATTTGAAAGAATATCCAAATGGCTTTCAATATTTATTTATTCATGGGATTTATTATTGGCTAAATAATGGGTCAGAATGCACATTCTTAATAATGTAAATTATTAACCGAACAAATGTGCATTCTAATCCATTCTGATTTTCTATTGCAGTTTTAAAATAATCGTGGATAGCATGAGAGGGTATTTTGGTCGAAAGATGAGATTTTCGGCCTCGGCATACATATAAGAAAATCCTGCACATGCCTATGTGTGAAACATGTAGGTGTTTCTAAATTAGAACTATTTGGTGTACCCTAGTGCTCGGCCTACGGTTTCTTCAGACGAGCAAAACATGGATTTGAATCCGAATCAATAATAATAAAAACTGTTATTTAATAAAAAGAGCTGGGCCCTATATAAAGGACTTTTACATAGACCTATTATTATTTTATAGTAGGTAACTATAATCTTAAAAAAATGATTTTGGAATGCCTACATAATTTAAAAATTCAGGTATATTTTAATATACATCAGTTAAAATGGTTTGGTTTGATATATAAACCATTGCATGACCTGGCAATTTTGAATGTATTTATATGATTTCGTGTTATAGCTTACGATAAAGTACTTATGATTTTTTTTTTTTTTAATGTCTGACTATGTAGAGAGTTGTTAATGAAATGACTAACATTAGTGATTATTATACATTAAGTGATTATAGTTAGCGTATATAGTAATTTTGCCAAATTAGGGTAATGCCAGTGTTTGAGAAGCAATCTGTAAGTTGCTTTTAAATTGCGAGAATCATTTTGTCATAACTTCACATCACTAAGCTTTGTACATTTGTTGGCTAAATATTATGACTATGTTTAAGGTTGTGAATGTAAAGTAGATCATACAAAAACTAATAAAATGGCTGCAAAATTGTATTTAGTTTATTGCTGTAGTGAGGCCAGTTCTAGTTTGCCTTTTGTTTAATTTAATACTTTTGTCACATTACTAGTGTGTACTTGTTTTTCATTACGTAAAACGATTTTTAAGTAATCTAAGTTATTATTTTGTGGGACATATGGTTTCCTTTTTCAAGAAATATATATTATTTTTTTTATTGTAGTGGGTCTATGGGTTATTATTGTTTGGTTTGGTATGTGATACTTGGATTAACTGATTTATTTAGAACTTGTTGTTGAATTTAGGGTATAAATAAACAATGTAGTTTGTTAAAGAGCTGTACTGTAGTTTAAAAATACAGAGGCTGTCTGAATTGAAAGCACAGAGGTCAGGGATAGGGATAGGTTAAATCATTGATGTTTATTTAGAGTACATTGGCATGTTATTCTATGTGCATTTTGTGTGCCAAATAATATGTTGTTAGTTCATTATAGTCTATCGTATTTAATTAAAATTGATTATGTGTAAAATACATTGAAAGTAGGTCTCCTCTGAAATTCCTCTGATCTGGAGTAAATATTTTCCAGTTTGAGGCCCTTTTATCCAAACAACGCTATAGACCTATCCACGTAATTTCAGCATAACTGTCCACGACTCCATCTTGATCTGTCTTTTTCTCATGCATAGTTTTGCTAAAATTATTTTTTGATGGATGGAAATACATACGTAACACAAATTTAGTGTTACGTGAAATCATGTACAAATTTCATTTTTGCAACCACATTTTTGGTTCCATGTATAAATTCATTATCATCTCAGGATATCCTATCATTCTTATGGATTGCATAATTTTTGCAGCTGAACATTTTCCTTTGGAAGATGTTTTGTCCATTTTCTTGTTCTTTGTTAACACCAAGACTTTCAAAACCATTAAGAAAAGATTATTACTGTAGGCCTGCCTATATTTATGTTTTAAATATTGGAGACGTTTGCACTAAATACACAAATATATAGTAGCCTATTTTGTCACCGAAACCTGTTAATTTGACATTTTGAAATCTGTGTTTTAATCAAGAAATAATATTGATACAGTGCATGTTCTTGAAAAAAAGTGATTTAATTGCTCTTTTTCCTACTTATTCAAAGTTAATTACAAATATTACTTTCTTACCAAGCCTATTCAAAGTAGCTTAGGGTCTATTCTATATAACAAGTAGGATCGCTCTTCTACTACTTTGATGGACTGTTTTCATCTGTCTGTAATCAGTTGCCAATTTGAGTAGGACCTATAGGTATGTATACATGGACATATTGTTAAAGTTTAAACGAATTCACTGATTTCAATGAAATTTGTGATGTAGGTTACTTACATATCAATGACTATTTGGACTCTTTTTGGTCAAAAGTTCTTAAATAAAAATAATTTAATAATAAATATAATAATTTTTATTGTATTTTTTAAAAATATAATATTTTTTTCAAATATGAAATTTTTCTGAAATCTGGGGTCTAGTTCCAAAAACTGTGGGCCCTATAGGTAGTCTAATTAAAATTCTCAAAACAGGTGTATGTGGTTTAGGAGCTATTGAAAAAAATTAATAAATCTGTTTTACTTCTTAATATGGATAATTTTGGCTAGTAGGTAACTTGATAGGTAACCTTAATAAAGGTGCAACAAAGGACAGCATACAGCAGTTTTCAGTGTAATATTCCTAAGCCTTTATAGGATAGAATATATGTTGTGAGGATTAATGCTTTTTTATAGTCTCGAGGACTGTGTATCAACTGACTTATTTTCAAATAGAATTTCTTTAAAAGGGTTAAGCAAATTGTAACGTTATTCTCACTTCTTCATAATGTGTCCCGAGTTATGTAAAAACAAACATAATTTTTTTTTGTATTTAGTTGTAAGGCATTAACTCGAAGCTAGTTTGTAGATAGTTTGAAAGTATGCCCACTTCTTGTTTAAAACAATTTTTGCACAATTCGTTATAGCCTGCCTGAAAGTAAAGAAAGTATAACAAAAAAATGACTGAACTAGTTTTTCTTATAATTAGTTACTTGTGCTGCCACCATTGCTGTTCACAAACTTGCACAGTTTAAAATGCAATCAAATCGTGATAAAGTGTTATCAATGTTTGAACACTTTCTAAGTAACACACAGAGCCTACTTAACATTATGACTTTTCAGTATATTGACTGATTTAACAGCTTTATTTGTTTTGTCTGTCTTATTTCTGTTTGCTTTTAGAATGTTTAAAGATAACGTAGGCCTACTAAAAATCCGTCTTTATTAGGTCGAAGCGTTTGTGTTTTTTAAGCATTGATCAGTCCTTTAGTAATTACTAGGCTTAGTAGAACGGAGTATTAATTAGTCCTGTAAAGAAAATTATTGCTACATTTTTATTTTTGTTTTAAATTTTGTGGGGTAGCACTTTCATCCATTTATATTGTGTGCAGCTAATGAGTAATAATAAATGGTGCACAGAGAGACCATGTTATAAACTTAGCATTTCCATAAAAAAAAGAAAAAAATGCTATTTTGGAAGCTAGGGAGGATCCTGTTCCTAACTGAAGGAGAAAAAAACCTAAACATTTCTCAATATCGGTTCATTAAAGTTTGTTAAAATGTCAATGATCCTATACCTGTGTGAAGGATCGTAACTCAAATTTATGAATGTAACAAAATTTAAATAAAAGAAATTTATGGTTAAAGAGTGAATCGTAATAACAAAATTCCAGTTGTGATGATCAATATTTATTTTTTATTTAAATTTTCTACTTAAATTACAACAGCAGGGTTTGTAGCGCGCACGAAAAATTTTTGGGTTATATGTTTTTTGTATTGCCAGCAATTTTCATGCTTTTTTAGGAGGCTTTTCCAAATAACCTTAGAACAGTGCAGTTTATTGAATATTTTATAGAACTTTGAACGAGTACTGTTTCTGGAGTATTAACGTCACTAAATAGGAAGAAGAATTTATAGATATTTTTTTTGGAGGGGAATTTATTTAAAAATATTAGGCTACGATTATAACTGAATGGTAAAGTGTTATAAACTGTACAGGTCTCAGTCTATGGTTCAAAGGCTGTGCAGCAATCCCATTGAAATTTCATTGGAAAATTTTTTTATTTTTAAAATTGTATTACTACCGCAATCAAAAATGTTCCATATGTAGTAATAATATATTATATAGTAATATGATATGGTAATATGATATAACCATAGATATATTTATTTGATAAGTTATAGTGCTCAAATCTGTTGGGTTAAAGAATGTAGCCTAATTATTATCTACATTAGTATTCTGTTTTGTATGCACTTCTATACACTGTTTTGTTCTGTTCAAGTTACACTTGAAAAAGTGTAACTTTTCAATTGGAATAGTTTTAGAGGCAAAAAATTATGTAATTATGTAACAATTAAACACTTTTCAAGTGATGGTGCCCTAAAACATATAAATAAAACTAAAAACATGCTATAGATTTTTTTTTTAATTTTAAGGCGAAAAGCACGTTGAGGCTATTATTGCCTCCCTAAATGCAAGTGTGAGTGTAAAGTGTTAAAATTGTAAGTGTAGTGTTGTAAGTGTAAGTGTGTGTTAGACTCGGGTACTGCGAGGGACGTCTAAATCCTCTCAATAGGTACAGCTAGTCTGCACCCCCTGCGGGGACGTGCTATAAAACTATGATTTAAACCATAGTTTTTTAAGAGCTAAAATCGTGTAAAAACAAGCTTTTGACATTACATTTCCCTGTCGCTGATGGAGGGTATTTTATAACCCCAAAACCTCCCGGGATAGGTAAGTCATGAATACAGAATAGATTCTGTAGTATGTTTTTTGGTTTAGGAACATCATAAATTTTGAAGGGGGTTGAACCTTGGGGGATTTCCATTTTGATAAAATCCGTTTTTTCGACATTAATTTTTTTTTAAATTAACAATTGTTTCCGAGATGTGGGTAAACCAGACCTGCAGCTAGGTTCGGTAAGTAGGCTATGTGAAACAATGTTTGTTGAGGCAAATAAAGAAGTTTTGTTTACAGTACGGGTGTATATTTAGACTGCCTTGGTTGTTTAATAATACAGGCCCACGCCGAGCGGCTACTCTCCCCGTCACACGACAATTTCTTGGGCTAATTTTAAGTTGCTAATTCTGTAGCATTCTGGTCAGCGTTAGTCATTAAACACGACCTGAGACATAACACTCTAATAATTACTCTATAATTGTCGCTAATTCCTGACGTTTTTATTTACCTTACATTTTTAAAAAAAATATTTCACCTTTATTATCAAACATTAAAATTTGTTGAAATTATCATTTACAATTTTCAAATCATATACGAGATGTGTTCAGAAAGTAACGAGAATTTTTAAATTTCGCGGATTTGGAGAGTCCGATTGTCAAACATTTTTTTATTATGTTGGTATACATGCCCTTGAAGTATGATAAAACTTTCAGCTGTTTTCATTGTTGACTTTGTTTGTGACAGCCACTAAGGTTAGACGTGTTTTTATGAGCTCGGCGATTTTCGTTTGTTAAAAGAAATGGATCACAGAATTTGTATCAAATTTTGCGTAAAAAATGGAATAAAATGTAACAAAGTGTGTGAAATGTTAACAAAGGCCTATGGTGAGTCTGCTATGAGTAAAGCAAGAGTTTACGAGTGTTATGAGCGTTTCCAAGAAGGCCGTGAAGATATTGAAGATGACGAACGCCCTGGACGCCCCAGCACTTCAACAACCGATGAAAACGTGGAAAAAGTAAAAGAAATAGTTATTAACAATCGCCGAATCACAATTAGAGAGGTCGCTGATGATGTTGGCATATCGATTGGATCATGTCATGACATTGTTTCCAATGTTTTGTGTATGAAACGCGTGGCAGCGAAATTCGTTCCAAAATTGTTGAATTTTGAACAAAAACAGCGGCGAATGGAAGTTGCTCAGGAGTCACTAAATGAAGTCAACGACGATGCAGAATTACTGAAACGTATTATAACAGGTGACGAAACATGGGTTTACGGATATGACGTCGAAACTAAGGCTCAATCGTCCCAGTGGATGCATTCTGGCTCACCAAGACCGAAAAAGGTTCGACAAGTGCGGTCGAACGTGAAGGTTGTGCTCACTGTGTTCTTCGATATTAATGGCATAGTGCATCATGAATTCCTGCCACCAGATGAAACGGTCAATAAGGAGTACTACCTACAAGTTCAACGCCGTTTGCGTGAAGCAATCCGAAAAAAAAACGCCCGACTCTGTGGAAAAACAATTCATAGCTTTTGCACCACGATAATGCACCAGCTCATACTTCATTGCTTGTTCGTGAATTTTTGGCCAAAAACAGTACTGTAACGATGCCCCAGTCTTCATATTCGCCAGACATGGCTCCGTGTGACTTTTTCCTGTTTCCAAAAATAAAGAGAACCTTAAAGGGCCGTCGTTTTACAGCCGTAGATGACATTAAAAGCGTATCGCTGAAAGAACTAAAGGCTATCTCAAAGATCGAGTTTGAGAAGTGTTTCGAGGATTGGAAGAAGCGCTGGCACAAGAGCATAATATCAAATGGGGACTATTTTGTAGGCGACAACATCAATGTAGAAGAATAAATAAATATTTTGTTCAACAAATTAAATTTCTCGTTACTTTCTGATCACACCTCGTATACTTTGATCGCCGTTAAATTAATTTTTGTATTTAGTGGAATTTGAAAATTTAAAATGCCGATTTCGACAAGTTTTAACGCATTACGATAGTAGAAATCAGTTTTTTAAAAAAAGGTATTAAAGGCTTGAAATATGGCCGACATTTTGAAACTGTTGAGCTGATTTTACTGGGCAACAAACCTGTCCATGCTATTATCAAAATCTTGTTTTTTTCCGTTTGATTTTTTTTTTTTGGTGTTTAACGTCCGACTATTGTGCACACTTGGGCTAATGCAGACGATGGGATGATTTATAGCGTATGAAAATGCCAAGCCCTGGCCGGGAATCGAACCCGGGTCCTCGGGGTGAAAGCCCAGTACGCTATCAACTAGGCCACCAATTTAAATGTAAGCGCAATCTACAGAAATGTAGTCAAACGTTACACAAACTTTCTCACATTCAAGTCACAATAGACTGTGGTTCTGTTATGTCTTTCTCTGTTTTTCTAAACCAAAGTGGTTTGGCTCTTTTATTGTGAAAGTAGTCAAATATTTTTTTGGTTAGTCTGTTTTTGTCCATTCGGAGGATGTGCCCATAAAAATCAATTCTCCTTTTTCTTATTGTGTCTGGTAGTGTTTCAGTTTTTTGGTAAAGATTTTCATTCCTGATTTGGAGTAATTGGTTGTTAGATCACGTTTTTATTAATATATTTTTTTATTTTTCTAAATTATTACATTACTGAAACAGTTTACGTTTCGTGGGCGAAGCCGCGACGGGTAATGCTAGATGTATTATACTCCTAGATTACAATGAGTTATTACAGGCAACAGAGAGCAGAGCCGTGTGGTTGTTGTTTTATAAAAATGTTCTTTATTTGAAGACCCGGCGTCCCAACTATTGCTGTTTCAAATAGGGACAGTTGGCAACACTGGCTGCTAGTCGTGTTGCTGGCGCAAGCAACGCTAAATCAAACAAGACTTTTACTCTGTAATTATGCCTTCCGAATTTTGGTATGCAGTTTAAGCAAGTTGTTGGAATGCAATAAATCCAGTTCGGACGTTGGGACGGATATACAGATATTTGGCTGTGCGATGAAGTAATGCGGCACGCAGCGTTAGGCCAAATTGCGCGTTTTGGATCGTGCTATTCATACGTCGCGATTAGTAGGCTAAACAACTCGTTGACGCGAATTGGTCTTCAAGTTCGTACAAGAAGGATGGTTTGAAATCGATCGTTTTTTTTTCGTTACGTCACTGTATGGTCCAGGTGTCAGACAGTTTCTTCCGACGCTAACTGGTTAGAACCGCGCGCGCGCGCGTGTGTGTGTGTGTGTGTGTGTGTGTGTGTGTGTGTGTGTGGGGGGAGATTTTCTCAGAATTGCCTGTAGCTATTTTTTATCAAATTTTACTGAAATGTAGTTAATCAGTACATAAATAAAAACGATGTGGTTATGTGTCAATACCTTACCTACTCTAAAATGACCAGTCGACCCGATTTTGGGGCCTTGGCCTGGGTTTTTTCAAGGCTCAGCCTCGATTCTTTCAAGATGATTTGTCCGTATTTTTTTTTTTGTTCGACATAACAGTATTTTTTTGTCACGTTGAGGAACCATAACATACCGTAAAAAGTTCAACGCACTGGCATTATTTCCTGAAAGAGACAGTTTAGTAAAGAATTCGTTAATCTGCAAAATGTGACTATGTAAAATAATTTTTGTAACTCAATTTTTTTTTATAAAAGTAGAAAATAACAAGAATGTCATTATTTTATTAAAAATAATAAACGCTTAATTTGTGAAAAAATGCAGTGGTATTTACTTTTCTAACACCCCCTGTAACCAGCCTAACAACCCCTGTAATTTTGCCACGCAGGGGGTTGCGGACTAGCTGCACCTATTGAGAGGATTTAGACGTCCCTCGCGGTACCCGAGTCTAACACACTTACACTTACAACACTACACTTACGACTTTAACACTTTACACTCACACTTACATTTAGGGAGGCGATAATAGCGTCAATGTGCTTTTCGCATTAAAATTAAAAAAAAAACCTGTAATTTTGTCCAGTTCAGTGTAGATTGCAGGTCTACACTGTAGACTTTAGCATAACTAGGTTAATGTCGCTAACTAAAGTAAATTTAAAGCGGCATCCATTCTACATAGCAGTGCGTACGTTGACCCGTCGCCTTAAATTATAGGACGATGTCCAGCCTAGTTGATATCTTCACTTAATGAAATGCAAAGTTTATTTATTGTTCCGTAACATGAGCCTAAGTTGTGCGATTGTAATACATTCAGTCCACCATCTTCCTGATAATGTCACGGTACTCAGTGGGTTTTATATCGATTGGGTTATGCGTAAGGCCGCTTCCACACTACATCAACCAGTTGCACACAACCCAGCTGCCCGGTGGCGTGTGATTCAGTCGCGCAACTTCTTCAATGTGTTCAGTAATTAATTCATAAAAATTGTAGTAATTAATTGAAATTAAAATTGTTTGTTCTTAAAACGGCTTCCAAAGACGAGGACTATAGTTTAAAGCTAGTGCAACAAGTCCAGAAATATCCTGTTATACAATTTTAAATTAAGTAAGTACAGCAAGAGATGTGGGTGATTCAACTTGGGAAACGGTAGCAAAGGAGATTAATGATCAATAAAGTTGTTTGTTCTTAAAACGGCTTCCAAAGACGAGGACTATAGTTTAAAGCTAGTGCAACAAGTCCAGAAATATCCTGTTATACAATTTTAAATTAAGTAAGTACAGCAAGAGATGTGGGTGATTCAACTGGGAAACGGTAGCAAAGGAGATTAATGATCAATAAAATTGTTTGTTCTTAAAACGGCTTCCAAAGACGAGGACTATAGTTTGAAGCTAGTGCAACAAGTCCAGAAATATCCTGTTATACAATTTTAAATTAAGTAAGTACAGCAAGAGATGTGGGTGATTCAACTTGGGAAACGGTAGCAAAGGAGATTAATGATCAATAAGATTGTTTGTTCTTAAAACGGCTTCCAAAGACGAGGACTATAGTTTAAAGCTAGTGCAACAAGTCCAGAAATATCCTGTTATACAATTTTAAATTAAGTAAGTACAGCAAGAGATGTGGGTGATTCAACTTGGGAAACGGTAGCAAAGGAGATTAATGATCAATAAAGTTGTTTGTTCTTAAAACGGCTTCCAAAGACGAGGACTATAGTTTGTAGCTAGTGCAACAAGTCCAGAAATATCCTGTTATACAATTTTAAATTAAGTAAGTACAACAAGAGATGTGGGTGATTCAACTTGGGAAACGGTAGCAAAGGAGATTAATGATCAATAAAATTGTTTGTTCTTAAAACGGCTTCCAAAGACGAGGACTATAGTTTGAAGCTAGTGCAACAAGTCCAGAAATATCCTGTTATACAATTTTAAATTAAGTAAGTACAGCAAGAGATGTGGGTGATTCAACTTGGGAAACGGTAGCAAAGGAGATTAATGATCAATAAAATTGTTTGTTCTTAAAACGGCTTCCAAAGACGAGGACTATAGTTTAAAGCTAGTGCAACAAGTCCAGAAATATCCTGTTATACAATTTTAAATTAAGTAAGTACAGCAAGAGATGTGGGTGATTCAACTGGGGAAACGGTAGCAAAGGAGATTAATGATCAATAAAATTGTTTGTTCTTAAAACGGCTTCCAAAGACGAGGACTATAGTTTGAAGCTAGTGCAACAAGTCCAGAAATATCCTGTTATACAATTTTAAATTAAGTAAGTACAGCAAGAGATGTGGGTGATTCAACTTGGGAAACGGTAGCAAAGGAGATTAATGATCAATAAAATTGTTTGTTCTTAAAACGGCTTCCAAAGACGAGGACTATAGTTTAAAGCTAGTGCAACAAGTCCAGAAATATCCTGTTATACAATTTTAAATTAAGTAAGTACAGCAAGAGATGTGGGTGATTCAACTTGGGAAACGGTAGCAAAGGAGATTAATGATCAATAAAATTGTTTGTTCTTAAAACGGCTTCCAAAGACGAGGACTATAGTTTAAAGCTAGTGCAACAAGTCCAGAAATATCCTGTTATACAATTTTAAATTAAGTAAGTACAGCAAGAGATGTGGGTGATTCAACTTGGGAAACGGTAGCAAAGGAGATTAATGATCAATAAAGTTGTTTGTTCTTAAAACGGCTTCCAAAGACGAGGACTATAGTTTGAAGCTAGTGCAACAAGTCCAGAAATATCCTGTTATACAATTTTAAATTAAGTAAGTACAGCAAGAGATGTGGGTGATTCAACTTGGGAAACGGTAGCAAAGGAGATTAATGATCAATAAAATTGTTTGTTCTTAAAACGGCTTCCAAAGACGAGGACTATAGTTTAAAGCTAGTGCAACAAGTCCAGAAATATCCTGTTATACAATTTTAAATTAAGTAAGTACAGCAAGAGATGTGGGTGATTCAACTTGGGAAACGGTAGCAAAGGAGATTAATGATCAATAAAGTTGTTTGTTCTTAAAACGGCTTCCAAAGACGAGGACTATAGTTTAAAGCTAGTGCAACAAGTCCAGAAATATCCTGTTATACAATTTTAAATTAAGTAAGTACAGCAAGAGATGTGGGTGATTCAACTGGGGAAACGGTAGCAAAGGAGATTAATGATCAATAAAATTGTTTGTTCTTAAAACGGCTTCCAAAGACGAGGACTATAGTTTGAAGCTAGTGCAACAAGTCCAGAAATATCCTGTTATACAATTTTAAATTAAGTAAGTACAGCAAGAGATGTGGGTGATTCAACTTGGGAAACGGTAGCAAAGGAGATTAATGATCAATAAAATTGTTTGTTCTTAAAACGGCTTCCAAAGACGAGGACTATAGTTTAAAGCTAGTGCAACAAGTCCAGAAATATCCTGTTATACAATTTTAAATTAAGTAAGTACAGCAAGAGATGTGGGTGATTCAACTTGGGAAACGGTAGCAAAGGAGATTAATGATCAATAAAATTGTTTGTTCTTAAAACGGCTTCCAAAGACGAGGACTATAGTTTGAAGCTAGTGCAACAAGTCCAGAAATATCCTGTTATACAATTTTAAATTAAGTAAGTACAGCAAGAGATGTGGGTGATTCAACTTGGGAAACGGTAGCAAAGGAGATTAATGATCAATAAAATTGTTTGTTCTTAAAACGGCTTCCAAAGACGAGGACTATAGTTTAAAGCTAGTGCAACAAGTCCAGAAATATCCTGTTATACAATTTTAAATTAAGTAAGTACAGCAAGAGATGTGGGTGATTCAACTGGGGAAACGGTAGCAAAGGAGATTAATGATCAATAAAATTGTTTGTTCTTAAAACGGCTTCCAAAGACGAGGACTATAGTTTGAAGCTAGTGCAACAAGTCCAGAAATATCCTGTTATACAATTTTAAATTAAGTAAGTACAGCAAGAGATGTGGGTGATTCAACTTGGGAAACGGTAGCAAAGGAGATTAATGATCAATAAAATTGTTTGTTCTTAAAACGGCTTCCAAAGACGAGGACTATAGTTTAAAGCTAGTGCAACAAGTCCAGAAATATCCTGTTATACAATTTTAAATTAAGTAAGTACAGCAAGAGATGTGGGTGATTCAACTTGGGAAACGGTAGCAAAGGAGATTAATGATCAATAAAGTTGTTTGTTCTTAAAACGGCTTCGAAAGACGAGGACTATAGTTTAAAGCTAGTGCAACAAGTCCAGAAATATCCTGTTATACAATTTTAAATTAAGTAAGTACAGCAAGAGATGTTGGTGATTCAACTTGGGAAACGGTAGCAAAGGAGATTAATGATCAATAAAGTTGTTTGTTCTTAAAACGGCTTCCAAAGACGAGGACTATAGTTTGAAGCTAGTGCAACAAGTCCAGAAATATCCTGTTATACAATTTTAAATTAAGTAAGTACAGCAAGAGATGTGGGTGATTCAACTTGGGAAACGGTAGCAAAGGAGATTAATGATCAATAAAATTGTTTGTTCTTAAAACGGCTTCCAAAGACGAGGACTATAGTTTAAAGCTAGTGCAACAAGTCCAGAAATATCCTGTTATACAATTTTAAATTAAGTAAGTACAGCAAGAGATGTGGGTGATTCAACTTGGGAAACGGTAGCAAAGGAGATTAATGATCAATAAAGTTGTTTGTTCTTAAAACGGCTTCCAAAGACGAGGACTATAGTTTAAAGCTAGTGCAACAAGTCCAGAAATATCCTGTTATACAATTTTAAATTAAGTAAGTACAGCAAGAGATGTGGGTGATTCAACTTGGGAAACGGTAGCAAAGGAGATTAATGATCAATAAAGTTGTTTATTCTTAAAACGGCTTCCAAAGACGAGGACTATAGTTTAAAGCTAGTGCAACAAGTCCAGAAATATCCTGTTATACAATTTTAAATTAAGTAAGTACAGCAAGAGATGTGGGTGATTCAACTTGGGAAAAGGTAGCAAAGGAGATTAATGATCAATAAAATTGTTTGTTCTTAAAACGGCTTCCAAAGACGAGGACTATAGTTTAAAGCTAGTGCAACAAGTCCAGAAATATCCTGTTATACAATTTTAAATTAAGTAAGTACAGCAAGAGATGTGGGTGATTCAACTTGGGAAACGGTAGCAAAGGAGATTAATGATCAATAAAGTTGTTTGTTCTTAAAACGGCTTCCAAAGACGAGGACTATAGTTTAAAGCTAGTGCAACAAATCCAGAAATATCCTGTTATACAATTTTAAATTAAGTAAGTACAGCAAGAGATGTGGGTGATTCAACTTGGGAAACGGTAGCAAAGGAGATTAATGATCAATAAAGTTGTTTGTTCTTAAAACGGCTTCCAAAGACGAGGACTATAGTTTGAAGCTAGTGCAACAAGTCCAGAAATATCCTGTTATACAATTTTAAATTAAGTAAGTACAGCAAGAGATGTGGGTGATTCAACTTGGGAAACGGTAGCAAAGGAGATTAATGATCAATAAAATTGTTTGTTCTTAAAACGGCTTCCAAAGACGAGGACTATAGTTTGAAGCTAGTGCAACAAGTCCAGAAATATCCTGTTATACAATTTTAAATTAATTAAGTACAGCAAGAGATGTGGGTGATTCAACTTGGGAAACGGTAGCAAAGGAGATTAATGATCAATAAAATTGTTTGTTCTTAAAACGGCTTCCAAAGACGAGGACTATAGTTTAAAGCTAGTGCAACAAGTCCAGAAATATCCTGTTATACAATTTTAAATTAAGTAAGTACAGCAAGAGATGTGGGTGATTCAACTTGGGAAACGGTAGCAAAGGAGATTAATGATCAAAAAAATTGTTTGTTCTTAAAACGGCTTCCAAAGACGAGGACTATAGTTTAAAGCTAGTGCAACAAGTCCAGAAATATCCTGTTATACAATTTTAAATTAAGTAAGTACAGCAAGGGATGTGGGTGATTCAACTTGGGAAACGGTAGCAAAGGAGATTAATGATCAATAATGTTGTTTGTTCTTAAAACGGCTTCAAAAGACGAGGACTATAGTTTAAAGCTAGTGCAACAAGTCCAGAAATATCCTGTTATACAATTTTAAATTAAGTAAGTACAGCAAGAGATGTGGGTGATTCAACTTGGGAAACGGTAGCAAAGGAGATTAATGATCAATAAAGTTGTTTGTTCTTAAAACGGCTTCCAAAGACGAGGACTATAGTTTGAAGCTAGTGCAACAAGTCCAGAAATATCCTGTTATACAATTTTAAATTAAGTATGTACAGCAAGAGATGTGGGTGATTCAACTTGGGAAACGGTAGCAAAGGAGATTAATGATCAATAAAATTGTTTGTTCTTAAAACGGCTTCCAAAGACGAGGACTATAGTTTGAAGCTAGTGCAACAAGTCCAGAAATATCCTGTTATACAATTTTAAATTAAGTAAGTACAGCAAGATATGTTGGTGATTCAACTTGGGAAACGGTAGCAAAGGAGATTAATGATCAATAAAATTGTTTGTTCTTAAAACGGCTTCCAAAGACGAGGACTATAGTTTAAAGCTAGTGCAACAAGTCCAGAAATATCCTGTTATACAATTTTAAATTAAGTAAGTACAGCAAGAGATGTGGGTGATTCAACTTGGGAAACGGTAGCAAAGGAGATTAATGATCAATAAAGTTGTTTGTTCTTAAAACGGCTTCCAAAGACGAGGACTATAGTTTAAAGCTAGTGCAACAAGTCCAGAAATATCCTGTTATACAATTTTAAATTAAGTAAGTACAGCAAGAGATATGGGTGATTCAACTTGGGAAACGGTAGCAAAGGAGATTAATGATCAATAAAATTGTTTGTTCTTAAAACGGCTTCCAAAGACGAGGACTATAGTTTAAAGTTAGTGCAACAAGTCCAGAAATATCCTGTTATACAATTTTAAATTAAGTAAGTACAGCAAGAGATGTGGGTGATTCAACTTGGGAAACGGTAGCAAAGGAGATTAATGATCAATAAAATTGTTTGTTCTTAAAACGGCTTCCAAAGACGAGGACTATAGTTTAAAGCTAGTGCAACAAGTCCAGAAATATCCTGTTATACAATT
Organism: Callitettix versicolor; assembly: GCA_022606455.1. Lineage (NCBI taxonomy): Eukaryota > Metazoa > Arthropoda > Insecta > Hemiptera > Cercopidae > Callitettix > Callitettix versicolor. The sequence goes on from CM040190.1 coordinate 13,508,333, forward strand.
TTAAATTAAGTAAGTACAGCAAGAGATGTGGGTGATTCAACTTGGGAAACGGTAGCAAAGGAGATTAATGATCAATAAAATTGTTTGTTCTTAAAACGGCTTCCAAAGACGAGGACTATAGTTTGAAGCTAGTGCAACAAGTCCAGAAATATCCTGTTATACAATTTTAAATTAAGTAAGTACAGCAAGAGATGTGGGTGATTCAACTTGGGAAACGGTAGCAAAGGAGATTAATGATCAATAAAATTGTTTGTTCTTAAAACGGCTTCCAAAGACGAGGACTATATTTTAAAGCTAGTGCAACAAGTCCAGAAATATCCTGTTGTACAATTTTAAATTAAGTAAGTACAACAAGAGATGTGGGTGATTCAACTTGGGAAACGGCAGCAAAGGAGATTAATGACCAATAAAGTTGACAGGTAGCGACACGAGATGTGTTAGAAGAATGACAACAGGAAGGCAAAATTTTGTAAATACTGCGTCCGCATAATTTTGTCCAGTAACAATATTTGTATACATGCAGTAATTTGGCATTGAAATAAAATAAAAATTAACGCAGTTTAAATATTTTTATATAGCATATAAGCTTGAAATTTCGTGACGTACTTGTACATCAAATAGTTATTGTTATACAGTATGGCTTGCGAAATATGGATGAACCCAATAGCGCCTTTCTTTTTTTCTTCTTCTTAAATTAAATCAACACATCAAAATATCATCTTCCTTAGGTAATTCCTACTATTATTCATCCACTCAAGTTCAAATAATTTTTTTTTACTTGTAGTGGATGACACTTGATGTTAATACAGTTAGTTGTGAAATATTAATATCGCATATTTGTACCAACTATACGATAGGATTTCCTAAGGTTTTTTTTTGGTGTTTAACGTCCGACTATTGTGCACACTTGCGCTAATGCAGACGATGGGATGATTTATAGCGTATGAAAATGCCAAGCCCTCGCCGGGAATCGAACCCGGGTCTTCGGGGTGAAAGCCCAGTACGCTATCAACTAGCCACCGAGGCGGCTAATTTCCTTAGGTAATTCCTACTATTATTCATTCATTCAAGTTCAAATACATTTTTTAAAACTTGTAGTAGATGAAACTTGATGTTAATACAGGTTTTTGTCAAATATTAATGTCGCATATTTGTACAGACTATACGATAGGATTTGATTAAAATAACACGTTCTGTCCAATGTTGGTTTTAGGAATCGCAGCACGCAGCTGTCTCGCTGACTTGATGGAAGCGCATGACTAAGTAGTAATTGACTTAACAATTTTTTTTTTTAATTACCTACTTGTTTTTTTACATGAAATTTAAAAAACATTAGGCCTACTTATTTTACATGAAATTTTAGAAGGCCTCAGATCCTACATTCTGTAATAAAAAGATGCTACGGCAACTGTAATTATTATCTTATGCGCTTATCTGTTACAAATACGGTGCGTTTACATTATTAAATCATCAAGTATTAACAATAGAGTAAGTGAATTCAGGCTTAAGTTTTTTAAGTTTGATTCTAGACTTGGTAAAAACAGTTTTCACAAAAAAAATTGATTATCGCTAGTTTTTTGTTTGTTATTTGTTTACAATTAATTATGTTAAGATAAACTTTGTCTATCTAAATGCGAAAATAAACTTAAATTCCTCGGAAATTTGTAGATTTTTGTAATATTGCCGACATGTTTCCAGGAAATTTTTCCGGAATTTTAAGTCATTAGTTTTGAATTGTAATATTACGACCAGTGGCGTGCGCAGGATTTTGAATTTGTGGGTAACAACGCCAAAAATGGCGCCTTTTTTGTTTCCCTAGATTCCCCCCATCCAAATCCCAAAATTTTTTCTCTTCGGAGCGCGAGTAATATTCTTTGAGAGAGCGCGATGCGCGAGAATGCACGCCTTGCATTGCTACTCCGCACGGCGAGCTGGTTTTATATTTTTTCCTCCTCTTTTTTCTGGCATTTCGGCGCCCCATTCAGGTGGCACCTACTGATTACGACTAACACGAATTCCACATGCAGTATAGTTAGTGCCAGAGTATTTGCGTTAGCCTGTAATGGAGTAATGCACTGCCATTGACCTTATACCGGTATAGCAGGTGTATTGTATGGTATGGCCTGTAATAATAAGAAATGCATGAATCACACAACTTCGTAGACAAGCCACTATGCCGCTGTAGATTAAAATAACCTGCCATTACCTAACTGTACTTGTAATGCTGGTGTCGTGTTTCTTTCACGGACTGTACAGTTAGGCGATGGCGATGAGGAATTTCACAGTGTTCGTGTGTACATTGACCCTATTTCTGGTTGGGGGAGTGTGGTTTTTAAGGGAATTTTCATTGGGAAAGACCTAGACTCGGGTCTTTAAATAAGCGCCGATCCTGACCTCTGAATAACTTGTTGAGGGATCGTTATTGTGTGTGTGTGTGTGTGTGTGTGTGTGTGTGTGTGTGTGTGTGTGTGTGTGTGTGTGTGTGTGTGTGTGTGTGTGTGTGTGTGTGTGTGTGTGTGTGTGTGTGTGTGTGTGTGTGTGTGTGTGTGTGTGTGTGTGTGTGTGTGTGTGTGTGTGTGTGTGTGTGTGTGTGTGTGTGTGTGTGTGTGTGTGTGTGTGTGTGTGTGTGTGTGTGTGTGTGTGTGTGTGTGTGTGTGTGTGTGTGTGTGTGTGTGTGTGTGTGTGTGTGTGTGTGTGTGTGTGTGTGTGTGTGTGTGTGTGTGTGTGTGTGTGTGTGTGTGTGTGTGTGTGTGTGTGTGTGTGTGTGTGTGTGTGTGTGTGTGTGTGTGTGTGTGTGTGTGTGTGTGTGTGTGTGTGTGTGTGTGTGTGTGTGTGTGTGTGTGTGTGTGTGTGTGTGTGTGTGTGTGTGTGTGTGTGTGTGTGTGTGTGTGTGTGTGTGTGTGTGTGTGTGTGTGTGTGTGTGTGTGTGTGTGTGTGTGTGTGTGTGTGTGTGTGTGTGTGTGTGTGTGTGTGTGTGTGTGTGTGTGTGTGTGTGTGTGTGTGTGTGTGTGTGTGTGTGTGTGTGTGTGTGTGTGTGTGTGTGTGTGTGTGTGTGTGTGTGTGTGTGTGTGTGTGTGTGTGTGTGTGTGTGTGTGTGTGTGCGTGGGCGTGCGCGCGAAGTTTCAGGATAAAACTGTTAATTTGTCGTGTTTTAAGCGGATAAAAACTAGCTATGTTATATTGGTCGTTTATATTAATTCGTAACGATCAGCTGATTACACTGAAATGATACGTTATAATAAGTTTCAGATTATGTAGTTAAAAAAAATAGGTATGCTAATTTGTCGTGCTTTCGAACAAATTATCGTAATTAAAATAAAAAAGAAAGATGAAACGTGATAGGCCTACGTGATTTTTATTTTTGGTTCAATATCAAAAAAAAATTTGTGTTGACCCAGCGTGATGGTCAACCCCGTGTGTTGAACCGCCTATTTTTGAATAGCATTATCCGTCAAAATCAGCGATATTCTCACTTCTTGTTGAGACATAGTAAAAACTGAAATAGGTTGGCACCCCTGAGCATAGCCTATATATCCGTCATGGTGACTGTAAGTTGCCTTATGGTAAGGTTGTGGGTCTATTGTTGTCTCAATATTTCGCCTCCGACTTCCTGTTTTGTTGACGTCAGAAAATTTGTGCAAGCCTAGCAATGGTGAAAGCCTTCAAACAATGCACAATGGCATGGCCTACGCCCTTCAGGAAACGGAAATCGGTAGTTAGGCCAAACGAACTGACGGGAGACGATCAGAGCATGTCCGCAGTTTAATTAACTCGAGTCTGAGCAACAATTTTGTATGTTAGGTAAACTTTGTCGCATTCGAAAATGAACCAAACAAAAAGCGTGATCTCGCCACATAAGCGCACATTAGTTCGGCCATTTTTGAACCTAATGCACCCAATGGTGCATACTCATTCCGCCTTTAATGATCACATCGTTCCCATAAACTTCACAGAGTTGGCGATAAATCTCAATTGGTTTATTGTTCTTAGCCAATAAAAACTGTATTACCGACCGCTCTTCACAGGCCGCGGGATTTTCAATACATTTCAAACTAGTATTGTACGGGAACGAGCAATAACAATAACTTCACATTAGCACGGCTGGATAGCCACTGAACAGACGAACGCTCTGACACCAAGATGGCCGCAATATCCCCGCCCCTAGCGTCTACAGAGCAAAACGTAACCGACTTTCTGGATAGTCCTCGTAGTTCACTTTAGTTGGTTGTTTCGATTTCCTCCTGAACGGTAAGTCTGTAACAACATAAACAAATACATCGTCGTTCGGTAAATTCTGTTAGGTTTCTATGGCCGCTGGAGCAAAAAAAACCTTATCAGGAACTTTTTTGAAAATACAAAAATTAATTTGATAGCGGTTATAAATCATTTCCCCGTTTTAAAAGGCTAAGTTACGCAGATTGTAACGGTAAAATGCGATTTTCAATAAACGCAAGGTGAACAATTATTGTGATACTGTTACTTATTGGAAATTCGCTTGCATCACGTCAGCAAAACAGCTGCGTGCCACGATTGCGTGCACTTCCGTGGCCTGTAATCTGAAATAACGGTTGACAGGTGATTTAACAATGATTACACTAATTATACAATAAGGAAGCGGCAACTTGAGCAGTTGTGGTGTGAAACACGCCAGGCTGAAAGCACATCGCCGAAATCAGTTGTATTTTACGCGGCTTATCTCATTGCAGATAACCTACATTACAGATTTCTTAACTTAAACATGTTATAAACTGACTAAAAGTTAGTTCTCTCTCTGTCACACACACACACACACACACACACACACACACACACACACACACACTCTCTCTCTCTCTCTCTCTCTCTCTCTCTCTCACACACACTCTCTCACACACTCTCTCTCTCTCTCTCTCTCTCTCTCTCTCTCTCTCACACACACACACATCTCTCTCTCTCTCTCTCTCTCTCTCTCTCTCTCTCTCTCTCTCACACACACACACACACACACACACACACACACACACACACACCACTTTCTTGACACCTGGAAACGTGTAGGCTATATGTGTATACTTCAAATCGTACGGAAGTAAAACAATAAACCACGACCTCATTCAGAGCTTTTTTCGTTTTTTCAAAACTCTGGAACCGGAATTTAGGCGAGATAGTGTTGTTTGACGGGTTTCGTTTGAGCCGCGTTTAAATAATCGGATAGTATTGTTTGTGCAATGTTTGTACACAACAAAACCGCGAATGTGGAAGGAGTAGTACAGAGTTGCACTGCGATATAGCATGCTGTTATGATAAGTTATTAATTTTCCGTTCCCATGTCCACGTTACTGCTGATAACAGTGGCCGGCTATCACTGATTATCCAACGTTTAATGCGTAATCAGTAAACTTTATTATTACTTAATGTTTTGGTCGCAGTGTGTCAACTCAGAAATGCAATAAATAAAATATTCCAAATAACATTACGGAAATATTCTATCAGTTAATTTTTCTCTTGAAAAACATTTCAAAATGTGTGTGTGTGTGTGTGTGTGTGTGTGAGAGAGAGAGAGAGAAGTGTGTGTGTGTGTGTGTGTGTGTGAGAGAGAGTGTGTGTATGTTAGTGTGTGTGTGTGTGTGTGTGTGTGTGTGTGTGTGTGTGTGTGAGAGAGAGAGAGTGTGTGTGTGTGTGTGTGTGTGTGTGTGTGTGTGTGTGTGTGTGAGAGAGAGAGAGTGTGTGTGTGTGTGTGTGTGTGTGTGTGTGTGTGTGTGTGTGAGAGAGAGAGAGAGAGTGTGTGTGTGTGTGTGTGTGTGTGTGTGTGTGTGTGTGTGTGTGTGTGTGTGTGTGTGTGTGTGTGTGTGTGTGTGTGTGTGTGTGTGAGAGAGAGAGAGAGAGAGAGAGTTGTGTGTGTGTAAAAAAATATTATTTTGCTTACGTTTATCCTTATTATCTTTAGTATCAGATGAAACAATAATATTCGCGAAACGCAGCTGTCTCGCTGACGTAATGGAAGCGTATATCCAAAAGTATTTTTTTACAATTTTTTTTAATTACAATGTATTTTGAAAATTCAAAATGCTAAGTTATACAATTTTAACGATGATTTACGATGGTTAAATCAGATTAAAAAACAAATATTTATGACTTAAAAGTTATGATTCATTTTGCACGCGTTAGGGTGTAAGGATAGAGCAACTTTTTTTAAAGCAATTTTTTATGTCCCTCCTTCCAATTTCTGCGTGTTAGGTAAGAAAAATCTCGAAAAATTTATAAAACTTGTTTCGATAAAGGGTTTATGATATTTTTTTAATATTTCACTTGTATTTATGGACCGTAAGAAAAGCGTCTTTTGAAAAAATCACGCAGAACTTTTGAAGGGTTTTTCACGCCGTTCTATCTTGTGCGATGTATGTGCGTAAAAGTAGGCTAAGTAAAATACGATTCAAAAGGAACAGTTAAATAGTGCGGTTTAAACGGTGCAGTTCGCGTCGCGGCAGTGCAGACGACATGGAAGTCACCTGATCCATTATTGTTAATATTTAGTTTATATTTGAATGAAGGCATCTACGGACTTCCAGTAAGCATAAAAGCATAAAAGCATGAGCTTGTCCATTTGCATTTCATATTTGCCGTACTGACTTATGTTGTGCATGTTTTATGTATAAACGAAATTTAAATCAGATAAACATATTTCGAAAAATCGGGCTCACTTATTTGACGATAGCTCCCTCGACCCGGGTTTTGAGAAAAACTTAATCAAAACCGTTTAAACCAATTAAAAAAAAAAATCAGATTCTTGTTGATTTTTTGTGCAAAATGTGGTTCGAAAATTTTGCTATTGATAAATTTCTTTTCTTCTCTAGTTAAATGCACAAACACAGACTAATATAATAATTACAATTAAGGAAAACCAACTGCTTTGGACCTCGGGTGCCTTTAAAACTGATACCTATATGAATCAAGTAGTACAATATAATAGTAAAAATAATATATAATTGAGTTGACAAAAAAATTTACTTTAACTTAAGAAAAAAAAAATCGATGTGTGAAATGGTTTTGTGCAGGCCAGTAAGCTTGCTTGTACTAAAATCGGTTGTAAAGAGTTTGAACAAATTTAGCAAATCGCTACAAACTGTATTTATTAAAGATGTAAAATTTTTGACCTCATTAAATCATCTTCGGTAAAGATTGGCTTATCATTGGACGCTGAGGTCAAGTGATAAGGATTTAAGATAATAAGACTGGGCCAAGTTTAAACTGGGTGTGTTAACATTGCTTTTAAAGTAAGCGCAATAAAACACAATTACTACTAAACCAGTTAAGATTTAAAAAAAACAATTACTACTAAACCAGTTAAGATTTAAAAAAAACAATTACTACTAAACCAGTTAAGATTTAAAAAAAACAATTACTGCTAAACCAGTTAAGATTTAAAAAAAAAATTACTATTAAATCAGTTAAGATTTAAAAAAAACAATTACTACTAAACCAGTTAAGATTTAAAAAAAAATTACTATTAAATCAGTTAAGATAAAAAAACACAATTACTACTAAACCAGTTAAGATTTAAAAAAAAACAGTTACCACTAAATCAGTTAAGATTTAAAAAAAACAATTACTACTAAACCAGTTAAGATTTAAAAAACACAATTACTACTAAACCAGTTAAGATTTAAAAAAAAACACAATTACTACTAAACCAAGATTTAAAAAAAACACAATTACTACTAAACCAGTTAAGATTTAAAAAAACAATTACTACTAAACTATTTAAGATTTAAAAAACACAATTACTACTAAACCAGTTAAGATTTAAAAAAACACAATTACTACTAAACCAGTTATGATAAAAAAACACAATTACTACTAAACCAGTTAAGATTTAAAAAAAACACAATTACTACTAAACCAATTAAGATTTAAAAAAACACAATTACTACTAAACCAGTTAAGATTAAAAAAAAACACAATTACTATTAAAGCAGTTAAGATTAAAAAAACACAATTATTATTAAACCAGTTAATTAAAAAAAAAAACAATTATACATGGTACGCTGACAAGACGGCAAGAAAAGTTTAATTAAATCTAATAATACGAAACTGTTTCGCTAACGTGATGGAAGCAAATTTTCAAAAGTAATGTACCCTATATGTACTTCAGTTTCTACCCAATGTGTACTTACATTTTTGAAATTCTGGTTTAACTATCATAATCAGCATATTTGCAAGTATTTAAACTTAAATTATATTGAAAATACAAAAATGAACCATGACAGCCTATAAAATCGATTTTTTAATTTCAACAGAATTTGAAAATGTCAATTTATGTAGTTTTCAAAGCTGATCACGACGGTGAAATTATAATTTAAAAAATATGAATTTTCAAATGTTAGAAATGACCGACATTTTGAAACCGTTGAACGGAATTGGCTGTATAACGAAGGTCAAGCTGTTGTTATTGATCCGATTGATTCAAACGTGGCACAAAACTGGATTTTGTTAATAGCTTGGACAAAGTTTTTCGCCATTAAAAAAAAAATAACTATCGAAATTTGTTCATCAGTTTCGAATGACCATTACAAATCTTTTTAGAAACTTATAACTTTTTTTGTCTATAGATTTTCAAAATCTGTTTAAAAATTATAAAATTCAATTTGACGGTGGCCAGGGTTCCTTTTCAGTACAATGTAAAATCTGCTAATGTGTACAGATTATGATGGCGAAATCTCAGTTTCAAAAATAGGGTAAGTTAAAAAATTTACTTTTGGAAATTTGCGTCAAATTGGCTTTATCTGTTTTGATCAAATTATGCTGAAAGCAGTCCATAATAAGTACCGAAAAAAAACTTAAGTCAATACCGTATCAGGCAACTGAGAAAACCTAGAAGAACGGCATGATTTCTCAAAATCATTTCATCAGATTTTTACTCAAATTTTCACTTCATTATTGCAGCATAGACAAAGGACCACATATTTAAATGATTAGGATTATCACCAATTTTCTTCCATCTAGTTGTCTAAACGCAATTTTGTGCAGTTTTGTGCTACGGCCTGAAGATGAAACAGTAAAGTTTCGAAACCGCGGTAGGCTTTACGAGGTGAGTTATACCACTAGACGGAAGAAAATAGGTAATAATCCTAGTTATTCAAATTTTCATATATCCATATATCAAGCAAACAGCCTAAATATCGCAACCCCCCCCACCCAAGAAAAACTTGTCTTCTGTCAGGGATTTTCATATTTGTTTGCAAAACCGTAAATTATTTTTATTTCAAAAGTAAAGCGAATTACTATACGAATATTTATATAGGAGCAAATTTTGCGCAAAATCTGATGAACCAATTTTGAGAAAATGTTTCGATTTTTGTATAGGGTTTTTTGAAAAAAGATTTTTCGTGTGAATAGTTTAGTGTGGGAAAACTTGTTTAGCGGCTTTTTCCACTATTTATTTAGGTTTCAAATGGAACACTGATTTATGATATTAAATCTTGTGAAGTTTCGAGTTACCTTTTAGACGCCAGTGAAGGATTACTGGAAATCAGATTCCCGCTAAACTCGATGAACCTAGGCTGTTGGTTTTCTCCCAGTAGCCTAATGCAGCTCCGGTTGTTTTTTTTCTGTGAAATTTCCTTTCCTACTTTCACCGAGTTCCTGTTCTCTCTTTATAATCGATGCTCTAAACTTTGATGGTTGCTTTATTCTTTGCTTTCTATATTTTGAGGTTATACAGGGTTTATACCAAAAGTAATAGGACTGATTTTCTGTAGTGCGAGCGGAGCTGTGGTGAGGGGTTTGGTTGGCTGGGCGAGATGAGGGAACACTTAGTAACAGAGAAACACCAGCTGCAGTCGCGTACGGGCTTTGGTTGAGTGTAGTCATCGTTTATTGTGAAGCGTGTTTTTGTCGTTGTCGATGCACAAAATGAGTCAAAATCTCGAGCAGCGATGTTCGGTAAATTTGTGTGTCAAACTCGGGAAATCGACAACCGAGACCCAAGAAATGGTTGTCGGCTTACGGGGATACTGCAGTGAGCCGCTCCAGTGTTTTTGAATGGCGCAAACTGTTTAAAGAAGGTAGGGAGCTCGTTGAAGGCGGCCATCGCACCGGACGGCACGAACCGACGACAATGTGGCCAGAGTGAGAGAACTGCTGGGTGCAAGTTCTAACCCGCCTGCGAGACTGAGTGAATCGCGTCCGACCAGCCATCTGCGACAACTGAACGATGCATCACGACAGTGCGCTGTGCCATGGCACGCTCGTCATGAGGCAACTGTTGGCCTGATTCGGCGTTGCAACACAGCACCTCGCCTACAGCCCCCATCTGACTTCACCTGACGTTATTTTATTCCCACGGATGAACAGACAGCTGAAAGGACATTGTTTGACTCGATTCAGGACGTTCAAGCAGCATCGACGAGGGCTCTCAACAGCATCCCCGAAGCTGACTTCCAGAAGGCGTACGGTGAATAGCAGCAACGTTATTCCAACTGTGTAGCTGCCCAAGGATGCTATTTCGAAGAATATTAAGGAATTGTAAACATATCTTCAATACATTTAAAAAAAAATCAGTCCTACTGCTTTTGGTATAGACCCTGTACATCCCAGTTACCAGGTTCCGTTATTGTTGTACAGTTCATTATATACGAGCACAAACGCAAAATTATAATCGCGCCACACAGCTGTCTATCTGAAATGGTGTCAGCAAATTAAACAAAAATATCACATCGTAAAGTTAACTATTCCGTTCCCTTATGTTAAAAACAAATCTGATCACAGTCAGCGCTAAACTCTGCATTCATTAACATTTTAACGCCGACTGCTTAAGTGATATTAGGTTTGTAAAAATATACTGTAAGGATTGCCGCCATTTTGAAACGATTAAACGGATTTTGGTAGATGACGAATTTGTCCAGATTATTACAAAAATCCCCGCAGGGGGTGCAGACTAGCTGCACCTATTGGGAGGATTTAGACGTCCCTCGCGGTACCCGAATCTAACACACACTTACACTTACGACTTTAACACTTTACACTCACACTTAACATTTAGATTTTTTTTTTTTTTTTTTTTTAAACGGTCTGACTATTGTGCACACTTGGGCTAACGCAGACGATGGGATGATTTATAGCGTATGAAAATGCCAAGCTCTGGCCGGGAATCGAACCCGGATCCTCGGAGTGAAAGCCCAGTACACTATCAACTAGGCCACCGAGGCGGTGCGATAATAGCCTCAATGTGCTTTTCGCCTTAAAATAACAAAAACAACGTATTACAAACATCGGACCAAAATTTTAAACAATAGAATACTACAACACACACACACACACACACACACACACACACACACACACACACACACACACACACACACACACACACACACACACACACACACACAAACAATGTTTAACGACTTCTCAAAAAATGATCTGAAGGTAATCTGTGCTCATTTCCAGGTCTCGAGTCTGGTCTTACCACGATAACTTCTCCAAAAACTCGTTCTCCAGTGCAAATTTGCTAAAAAACATAAAAAAATTAAGGCTATTATTATCTCGCCAGTAATACTACGTGGCATTGTTCCCAAACTTGACAAACACGTTTTTTTATACCCTTGGTGGTATTAGGCTTAAATTAATCTGAAAACAGAATACACTGCGGGGATTATTGACAAATCCCCTTGATACACCAACAATAGGTAGGCAATAGTCAAAGTCGAATTCTAAAATCTCTTTGTTCTTGGTTTATTTGTATTGGACAACTTGCTGTTGGCTTTTAATACTTATCTTAATAGATAGTTAATGCATCCATTATTACAAAGAGGCTGCAGCAAGTGACGCAAGAGCGAACAATGACGATCTGATAGCGATTGTGACCTTGGGCTTAATTTTAAGTAAAAGTTCACACAGTCCAATGTGCAAAACCACTTTACGCGATGCTTTTGCACCAACCAAATAGCACTTTTAAAAAGATTAAAATTTAAAATAAATTTTTTTAAACGCTTCCTCCTAATAGATTTCCATGAAACTTTATATGCTTAATTCAAGGTAAAACTGAAATACATATTCTTTAATATATTTTTTTTTAAATTAATTGAATTCACTCATATCATGATTGGCTAAAATTCTTATTTGAGATGAGTGTTTACAGTCCAGTCCATACTATTTGAGAATTATTTTCTACAGTCCATTAAATATTATTTAAGAAGAATTTTCTACGGTCCATTAAATATTAGGCCTATTTGAGAAGAATGTTCTACGGTCCATTCCACATTATTTGAGAAGAGTGTTCTACGGTCCATTCCCTATTATTTGAGAAAAAAATTTCTACAGTCCATTAAATATTATTTGAGAAGAATGTTCCACGGTCCATTTTCATATTATTTGAAAAACGTTTTCTACAGTCTATTAAATATTATTTGAGAAGAGTGTTCTACAGTCCATTCCATATTATTTGAGAAAAATTTTCTACAGTCCATTAAATATTATTTTAGAAGAATGTTCTACGATCCGTTCCATATTATTTGAGAAAACTTTTCTACAGTCCATTAAATATTATTTAAGAAGAATGTTCCACGGTCCATTTTCATATTATTTGAAAAACGTTTTCTACAGTCTATTAAATATTATTTGAGAAGAGTGTTCTACAGTTCATTCCATATTATTTGAGAAAAATTTTCTACAGTCCATTAAATATTATTTTAGAAGAATGTTCTACGATCCGTTCCATATTATTTGAGAAAACTTTTTTACAGTCCATTAAATATTATTTAAGAAGAATGTTCCACGGTCCATTTTCATATTATTTGAAAAACGTTTTCTACAGTCTATTAAATATTATTTGAGAAGAGTGTTCTACAGTCCATTCCATATTATTTGAGAAAAATTTTCTACAGTCCATTAAATATTATTTTAGAAGAATGTTCTACGATCCGTTCCATATTATTTGAGAAAACTTTTCTACAGTCCATTAAATATTATTTAAGAAGAATGTTCCACGGTCCATTTTCATATTATTTGAAAAACGTTTTCTACAGTCTATTAAATATTATTTGAGAAGAGTGTTCTACAGTCCATTCCATATTATTTGAGAAAAATTTTCTACAGTCCATTAAATATTATTTTAGAAGAATGTTCTACGATCCGTTCCATATTATTTGAGAAAACTTTTCTACAGTCCATTAAATATTATTTAAGAAGAATGTTCCACAGTCCATTTTCATATTATTTGAAAAACGTTTTCTACAGTCTATTAAATATTATTTGAGAAGAGTGTTCTACAGTTCATTCCATATTATTTGAGAAAAATTTTCTACAGTCCATTAAATATTATTTTAGAAGAATGTTCTACGATCCATTAAATATTATTTTAGAAGAGTGTTCTACAATCCATTCCATATTAATTGAGAAAAAGTTTTTTACAGTCCATTAAATATTATTTTAGAAGAATGTTCTACGATCCGTTCCATATTATTTGAGAAAACTTTTCTACAGTCCATTAAATATTATTTGAGAAGAGTGTTCTACGATCCATTCCATATTATTTGAGAAAACATTTCTACAGTCCATTAAATATTTAAGAAAAATTTTCTACGGTCCATTAAATATTAGACCTATTTGAGAAGAATGTTCTACGGTCCATTCCATATTATTTGAGAAGAGTGTTTTACAGTCCATTCCATATTATTTGATAGTGCATCATAACAAATCTTATCTGTAAGTCGCAAAATACTTTTCGAACCTATA